>CM054136.1:29741207-29813707 GCA_028751875.1 Rapana venosa
AGAGAGAGAGACAGAGACAGACATACATTGAGAGACATTGAGAGAGACAGAAAGAGAAAGAATGAGTCTGACATACAGATGGACAAAGAAAAAAAGAACAAAGGGAAAAAAGAAAGAGGGTGGAGGTGGCTATAATAATTTACCAACTAGACTAGACATTAAAAACAAGCAAATCTAACACACACAAAAAGGGGGGGGGGAGATGGTGGTCGTGAAATTTAAACTGTGAAACATTTAAAAGAAGAAGAAAAAACAACCCTGAATTTGTCAACACAAGTTCAAGAACCTCTTTGTGGTAAAGGAGAGAGCGAGAGAGAGAGAGAGAGAGAGAGAGAGAGAGAGAGAGAGAGAGAGAGAGAGAGAGAGAGAGAGAGAGAGAGAGAGAGAGAGAGAGAGAGAGAGAGAGAGCAAAACTGAATTCAGTCCAGAACAGGTGTTCCATTGTTACCTTGACTGTCAGTGCCAACAACATCATTGGACAGGGGAATGGCGTCTTCTCTTCAAAACACGTTGACATAGAAGAACGCTGGTGGGGCGGGGAGGGGGGGGGGGGGCGGGGGGGGGAGGGTGTTGTTTTGATTTCTGGGATCCGGGGTTCACAAACGATGATATTCTGCCGATGTCACCATTTTCTCTGCTATTAATTAAGGTAGCCGCATTCCGACTTAGGGGATGATGTCTAAACACAACACCACTATGCATGTAGGATGTTTAGGTGGGTTTTTTAACGTTTGTCATCCTTGGTGTTTCACACTGGCACGCAACAGTCTACTCTTCCGAAAGGCGGAACGGGTTTCAACGTACGCGTAAGATGTTCTGCGAGCGTTCGGGCACGGGACTTCAGTTTATCCTCTGAAGGATTTTTTTGGGGGTGGGGGGGGGGGGGGGAGTATCTCTCATGGTTTTCTTCTTTGTGTCAGTCATTCAACTTAATAAACAGACACACTTGTATTCACGTCTGTCACCTCCCCTTCCCCGTGTTCTGTCTAAAATCACTTTTTAGTGGATAGACGTTAAGACGAAGACACACACTCACCTGGGAGTACCATCCGAGTTTCCCAAACTGCTGACATCAATCACAGATCCATCATCCAAGGTACACCGACACCCGTCCACCCCAGTACACTGCAGAACCTGGGCTCCTACCCGGGGTACGAGCCCTACCCAAGGGCCCAGGAGACCGAGGATGACCAACAGAAGGAGCGGGGCAGTGGAGGATGACCACTGGCCAGTAGAGTGACCCGTGTAGACACGAGCAAGTCTGGGTGGGCCCCGCATCGCTTGTGTTGTCTGTGTATGAACGATGAAGAAGGAATTCTGTGGGTGAGTGGGTGGGTAGGTAGGTGAGTTGGTTGGTTGACTGGCTGAATGGTTGGGTGTGTGTTTGTGTTGCTTGTTTGCTTAGGTTGGGTGGGTGGGTGGCTGATTGTTGGGTGGGTTGGTTGATGGGTTAGTGGTTAGGTGGGTGGGTATTGTGGGTTTTGTGGCTTGTTTGGTTGGTTGATTGGTTGGTTGGTTGGTTAGTTGGTTGGGTAGTTGGTTGGTTGGCTGGCTGGGTGGTTGAATGGTTGGGTGAGTGAGTGCATGTGTTGCTTATTTGCATAGGTGGGTGGATGGGTAGTTAATTATTGGGTGGGATGGAGGATAGGTTAGTGGTTAGGTGCATGGGTATAGTTGGTTTTGTAGGTTGGTTGGTTGGTTGGTTAGCTGTCTGCTTGCTTGCTTGCTTGCTTGCTTGCGCCACTTGGAATTTCTCCTATGAGATCATAGAGTAGTCCAGAGTCTTGAGCGGGTGGCTGGCTCGGTGCTTTGGTGGGCTGTCTGATTATTTGTTTGCTAAAAACAACAACAACAACAACAACAAATAAACATAAAAAACAAAACAGACCAAGGCAAATGAACAAGTGAACAATAGTTCTTCCTTTCGGCCCTTTTAAGGTATGGAGAAGGGATGATAAGAGGAAGAAGCCAAACTATAACAAGCAAGCATTCATTGCAGCAGACACACAACCATAGACACACAATCTCGTGCGTTTTGCCAACTTTAGCCTTTTCCCCTTTGTACGGAAGACATCAAGCGACAAAAAGTTATAAAATAATTGTGAAGTTTAAAAAAAATCGTTTTGACAAATGTCTATTTCGTTTTGACAAATGTCTGTTTCGCAAGTTGATATATTCTGAGCATTCTGCAATAAAAATGGAAGTCATGGGCCATTATTTCAAGCCTTCACATTTTATTTAGACACTTCATTTCCTATCGCCTGCTTTTATTTTTTTCTCCATTTATTTTGCTCTTACCTTTTCTCCACAACTTAAATATCTAAGTGCAGTCACTTTTGAGGCGATAATTTAAACTAATAAATTGATATGATATCTTCACCTTCACCTATCCCGTAGTCTTGTAGACAGCTGGGGCACTACTGAAGAGTTTGCAACCAGCTTCCTCCACTCCTCGCGGATTTCAGCTTTCCGTGGCAGGTCGCTAGGAGAACTAGGATATGATGTTTACGAGCTGCCAAATGTACAGACTACACCTTTCATGACTGTTGAGCACAATGTAAGCTTTGAGCTCGTTATTGCTCTATTGTCAATCTGTATATGTATGGGTTGTTTTTTTAAACAAAGTTGTGTTTAACCAAAAGAGAGAGAGAGAGAGAGAGAGAGGGAGAGAGAGAGGAGAGAGAGAGAGACACAGAGAGAGAGAGAGACACAGAGAGAGAGAGAGAGAAGAGAGAGAGAGAGAGAGAGAGAGAGAGAGAGAGAGAGAGAGAGAGAGAGAGAGAGAGAGAGAGAGAGAGAGAGAGAGAGAGAGAGAGAGAGAGAGAGAGACAAGAGTCCCAGTTTTGCAACCTATGCAAAAAGTTACCGTGATTCGACAACATTAAAAAAATATATATAAAGACTACAAAGTCACGATCACTTTGGGTGGCGCTGCTCTTGTGGCGACACACTCTCCCCGAGGACAGCAGCCCGAATTTCACGCAGAGAAATCTGCCGTGACTTAAAGGGGTATAAATAAAATAAGATACAGAAAAATATAAAGTGAATTTTAAAAGTTACTGGGATCTGTAGGCGTCATATCTGTGCCATACAATTCAGTGGGGATTCCTAGTTGAGTTGCCTAAAGACACTTTCCAAGACAGCCGGAATCTTCTAGAAGCTGGCAGGGACAGCAAAACCTGATCCTGCATTTAAATCATAAACAGATCAGTCTGTTCCCACCTTTTTCATGGCTTCCATATTTGTTTCAATATGTCATTCTGCATCAGAAGTGAAGATATCAGTGTTGTCATAATTATTCTAATGGTGCAGTTATCCCCGAAGTCGAAACACGGCTACCCTAAAGGTGGAGCAAAAATAGTCACATAGGCAAAAAAGTCACCATTAGTGAACCTCGGAGCTATAGCCGAAGAATGAAAGCTATAAAAAAAAATCCATCTACACTAAATTCAGCATCCTTACCTTCCCACTATAATAGTTTAGTCACTGTTGGTACAACGAGGATTTTAAAAACAAAATTAACATTGCACTCTACCTGAAAGTCATTAACGTAATTGTACCTAGAGAAGATGTATGTGTTGAGTCACCTGAGGGTAATCCGGAACTAGTATGCGAATCCTCTCTCTCTCCCCCTCTCTCTCTCTCTCTCTCTCTCTCTCTCTCTCTCTCCTCTCTCTCTCTCTCTCACTCACACACACACACACACACACACACACACACACATAGAAACCTGAGAAGCACCTATATGGTATTTACACACCTTACACAGTCGCATGTTATGCTGCCAGTGCCTTTCCCTCTCCGTTGTTTCGCCAAGCTATTTCAAACACAAATTGTGCTGACGTGGTTTCCATATCAACTTTTTGCCTCACAGTTGGTTTTGTGCATTACGTAAATTTTCAAACACATGGCATGTCTCAAAGAATCACAGGAGGCAGTGCTGTATGGCTGGTAGAAGTTTAAATTGTGTTCGTTGTTATCGCTCTGCTAACGCATCACAGTAACCTACCATAGATTACAATAACTGTGTTGCTGTAGCTGTTGAACCATGACAGGGGATCCATGTCATAATGATTACCTGGCTGTTGTGAATTGTTTTTCTTGTCTTAGTTGAATATGTTTTTTGTGCCCAGTCCCCTCCCTGCTGTCCCCTTGTGAGCAGGCTTGAAAGCTTACCACGATAAACCATTGTCATTGTCATTCTCTCTAGTTGTGTGTGTACTGAAACTAATATACTTTTTTAACACTTTGCAACTTGTTTACAACCAACTGGAAACTGGCTGTAAAACCTTCAGTGATGGCCCCACAGTCTACAGGACTACGGGATTGTGAAGGTGAAGGTCTTTTTTTTCAATAAAGAAGGAAATGAATGGTAGAACTTCCTGGCCATAAACCAATGTTAGGCTGACTAGAGTAGTTACAAAATGCCAATTGTTTGCCTGTCTGCTTTTGTTTGTTTGTTTAGTTTGTCTGAGGAAAGAGAGGGGTTATCTTGACCCTAAAGCTGTACAGCAATTGTTTTGAGCAAGCTGATTCTGTTTCTTACTTTTGTTTTTAGGCACTTAATAAAGAATCTGTAGTTGGATCAAGGATTCAAATTAACACACCCAAAAACTTGATAGTTTGAGAATATTGCAAGGTTTCGCCATTTATTTTTGATGGTCGTAAACAATTTTGGATTTTCACTTCTTACATTTAGATATTTAGATACATAGATTTCTTCTTCTTCTTTTTGTCAACATTGCTTTGTTCTTCTTACAAGCCTATTTTCTTCTACACTCCCAAAAATATATGTGTGTTTCTAATTGGTGATTTTCGCATGTGGTTAATAATTCTTTTATGTGTATGTTTTCTCCTTTCTTTTTGTTGTATGTTAGTTGGGATGGGGAGTGTCTTTGTTTGCTTCTTCAAAATTAATCAAACTGTTTTAGAATAATTCTTAATGAAATATAAATTGTCTGGCTTTTAATATTTGCTTTTGGGGTTTTCTTTTCGTATTCGTTTGCTTTGTTATAAAACTCTTTATATTTTGGTGTCAATTAAATCAAATGATTGATCAAGTGAGAAAAAAATATATATACGCATCATTTATTTACTGCAATTGAAGACAAACTTTCTCCACGTTTTTATTGTATTTGATCTTTTATCTAGTATACCATTTTTATCAATTAAGTGGTGAGGTGGCCTACTGGTTAGAGCCTTGAACTCCTAACGGGTAACTGACAGTGTAGGTTTGATCCCCATTCAGATGTCTGTTCAAGGGGATTATTCCCCTATAATCAACATCAGTACTGACTCCACTCCTCAGACAGTCTTTTGGCTATGACTATCTATAACCAAGGCCACTGTGTACGAGCACACGCAGAATATCTTGCACACGTCAAAACCCGTTCTGCCTTTCAAGAAGAGTAGGCCATTCATGCCAGTAAGAACGGATAATACTTTTTTTTTTAAAGTATGTACACTGGTGTCGTGTTAAGATATCATCCCCGAAGTCGGAAAGCGGCTACCTTAATGGCGGGTGAAATCGTTCGCATGAGCAAAAAAGTCTCACCATTTGGTGAACCTCGGTGGAGCTCTATCTCAGGAAAGTCAAAAAATATTTGTATACTTATGAGACAGAGAGAGAAAGAGAGAGAGAGAGAGAGAGAGAGAGAGAGGAGAGAGAGAGAGAGAGAGAGAGAGAGAGACAGGCAGACAGACAGGCAGGCAGGAAGGCAGGCAGGCAGACAGACAGGCAGGCAGGCAGGAAGGCAGGCAGGCAGACAGACAGACAGACAGACAGACAGACGGACAGACAGGCACACAGACACACAGACAGGCAGGCAGGCAGGCAGACAGACAGACAGACAGACAGGAAAGCAGGCAGACAGACAGACAGAGACAGACAGGCAGAGAAAGAGACAGAGAGACAGACAGGCAGGTAGAGACAGAAAGACAGAGACAGGCAGGCAGAGAGTGAGAGAGAGAGAGAGACAGACAGACAGAGAGACAGACAGACAGACAGAAAGATACAGACAGAGACAGACAGACAGACAGACAGACAGACATAGAGACAGACAGAGAGATTCAGTCAGGGCAGTGTCGTGACGACTTCTGAAATCGCTAAGAGGGAAATCAAGTCACGTTACCTGCCTAGGAGCGAAAAGTCCGGGTTGGAAGCGTGCGGAGGTTCATATCCCCTTTTGGGCCCGAAACTTTCGTCCCCCCCCCCCCTCCCTTCACCGCCGCAGTCCCATCCATTAGATCATGATGGTGGTCTGGGTGCTAGTCTTTAGGATGAGACAATAAACCGAGGTCCCGTGTGTAACATATATATATTTTTTTAGCGCACATAAAAGAACCTGCGGCAACAAGAGAGTTGTCCCTGGGAAAATTCTGTAGAAAAATAAGTCACTCTGATAGGGAAACAATTGCATATGCACACAGGAACAGAGAAAAAGTAATGGGTGGCGCTGCTCTTGTGGCGACGTGCGCCCTCTCCCCGGGGAGAGCAGCCCAAATTTCACGCAGAGAAATATGCCGTGACTTGAAGTGGAGTACAATACAATACAATACAACACACAAATACAATCAGCAAGTGATATACAACACAGCACAATACAATACAATACAAACAAAAGCAAGATCAGAAAAAAAACCCAACCCAACCTCAATACTAACCTGGTATATTTCAAAATTACTCCTGTGCTACAGGCAGGCAGGGTGAACCCTCTGTGGGTTCTCCTCACACTTACAGTCACAAGGTGGTCAAACATCCTTGTAAAGCATCATCGATGATGATTAGTGGATGACCAACCTTAGCTGAAAGTTACAGGTGCGTATGATGCATCATCATCAGTGTCAAAGCAGGTGGGATTTTTTTTGGGGCTGGTGGGGGGGGGGGGGGGGGTAGAGGGGGAATCATTTACTATTTTTTGTGGTCATTCACGTGTGTGTGTGTGTGTGTGTGTGTGTGTGTGTGTGTGTGTGTGTGTGTGTGTGTGTGTGTGTGTGTGTGTGTGTGTGTGTGTGTGTGTGTGTTTCATAAATAAAGAGAGGATACAATAGTAAGAGACTGAGACAGACAGACAGACACAGACAGACAGACAGCCAGACAGAGAGAGGTATAGATATGTTTTGCGAGTTTTTACGATCCATGATTATCGTCGGTTTTTTTTCTACCATGATAAACACCGCTGGCCCTCCTATGCATTTTGAGATCAGATAATACCCTTTACCGTTGTTTTTCCCCATAAGCCACTAAACATACGTACAAGAGCCTTTCAACGACTCGCTGTCATGACCAGTGCAAGGTTTATCAACAAGTTAGCCAAACAGCATGATAGGGAAGGTGTATGATTGTGATAAGTAATGACTTGTATGTACCTAGTCTTGTGGTCACTGTTTCTCTTGCTGAAATCAATGGCAGGTACCTTAACACCTTTTTTGTGGTTTCGTTGGTTGGTTGATTGGTTTTGTTTTGTTCTTCTAAGGGGCAAGGTGGGGGGGGGGGGTTACTGCTGAGCGACGCGCACGCGCACGTACTCACGCACACACACACATGCACGCACGCACACACATGTGCGTGCACGCATCTACACAATTGTGTACAAGATTTTCTCCCCAGTCGTCTGTGCAAGGTCTTGAGTTATTGTAGTCTAACTGCCCGTCGTTCAGATGAGGCAGAAGTCTGAGATCCTATGTATAACACACAAATGGTGCATATAAATGGCGACAACAATGTTATGCCTAGCCTTGGCCATATTGGATGAAATGCGCAGTGCCTGGTCTTCTCCTAGCAGAAGGTCTGCCCATTGGCCTCAGCTGACATGTTCTGTCATCAAGGCAGCTCATCAGAAAGTTTAGAAGAAAACCTTTTCAGAGTTGCATGCAAAAAGGCAGGAGAATGGGGCTGGGTAGGCAGAAAAAAAGCATGACAGAGAGAAAGGAGAGAGAGGTGTGGATGAAGACAGAAAAGAAAGGGAGTGACAGAAAAGGGGAAATTGCTAACACAAAACTTCCAGGAGGTGGATATGTTTATTCTGAAAGGGCCCCCGGCATTCCTTCGAGGGGAATGCCTGGCAAAGTTCGGCATATCCTTGCCTCTGGACATGTTTTGTTATCCATGCCACTGGCCATAGCTAGCTGGCCTCCTACTACTACTTCTACGAGGTATGCATTATGTATGCAAACTGTTTTGTGTGCGTGCGTTCGTTGGCACTCTGGAAAACTGGTTTCTGATTTTCTACGGAGACCTTTCAGTGTCATCAATGTCATCTCCAGGAGAAACGTCCCCTCAAACGGGACACGGAAACACCAGCCTGCACTCTGAGGGAATGGGGGTGGGGGGGGGGGGGGGGGGGGGAAGGGGGACATAGTCTAGTGGCTAGAGCGTTGCGCTCGTGATCTGATGACCATGGTTCGAGCCACCACCGAGACTCCCGTTCAAGGGGATTTTTACCCTGGAGTTAACATCAGTACTGACTCCACTCCCCCGAAAGTCCTTTGGATGAGACTAAAAACTGAGGTCCGAACATCTTGCTTGTACACATGTGAAAACCTGTTCCGCCTTTCGGAAGAGTAAGCTACTGCGTCCATTAGAAACGGATGACAAAATCAAAGAAAAAAACCCCGCAAGTTCAATGGTGTCCCATTTAGATATCATCCCCGGAGTAGTAATGCGGCTACCTTAATGTGGGTTAAAAAAAAAAAAGGTCGAAAACGCAAAATATCACACCACTGGAGAACCTCAGAGCTCGAGCCAGAAAAAAAGAACTGTTTTTCTTTAACCTACATTCTCAGCTACCTTCCGTGAATCACGTCGTACACTCTAACCACTAGACCACCCTGTCCCCAACATTGCACAACAAAATACAATAATTAATGGAATGTCTAGTTCTAAAAATGTTCAGAAAGTCCACGGCTTCTTACCTTAAGTAAAAAAAAAAAAAAAAAAAGTAAAGTAAAGATTCAGCCAAAGAAAGGTAAGATGTTTTACATAATTATCAATTAAAAGATGACATACAAAATCTAGCGCCTGATGCCATTTTTGGAGGGTGTAATTTGATTTTTGATTCCAGAGGAGCGCTGTTTACAAAGAACAACAAAAAGAAGAAAAAGAAGAAGATGAAGAAGAAAAAGAAGGAGATGAAAAATGTTCAACAACAAAACATCCCCAGACCTCGGGCAGTGCTTCCAAACCAACCTTTATGTATTTGTTTCTTTTGGTTTGTTTGGGGTTCTTTGGTCTTTTTGGTCGTGGTCAAACGCTCAGACAGCCACTATTGTTATCTGTTATATGAACAGAAATGCATGGCGTTGCCGTTAAGCGCCTGACAAGTCAGGCCCAGCACATCCGACTTCGGCATGGGAGAGAACATCTTTAAAGTCTTTCTGGAGAAAAGGTAGGAGAATGGACCAAGAAGGCCGAAAATACACGAGAAGGAGGTGACAAGAAGAAAAGGAACAAGGCTGAAACAAAGAGAGGGTTAGAAAAGAGGGAATTCCAAGCACAGAATTTCTGACAGCCTCCTCCCCATCCCCCCCCCCCCATCCCCACACACCACACACACACACACACACACACACACACACACACACACACACACACACACACACACACGCCCCCGCCTCCCCGCCCCGACATCCCACGGGGAAGTTTGTTTGTTTTCCGTTTTTTAAAGCTGAGGGAAGGAATGGAAATGGGATTGTGCTAGGTCATGCCAATATGGCGGGAGGTTGATGAGTCATACACCGTTGTCATGGCAACTGCATCCTTGAGTGCCGGGCAGGACAGGATGGCCTTGTGGTTAGAGAGAGCGCCGAGCTTGTGATCTGACAATTGCTGTTGGGCGCGGGTTCGAGTCCCCCCTGAGGTGTTCATTCAAGGACATTTTCTTCCTGGAGTGAACATGGGTACTGACTCCACTCCCTTAACCTTAAGTCCTTTGAAGGAGATCTTCTATCCAGGTTCCTGTGTTCAAATGCATGCAGAACATCTTGCACTCGCGTTAAAGCCCCATCCACGCTTTGAAGAAGAGTGGGCCAGCTTGTAGTGGATGACACAAACAGACCAATCATATCCTCGAAGAAGGAATGCGGCTACCTAACCCCGAAGAAGGAATGTGGCTACCTAAATGGTTGGTGGAAAAGAAACGGTTGCATGCGCAAAAATCTCACCATAAGTGAACCTCGGAGCTCTAGCTAGCCGAGGACCGAAAGAAAAAAAAAGAATACCAAGCATGCATTTGCTTCCGGGGAAAGAGGTCAGCGCTCTATGTCTACTGGAGTGTTTGGTTTTTCAAAGAAAAAGGTGTTTGTGGTTGTCAAAACAACATATGAACTGTAAAGAAGCAAAACATCAAGAGGCACATGAAATCATGCGCATTTTATCCTGACTCTAGCTTGACTGTTTCCCGAACAGCTGGCAAGCTGTCTGAAGAGCTGTCGTATGCAAAACAGCCACGAGGTTATCTGACCCACGTGCTGGGGTCAAGTTTCAACGCCCTGCTGATAACTGCCTGCCTGCGGCCATTAATCAGTCTCTGACTGATTGCCCTCTGTTATCAGGTGAGGGGCCCAGTGGTCACCTGAATAAAGCTTCTGACTTGTAATCCTACACTCTCTTTAAGCCGTTGTTCAAATCTTGGCATTCAAACCTAGTGGTCTGGGTTGCTGTTGTTGTCGTTGTTGCTCTTGCTGCTGCTGCTGCTGCTGCTGCTACTGCTCTCGCTGCTGCTACTGCTCTTGCTGCTGCTGCTACTGCTCTTGCTGCTGTTACTGCTTATGTTTTGGTGAGGAAAGGTGGTAATATTTGTTTGTTTGTTGTTGGGGGGGGGGGGGGGGGCAGTGGAAGGGGGGCGTCGTTTAGGGGATGTAAAATCATAGGTCAGTATCTGCATAGACCTGCAACCCCTAATGTCCAAATGAGATCAGAGTCTTGCGCCATTCATGTTAGCGTGGATGAATTGTGGAAAAGCGAACTTACCTAGCATGCAGCCACGCTGTTGAGGGTGTTCGTCTTGAGCTGGTCTTCCCCCATTGGGGATGCTGGGGGCTAGTCAGTTTTCCATCAATTATTCTCAAAGTCGGAATGCAGCTACTTTCATAGTTCTCTCTCTCTCTCTCTCTCTCTCTCTCTCTCTATATATATATATATATATATATATATATATATATTATATATATATATATATATATATATATATATATATATATTCTACCCCCCTCACATATAATACAGGGTACAGCCCTAACTGACCATTACCCCTCACACACAGGCTACAGCCCTAACTGACCATTACCCCTCACACACAGGCTACAGCCCTAACTGACTACTACCCCTCACATAATTATAATACAGGCTACAGCCCTAACTGACTACTACCCCTCACATAATTATAATACAGGCTACAGCCCTAACTGACTACTACCCCTCACATAATTATAATACAGGCTACAGCCCTAACTGACTACTACCCCTCACATAATTATAATACAGGCTACAGCCCTAACTGACTACTACCCCTCACATATAATACAGGCTACAGCCCTAACTGACTACTACCCCTCACATAATTATAATACAGGCTACAGCCCTAACTGACTACTACCCCTCACATATAATACAGGCTACAGCCCTAACTGACTACTACCCCTCACATATAATACAGGCTACAGCCCTAACTGACTTCTACCCCTCACATAATTATAATACAGGCTACAGCCCTAACTGACTACTACCCCTCACATATAATACAGGCTACAGCCCTAACTGACTACCACCCCTCACATGCAAAGTACAGCCCCAAGCCCCACAACTAAGACACCCACCCCACAGCTTCGCACCCTGGTGCAATCTCCTCAGTAGCCTATCTATCTATCGCTCAATGCAGACTTCACCACTTTCATTGGGCGGGCCATTATGGGGGGTAGCTAAGGTTTACACTCAGTTACCTATTTACCTTTCTGGCTTGACAAGGGATCATGGGGGGTTGGGCAAAAGGCCCAAGGGGGTAGGTAGGTAGGTATCAATGCCCATTGAAGCCACCCGACGGCGTAGACCTCCAGCCAGGGTGCATGGGCTGTGCATGGCAGCGGGGAAATGAAAGGTCAGGCTGTTAGATCCACTGCTGACTGCCAGTTACTTACAGGATTTTGAACTCAGCCACAGGAACCATGGCCGTCCTGTCGGCAAGGAAATGACAGCCACCTGATGCCGTTTGTCCCTGCTACAGGAATGCTCATTGGTTGCTCTAGACACGGCTGTGACCAATCAGAAAAGACTGTTAAAACGTCCTTGAGTGATGTCTTTCAGTGTTCTAACAGGTGAAGAGGTTTTAGGTACCCTGAATTAGGGAGCACTTTCTAACATATTTGTTCGGGAGTAACCTGGCTCTCTTTTTAATGTTTGCGGTTAGCTAATGGCTATACACTCAATCCCTTATCTGGGGGAAGTCAACAGACTGGTCTTTGATCACTTTGTACAGGGGGAAAGAAATGGCTTATCAGAAGATAAGTCACAGATTATGGCCTGGCACACCTGTTTGCTTGATAATGGAGGTGTGTGGAGTTTGGAACTGTGATCGCTGGCAGTGATACTGCTTCGGAAGCCGATTACGAGTGAGTGTCTGGAATAATGCTGTAGTTGTGGTTTTCATTCAGAACAGTTTGCAGGGTTTTTTCCAGTGTGGTCAGTCTTTACTGATGGACATGTGTGTGGACAAACTTATGGAATCGCGTGGCTTCGAATTCTCTTTGTCTGGAAATGATTGTGCTTGAGTGTTTAGTCCTGACACTCTGATACTCCTCGTTTTTGCCTGGTTTCACCACATTCCATCCACACTGTCTGGATTTCCTCTCGTGTAAAGATGCTATACGTTGCTAGACTTTCGCCTTCTTACATTCCGTGACTGTGTGTATTCACATCAGTACATTGTAATGGTTTGGCTTCTGCGTCAACAGTATTCGTTGTTTGAAAACGAAACCACTAGGAGAACAAAAGACAGGACTTCATACAGAAGTATTGTACAATCTGGACCCAAAAAATCAGTTTCTTAAAAATGGTAAAGTTAGATAAACAGGATAAGTTAATGGATCAATGAATCAGTCAGTCAATCAAATGAATCACCAAAAACACACAAAGTAGGGGGAAAACGACCGAAAAAGAACTGAAGAAACATTAAAAAAACGTTCAACAAGATAGACTAAAAAATAAAAAAGAAGAAGAGGCAACAAAACACACAGACGGAAAGAGAAAAGAAAAGAAAAAATAAACAGTATAAGTAGAGATGTTGTGTACTTGACAAGATAAAAGAACTTGTAACGTCTGACCTAATCACTGCTCACAGTTTGTACACCAGCCATTGAGGACATATTGAGGTCACCAACCATTGAAGACATTTTGAGGTCACCAGCCATTTAGGACATATTGAGGTCTCCAGCCATTAAGGTCATATTGAGGTCTCCTTTAACATCCCCACTGAGCTCACCATTGAGATCCCAACTGATGAAAACATCTGGGGCATCATTTAGAACATAATTATTGAGGGCATCATTCTGATGATACCATTGATTGATAATAATTACAGTCACTGAGGCCACCATTGAGAGTCTGATGACACTAATGAGGACATAATTATTATTGAGGACACTGTCGACAGTGTGGTGACCTTGTGGTGGGGAGAAACATACTGAAGACCCCATTGAGAACACCACAAAAGACACCATCTCCATCAGCCTAACGCATCAGTGCAGTCCTAAGCCATCACAGTGGCCAGTGCCTAGGAAGGTAAGAGAAAGATAGGGAGGGGGTGTTTACACGGTGCGTTGGTTTGGATGTTTTTTTAAGTCGTTGCAATGCGTAGTGCGTGATTGTACAGGCTCTCCATTCTTGGTTTAGTGAGAATACATTCATTTTGTATAAGTTTTGTAGACGTTGTTGTTGTTATCATCCGTTTAACGCCTATTCATCATCATCATCATCATCATCATCATCACCATCATCATCTTCTTCTTCTTCTTCTTCTTTTCCTTCTTTTCTCCTCTCCTCCTCCTCCTCCTCCTCCTCCTTCCTTCTTCTTCTTCTTCTTCTTCTTCTTCTTCTCCTTCTTCTTCTTCTTAGCATTTACTTCTTCTTCTTCTTCTTCTTCTTCTTCTTCTTCTTTTCTGCTTCTGCTTCTTCGTTTTTTATCGAACGCTTAGGCAGCAACTATTGTTTTCTGTCAAATGAGCGAAAATGCGTTGCGCTGCCGTTAAGCGCCTGACAAGTCAGGCCCAGCGTATCCAACTTCGGCGTAGGAGAGAATTATTATTTTATAAGTCGTTCTGGAAAAAAGGCAGGAGAAAGGACCAGGGTCGCAGGAAATAGACAAGAAGGAGGAGATAGGGAAAAAGAAACAAGGCAGAAACAAAGAGTGGAATATCAATATACAAAAAGATGGAATTCCTCGCACAGAATTTCCAGAAGGTGGGGATGCTATTTATATTGACAGGACCCCAGCATCCCTATGGGGGATTACACCTATTGAACATAGATAATATCAAATAAGGGGGAGGGGGAGAATTCCTAGTTAATACATGTATGCAATAAAATGCTTACCGCATATAAAGTAACTAGTATATTGCACACAACATGAGAGAAGCAATGTTAATAAGAAAATAGGACAAATGAAATTCTAAATCACACTATAGCATAACTACAACTAATGTCCCACATGAATATTTCATTTTAAAAAGATATCGTGATACCAAAATAAATGACAATTTGAAATTAGTGAATTCGCTGTCGAGTGAATTTTCAGATCAAGGGGGGGGGGGGGGGGGGGGGGGGTTATGTGTGTGACATTTGTTGTTTTTCGTTGATTTTTTGTCAGATGATCATTATCATCGTAGCCATCTTCATCGGTATTTCTATCGTTGTGGTGGTCGTCATCATCATTTATAGTCATTGTTTTCTTTTCCATATTTTTTTATTTGGGTTCTTATAGATGGCTTGATGAAAAAAACAAATATTTTGCTTATTCCATCTAAAAACAAACAAAAAACCTTTGACTTTCACACACACACACACACACACACACACACACACACACACACACACACACACATTAACTCATTACGTATTCCATTTACCATTTGGAAATAAAATTGACTTGGACTTGGACTTTCACACACAGGCGCGTGCACGCACGCATATGCGCACGAACGCGCACACAAGCAAGCGTGCACACACACACACACACACACACACACACACACACACACACACACACATCTCGCTAATATCACTAGAAGTGAACAGACGTAAAATTGAAGTCAACATACATCTCATAGGCAACTGACGTCACAACTGAGTTTCATTACCACACTCCCAGTTTCCATCAAATAAGTTGACTAGTATAACCACTAGGCTACTCCTTCCCCCCACCCCTACCTCACCCCGCTGCGTCCTCCCCTCAACCTCTTTCCTCCGCCTGACCCCCCCCCCCCCCCCCCCCCCCACCCTACCTGCCAAGGTTTGGCAATGCTATATACAATTCCAAAATATATACAAAGGGATAGAAATGCCTGATGTATTATTTTACCAAATAACGTGGATCGGTGGTCGAGAGGTACAGCACCTGCCTACAAAGCGGAGAGTCTGGGTTTCAGGTGTGTGGTGGCTTGATCCCGTTTATGCCCGAAACTTTTCCCCCATCCACTAGACCCTGAGAGATGCATGGGTGCTAGTCTTTCGGATGAGACGATACACCGAGGTCCAGTTGGCAATACTCATTCAGTACATGTAATAAAACAACAACACACACAGCGGCGTATGAGTTGTCCCTGACAACATTCTGTAGAAGAAAGCCACTCTGACAGGAAACTAAATACACATGCAGACAAGAAAAGAAAAGAAAGGAACAGTTGGTGGCGCTGCTCTTGTGGTGACGCGCTCTGCCCGGGGAGAGTAGCTCGAATTTCACGCGGATTAATCTGCCGTGACTTAAAGTGGGTATACTAATAATAAATGGAATTTATATAGCGCTATATCTTGCAAAAACAAATCAAAGTGATACTACACAATGCAATACAAAGTGGCCAGATTTAAAGACGTTTATTCATACAGTATGCGTGTGCTAATGACGTAAATGTTACGTGCACGGCAACATTTAATGAAGAAGTTCAGTTTTGGTTTCTTTTATTATCACATTTTATATTTATATAACATTATTTTATTTACATGTACTAAATAAGTATTGCCTACTGGACCTCGGTTTATCGTCTCATCCGAGAGACTAGTACCCATACATCTCTCAGGGTCTATTATCATTTTCACTAATCTGTTTTCTCTCCTTTCCTTTATTTGTCTCTTCCTCCCTTCTTTATATTGGCTGCATCTCTAGATAATAATAATAATTATTATTATTATTATTATTATTATCTAGAGATGCAGCCAATTATTATTATTATTATTATTATTATTATTATTATTATCTAGAGATGCAGCCAATATAAAGAAGGGAGGAAGAGACAAATAAAGGAAAGGGGAGAAAACAGGTTAGTGAAAACAGTCACAGCAGAGAAGAAGGAAAGAAAAAGAAACAAGTAAATGGATGAGTTCTAAAACTGTGCCTTTTTCCAGAGATGTCATGACAGAAGATATGATTAGTTCGCTTTCCATCGATGTTTGTCTCTTTACTCTGTCTGTCTGTCTGTCTGTCTGTCTGTCTGTCTGTCTGTCTGTCTGTCTGTCTCTCTCTCTCTCTCTCTCTCTCTCTCTCTCTCTCTCTCTCCTCTCTCTCCTCTCTCTCTCTCTCTCTCTCTCTCTCTCTCTCTCTCTCTCTGTCTGATACACACACACGCGCACACACATATACACACACGCGCGCGTGCGCGAACACACACACACACACACACACACACACACCACACACACAGTGCAAGTGACAAAACAACCTTTCAGTCACACATAAACATATTCCTTTTCTCCTACATTTCTCCTTGTCTGTCTCCCTTCGTCTAATATCACTTATAGTGAAAAGACGTTAAATCGAAGGAACAACACACACACACACACACACACACCACACACACACACACACACACACACACACACACACACACACACACACACATCCACCCCCACCCACCCACCATAAACACACACCAAAAAAAAACCCCACACTCACATCCACCACAACCACCACCCCGATAAACACACACACACACACACACACACATCCACCCCCCCCCCCCCCCCCCCCCGATAAACACACACACACACACACACACTAATGACATGTCAGCTGAAAGAGGGAAAAAACAACCAAGATCTCTTCAGTGCTTTGCACCTTTACATTGATCAAGTCTCAATGCTGTGGATTTTCCATATATTATGTTTTCCGGGCAAGGAGAGGGAGGGGAAAATTAGGCCTCTCCTGGAACATAGAGATATTTACGCATAGCGAAACATTTGTTGTTGTTGTGACTGCTGAAAAGGAATTAACTGAACCGCACACAGTGATTCTTTACTAAACAATGGAAACTATTTGTTTTTAAACTATCTATTTTTCATCATCATCTTCTTCTCTCTTCCCCTACTATTTTCATACTAAATATTTATATATTATATAGGGCGGGGTTATCTCTTGGAGTGTTGGTTGTTAACTTTTTTGTTTTTATTTTGTGAAGGAAGTCATGCAGGGCATTATCTGGTTATGGTATGCTGTTGATAATGACCAAGTTTTTAAACAGAGGCTTGAGCAAATCGGTCAAGGGACTGGTTTTAGGCTGGGTTTCTATCTTCTTTGCTCTCTGTCTCTCTGTCTCTCTGTCTCTGTCTCTCACTCTCTCTGTGTCTCTCCCCCCCCCCTCTCTCTCTCTCTCTCTCTCTCTCTCGTGCGACTATCAAAAAAATGTTGTAACTGCAAAGCTGACTGACTTCCTGAGGTGAGAGGTGTCACACCTGCAGTCATCATCAATGTGGTACCTGCTGTACTCTTGTCATGTCAGTCACTGTGTGGATGTTTCCTGTCCGATTTTGGATCATGTACAGACAAGTGTGGAAAAAGATATCAATGATATTGAAATTTTAAAACTAACAAGGTGGTGTCAACTTAGGACTGATCCTCTCGGGTTTGTTTTTTTCTTGTTTTGTTTTGTTCTGGGATTTTTTGTTCTTTGTTTGGTTTGTTGTTGTTTTTTCCCATGGAATATTTCTCCCAAGAACGTGACGATGCTGAGATAAATTGTGGATCTGGACATGGACCTGGGATCAAACAGACAGCTTGCTGATTGTTGTCTTTCTCCTCAAGGATCTCCGTGCTGATCCTACTTTTTTTTCTAAGGTGATGTCATATGTCTGTAAATAGAACAATACGTTTGAAAGAAAGTGTGATGGAGTGACATGGACCAAGTAAGACGAGCGGTACAGACACTGACTGGTTTGCGTGAAAAATGGGTTACCAGTGTGGCCAGAAGTCAGTGAACACTGAGCATGAACATGGAAGTTTGAAGGAACTAAGACGACAGACTGATGGACATTGTTTTAAGAACTGGACCAAAAGAAAGACAGATAAATGACCTACAGAGTTGCTCGAAGCGAAATAATGCTGTTGTCTGTTGGTATACTATACCTCTTCTAGAAAAAAAAGCAGACAGATTTGTTGACTGCTGACAAACTGGACCTGACCCATGACATACAGTTTGACCGACTACATAGAATGAATAGGATAAACGCCCATTATTAGGTGCTGCACTTGCTACAAGGACAGAGAACTTCTGCTCAGAGCCAGGCTCAAGCTCAAAAAGAACCCATGGTTTCATCAATGAAGGTTTTGTCAGTGCCTCACCTGGAAAAACTGCAGGAAAGGACCAAAAGACCAATGGCGTGTGGCCATTTTTCATTTGGCCAGCCAAACATTCTGTTTGGACCACCCACCCCTAAAGTAGATCGGTGGTCCAGAGGTAACACTCCTGCCTAGAAAGCAAAAAGTCCAGGTTCGAAGTGTGTGGTGGTTTGATCCCCGTTTGGGCCCCAAACTCCCCCCCCCCCCCCCCCATCTACTAGACCTTGAGTGGTGGTCTGGGAACTAGTCTTTCGGATGAGACAATAAACTGAGATCCCATGTGTTGCACATAATTATATAGCGCACGTAAAAGAACCCACGACAACAAAGGAGTTGTCCCTGGCAAAATTCTGTTGGAAAAAGCCATTCTGATAGGGAAACAGATACAGTTGCAGACAGGGAATTTTTTTTAAATAATGGGTGGCGCTGCTCTTGTGGCGACGCGCGCGCTCTTCCCGGGGAGAGCAGCCCGATTTTCACGCAGAGAAATCTGCCATGACTTAAAGTGGTATACAATTCAATCACAATACAATACAATTACAATACAATTACAATACAATACAATAATATGGAAAATAAGGAGATGGCCGGCCCATCATGGAGACGGCAACATCAACATTACTTCTGGGGGTTTTTAAAACTCGGTCTATTGAACTTAACACAAACTGGATTGGTGCAGTTCAAGGGTATGTGTGTGTGTGTGTGTGTGTGGTGTGTGTGTGTGTGAGAGAGAGAGAGAGAGAGAGAGAGAGAGAGAGAGAGAGAGAGAGAGAGAGAGAGAGAGAGAGAGAGAGATTCAAGTGTGTGTGTGTTTGATGCTGTTCGCTCGACATCTAGTGGGTCTCTAAACAGAACGTGGGGAAGTACATGCATACGTTTCGGTTGAAGGCTAAGGACAGGCCCGTGATAAGCTGAGATACACAATGACTGTGTACATAACATTGCTCTTTATATTTTATATCTACAAGTTTTGAAGTGATTGTTTGAATAAAGGTGTTTTGTTTTTTGTTTTTTAAAAATCTTCACGAAAACATCTCTTTTTGAGAAGAAGCTATGCTTAGTTTGAGTTCTTAAGAATCTTCGAATATCAATGAATGTTTGTTTTCCTGTTTAAGCTTATTGCACTAAGATGTTACTAGAGAATTTGATGATTTATGCAGAACTGAACAGTAAAGGCGTGTTACAGATATAGCATGGAACTGTTAGACTTGGAAAAGTCAAGATTGATGCTACTGGAAATATCTAACAAGACACGCGTCAGTTACTAAGACAGTAACTGAAGATTACAGAATGCCTCTTTTATCAAAAGCTTTACACAAAGATAGAGCAAGAATGCACACAACCTCAGGGTAACTTGTTGCCAATAGTCGACATAGTGTGAATGAATCAGGCTGTCTTACTCTGTTTTAATGGACTGTACTTTTGCTTCACATGCTTTTATTCTGGACAGCACAACACAAAATGTCTCTCATCCTTCAGTGCCTGCTAACGTAATGGGCACAGCAACCCGCAGTCACTCCATTGGGCTATTTATAATTATCTAATCTCATAAACTTCTATGTCTGATACACCAAGCCAAATCAAGCTGTAACTTTTTTTGTTTTAAATGTATGTCCATATCAAGCTTCAATAAAAGTTTGACAACAAGTGAACTTATAAAATTGTTCATGCATTTAAAACCCGTCACAACTTAATATAGTTTATAGAGAAGGAGCCGACAGACAGACACACACACACACACACACACACACACACACACACACAGATAGACAGAGACAGGGACAGAAAGAGAGAACCAGAGACAGACAGAGACAGACAGACAGACACTGTGTGTGTGCGTGTGTGATACAAGTTTTTCACATATCTTTTATCAAGCTTTTTGGGGGATGGGTTTTTGGTGGAGTATTTTTTCTTCTAATCGACGTGCGTAAAGATTCAAAACTATTTGCATATCAGAAAGATAAACTTCTTGCATATCAGGCTGAAATGTATGCGTCACAAAGAAGAGTTCGCTCGACATATCGTGGGTCTCTAAATAGATTGTGGGGAAGTACATACATGTACATGACTACAAATGCGCCATGTTTTATAGTACATTATCAAATTTACTATGAAAAAAGTATCTCTGTCAAAGTCAAAGTCAAAGTCAAACTTTTATTTTTAGATGGTACATTGTGTGTGTGTGTGTGTGTGTGTGTGTGTGTGTGTGTGTGTGTTGTGTGTGTGTGTGTAAGTGTGTGTGTGTTTGATCACTTTAAGATTTTGAAGGAAAAACCCCAAGATGACCCTTTTCCAGGAAATTGAAGGTAGGATATGGGTGTAGCTTTTTCCAAAATAGTGTGGGGATTTTTTTTTTGTAATGCTGAAAATCGACATGTCCATAAGTGAACGTTCCTTTGTGTAAATTCAAAGAACCATTGTATCATAACATTTTGTGAACATAGAATCCATTCACTTGTTTCAACGGAGTTTAAGAACATTGAAAATCTTAGTTTCGACGGCCATATTGGATTGCTTCTATAACAACTGAGCTTGGATCTTTGTACTTTGAAAAGGTAAGATTTTAAAATTACATCCCCGAAGTCGGAACGCACCTACCTTAATGACGGGCAAAAGGGTAGCATATGCAAAATCTCACCATCGGTGAACCTCTGAGGTCTGGCTTCTGAATGAAAAAAGATGATGAATAAATAAAACAAAATAAAAGAATAACATCTATTTCCAAATTGCTGTACAATTGCAAAATCGCAACTGCTATCTGTTGTAGCTGTGGGCTCTTTTACGTGTGATAAATGTGTGCTGCATGCGTGCGGTATGTCGGCTTATCATCCCATCCTAAAGACTAGCACCCAGTCTACCATTCAAATCTTGGGTGAAGGGAAAAGTGTTCACATGGAAACCGAAGCCACAACCTCTCGCTTTCTATAACAAATGTGTTACCTCTAGACTACTGGTGCTCTTTTTTGTTTCTTTCTTTTTTTTTATACTTCAAAAGTCTCTCTCTCATTAGGTTTTAATTGCAATATCAGATGTTCTGTTTGATTTCACACACACACACACACACACACACACACACACACACACACACACACACACACACACACACACACACACACAACCACACTTTTTGGAGTCAGTTTGATCATCAAACCATGAAGCATGTGTGGTCATGTCTTTTATAAACCTTCTTCTCTGCGTTTTTCGTTGCTCGGATAGAGCTCCGAGGTTCACGTATGGTGAGATTTTTGCGCTTGCGACCGTTTTTATCCACCCCCACCCACCCCACCCCACCCTTACCGTTCAGGCAGCCGCATTCCGACGTCGGGGATGGTATTTAAACACGGTACCTATGCGCATGCGCATTTTTTTTTGAGGGGGGGGGGGGGGGGGGGGTCGTTCGTCCCACCGGCACTAACTGGCCTACTCTTCGGGTTTTTAAAGTACGCGGGAGATGTTCTGCGTGCATTCACACACGGGACTTCGGTTTATAGTCTCAACCAAACGACTTTTGACATTCAGTTCGAACATCTCGTCAAACTGGGAAAAAGTTGCCGGCTTGGAATGGAACCAAGAACCTCACAGTTTATTTGCTGGGCAGAAGAACGTCTTAACCGCCCTGCCATTTTCCATCTTTAAAAAAACGACACAAAAAAAATATATCAATGGAAGATTGATAATCGAACATCACTTCTCGATATTTTCTTCCAATCAGTTTGTCTGCCAAAGACTTTATTTTCATGTTATTAGATTTTCAATCAAGAAGAAGGAGAAGAATATCATTGGTCGTTTGTTTTCGCGCTTAAAAATGACTTGAATCGCAAGACATAAGGTAGGATATATATATATATATATATATATATATATATATATATATATATATATATATATATATATATATATATATATTCTGTTACCCTTTTTTCTTTAAAGGCAAGCACAATTACTTGAAATTGATATTCTTTGGCTTCCCCGGCCTGTAAAAGATAAAGAGGAAAAAAACATTTATTCGAAGCTTATGTGTTAAGTATAAACGTGGGCTTGGTAAGGAACGTATACACACGTACTCCCATGCACGCACGTATTCACATACACACACGCGCGCGCGCAAGCGCGTGGGCGCGAGTTGGCGTGTGCGCTCGCGCACACCCACACACACACGCACGCACACACGCGCGCGCGCGTACACACACACACACACACACACACACACACACACACACATACACTTAACTGCTGCACACATTTTAATTAAACATAAACACTCTTAGTTCGACCACATTATACAAACAATTTTGCAGATCTGACAATAAATTTTGCAATAGTATACCACTAGAAATTTGTCAGTATGACTTTATAATGCTACTCCTGATAAACATCAAAGGCCATCACAATAACACATCATGTTGCATTCATATTTTCTGTTAAACACACACACACACACCACACACACACCACGCACGCACGCACGCCACACACACACACAAGACACAACACACACACACACACACACACACACACACACACAACACACACACACACACTCACACTTTCTTGATGAAAACCTTGAGAGAGAGACACAGAGAGGGAGAGATTCCACATTTTGGGAAATCCTAACATTGTTGCAAATCAAAGAACTGTTCATTCATTCCGGCTTGTTTAAATGTGTCAGTGACAAGGAAAACAAAGAGGAGAAAGCATACCGATGCAGACTCAGTGGACCTTCTAATAATGTTCATTCTCTCTGCCTCTCTGTCTCTTTCTGCCTCCGTCTCTCTGTCTGTCACACTGTTTTCTGTCTCTGTCTCTCTTTCTCTTTGTCTCTGTTTCTCTCTCTCTCTGTCTTTTGTCTCTCTTGTCTGTCTGTCTTCTCTTCTCTTCTCTCTCTTCTTCTCTCTCTCTCCTTCTCTCTCTCTCTCTCTCTCCTCTCTCTCTCTCTCTCTCTCTCTCTCTCTCTGTGCAATTCTTGACAAGACCGCTTGTCAGGCACTTACCAAGCAATTAATTCGTCGCAAGAGAAGCATGAATTCATCTTTTTGAACTTTGCATGTACAATACACGCACAAGTTGCTGACGTAAATGCTAATGGAAGAGCCAGAACTCTCTCTCTCTCTCTCTCTCTCTCTCTCTCTCTCTCTCTCTTATGCCTAACTAGTTACGTACTAATATACGCGTTTGCTGTCTTGCCACTGGCTTGATTAAAGTCTGAAGCCAGGGGCAAATTAATGTTGCCATTTAAACAACAACAACAACAAAACTGTTTCTCAATCATTTCTATTATTCCATTCGTGTCGGTGAAGGGTGTGAGACGGAATCAGTCTTTTCTCCAACAAGGAAGGAAATTACACCTTATGTTGACGTTCTGGAAATCCTCTCTTCCCCTCAAGAAGAAGTAAGTAGAGAAACTGAGTACCATGACAACCACATCTACAGAGAGTTGTGTTCTGTCCTATCATCATGTACCTATGTCCATATTCTGTCCTATCATCATGTACCTATGTCCATATTCTAACTCTTTCTCTGCAGACCAACAGTTCTTGGATAGGAGAACAGCTTTCTGATTAATTATCAATGGAAAATTAAACAGCCAATAGGAACCACGCACATAAATGACGTAACAGATTTCAGCCAATCGTCTATCGAGAAGCAGCTACCTGCGTGACATGCGCGGGTGTATCGGGTGTAAAGTTTTGCTACCGCGGTATATGATGATGAGGCTGCTAAAAGTAAGAAAAGCACGAGGTGTAGATGTGTATATATAGTCTGGCGTGATGCTGTACTTAGGCATCAACCAAAGGATCTGTCTGGACTGCTGAGGTTCTTGACAATTAAGTCTTTCGTTCTTCTGGACACTGGTACATTTGGAGTGGGCCATTACAGGTAAAGTAGAGTTTCTGGAGACAATGTGGTGTCTCTTTGTTTCTCATTATGTTTACCGATTGAAACTCATCTATCACTTATTATAAACTGGGCGAGATTTTACAGTATTGGGTTTGAAAGAAAGGAAAGATTGGGTGCCTGAATTTTAAAAAAGCTTTTAAAAAAATCAAACTGGATCTGTATTAGAGAACTATTGAAATTTACTCAGTTTACCTCTATTGTGAATGATTTTGTGCTAATTCATGATGATCTGTTGTGATAATTATTATTCTTATGATGTCAGCATGTTGCCCATAAGGATTGTGGCGGTTGGTTGGTTAACCTGGTGGCTCTGTCTTTGCAATTTTCAATTACTTGTACTTTCGCTCTGTCCTGTTTGTCTCTCAGTTTGTTACCGCTCCTCTTCTATAGACAAGGGAGCAAACCATAGACTATTCTACTTTATTATCGCCTCTTTCTTTAGTTCTTTTTTCTGAGGTTTTAATGTTTCTTCTTTGTTTCATTTTTTTCTCATTTTTATCTTTCATTCTTTGCACAAGCTGTTGCTGTCTGTCTGTCTGTCTGTTGTCTGTCTGTCTATCTGTCTGTCTGTCTGTCGTGTCTGTCTCTCTCTCTCTCTCTCTCTCTCTTCTCTCTTCTCTCTCTCTTCTGAGTATGAGTATTGGGTTATTATTAAGATGTATCCCTACGGGCGGGGACTGGAGTAAAAAAGCACATGAGTGCTTATTCATTATCCTCGAAATAAAAGAATTTGTAATTGTCATTGTCATTGTTCTCTCTGTCTCTGTCTCTCTCTCTCTCTCTCTTCTCGTGCTTTCTTTCTCTTCGCTGTCTCACTCTGTTCTCTCTCTGTCTTTCTTTGTGTTTGTCTCTTTCTCTGTCTGCCTGTCTGCCTCTCTCTCTCTCTATCTCTATATATCTCTCTCCCCTCCCCTCCCCTCCCCTCCCCTCCCTCGACATTCTCTCATTCCAAAAAAAAGAAATCAAGTCAAACTTTTCTCTTGGGGCAGGCTTGAAAACGTCTGGAAGCTGCTTCCAGTGAGCCCACGATCCTTCCAGACCGAAAACAGCTTCACCACAAGGTACCCACAATCCTTTTTCACCTGGACATCGTGACCCCTACCCAATCCCTGACGCAATACACCCCCCCCCTTCCCCCCTCCAAACCAACACCCCTGTGACCTGTGAGTGACGTCTTCCTTCTTACTCACGCCTGTGGTAGCGTCATGCTGATGACGATGTCTGGCACAAGGATGTATTACGTTGTTGGCACTCTGTGGTTGCTGACTTCCCTCCTCACCGTGCCTGTCGTTCCCGCCCAGCGATTCGGTAAGTTTGTGGTGAAGAGAACGTCACCAAAACAACAACAACAACACCAACAAAGTGTAAGCTGTGACCTTGATGAGAGGATAATAAGTAAACTTGTACTAATTCTTTCATGAGTTAGGATAACAAGTAAACTTGTCTTAATTCTTTCATGAGTTAGTATAACAAATAAACTTGTATTAATTATAATAATAATAATAATAATAATAATGTATGGAATTTATATAGCGCTGAATCTTGTAAAGCAACAAATCAAAGCGCTCAGATTTCATTTCATACCACTTTAAGTCACGGCAGATTTCTCTGTGAAATTCGGGCTGCTCTCCCCGGGGAGAGCGGGAGAGCGCGTCGCCACAAGCGCTGCGCCACCTTTTTTTTTTTTTTTTTTTTCATGTCTGCAACTGTATTTGTTTCCCTATCAGAGTGGCTTTTTTCTAAGAATTTTGCCAGGGACAACTCTCTTGTTGCCGTGGGTTTTTTTACGTGCGCTAAATAATTACGTGTAACAACGGGACTCGGTTTATCGTCATCGTAAAGACTAGCCGGCCCCAGACCTCCACCCAATCGGTTAACGGATGGGGGAAAAGTTTCCGGTCCAAACGGGGTACGAACCGCCGCACACTTCAGACCCGGACTTTTCGCTTTCTAGACAGGCGCGTTACCTCTAGACCACCGATCCACCGATAATTCTTTCATGAGTTAGTATAACAAGTAAACTTGTATCAATTTTTTTCATGAGTTACACTTTAAAACCTGTTGCGCTTTTCGGAAGACTAGGCCATTGTGTACCGGTGGGAACGGGTGTTAAAATTTTACAAAAATGCATACACCACTGGATGTAAAACGAAAAAGAACATGAGTGCTTATTCTATTATTTTCGAAATAAAAGAATAATAATGTGGGTTGTTTTTTTTAAGAATAAGATATACACAAATTGTGACAGATGATGTCACAGTATTTAACACAGTATTGAACATCTTCCTCACGTCAAAGGACAGATTGTAAGGAAGGTGTTTGTTTGTTATTGTATTAGGGGTTTTGTTTGGGGGGTTGTTTTTTTGGCGCTTTTTGTGTGTTTTTTGTTTTGTTGTTTTTTTTGCTTTTGGGGGGTTCTTTTTTGTTTTGTTGTTGTTGTTGCTGCTGCTGCTGTTGGGTTGTTTTTTTATTTTGGGTTCGTCTTGCTTTTCTTCTTCATTCTTCTGAAAGCCAGAGCTAAACATACATGTTTTTAGCTCTTCAGGAAGAGTGCAGAAGAAAGCGATTTTTCTGAACAGAGCACAGAGAGTATTTGCCATAGTTATCACGAATGGCACACGAAGCATTTATCATCTTATGACAAGCCAGAGGAAAGGATCAGCAATCACTTGAAGAACATGGAAAGCATTTGCCATCCATGAATAGCACAGGTAATGACATGAAAACTACAGAAAGTATTACCTTTCCGTGTTAGAAAAAACGGCAACAGAAAACTACTTGACATCCTATGAATAGCAAAGAAAGCATGTTGCTACATCCGAATGGCGCATACGTGCTTGTGTGTGTTGTGTGGGGGGGGGGGGGGCGGGGGGGGGGGGATCTGAGGCATTTGCATGCTTGTGTATGTGTGTGTGCAGCCCCGAACACATACATGCTAATATACTGTACATCACACACTCCAAAATGAAATCACGTTGGTTGATGCGCACTGTTGCAGACAAGCACTCGCTGGAATCTCTGATGGCTCGGCAACAAGCTGTCTTCAGAAACCTTCTCAAAGACTCAGAAGCTGTCCTCACTGAAGACGGCACTGTGAAAGCAAACTCTCCAAGCCAAAGTCCCACCAGCAGGACACGGCAGCTCTGGCCTGCTAGCAAAGACGCTGAACTTAGTCCCAGCCATGGGCGGCCAGAAGCCCACAAGAAAGAGCTCCACAGCTTGGCAACGACCCGCGGCCTCAAAGTCCGCAAGGAGTTTACATCCAAGGGCTTTGTCTTCTCCCCTCATCAACTGGTGGCTCCAGAACTGGCTGTCTGCTCCTGGCTCCAGACTTATAAACCTTAGCAGTCATCGACAGTCTGCAGAACTCCACAAAGACGAAGGCTTCTACAGCACCTCTTCAAGTGACCGTTACGTCCACCCTCAGCAAAGTAGCCATCCCCAAACACAGCCGTGGACATACATCGTCGACATGCTGAAGAATAGGAGGAGGGATCAACCATGGACGTACTACAGTTCATACGACACTGTTCCTGAAGATGGTGTCTATGCCGGTGAGGTGAGCAAGCCATGACGCCGACAGACTTGCTTCAGGGGAGAGAGGATTATGAAGATGACAGCACCGGGTCTTCTCAAGTAAGGAGGGTGCGGGCTGTCAGCCGCTACTCCACACCAACAGCGCAGAGCATGCTGACGCCCCGTCAGCAAAGATACGCAGACTTACCGGCAGTTACTGCCGTGACCGGGTCAAACTTAGAGGCTCAGACTGGAACCAAACACCCCCAGGAATCTAGATCTAGCTCCAAGAGTTTATACCCGGCTTTAGATCAGTTTCTGACCACCGGACAACAACACTACCTCGGCGCCGAAAGGCTGTACGGGGCCTACCCCACCCCGACAACGGCACGTGGCGACGCCAGCAGCAGGTACCTCGTTCACAACCCCTCCCCTGCTCCCTACACCCCATGGTACGGCTCTCTCTCGCGCAGGGCCAACACCAGAGCGCCCACGGCAGCGCCCCAAACCCTGGCCCCCTGGCCTACCCGAGCTCCTGCCACCAGACTTTCCCCGGAAACCACCACCACCGCCACCCCGTCCTCCACCCCTTACCCTCAGCCCACGCCGCGTGTGCCGCTGCTGGGTCAGGTGGCGGGGTCTGCCCAGGACCCGCTGGTGTCCAAGAGGACCAGTGACCCTACCCCTGCTGCCGGCCTGTCCTCAGACACCGTGTGTCTGCAGTACGTCCGCGTGGAGCATGACGTGGACTGCCGGCACCGCAGCCGCCGTGCTGCGTCCCCTTCCAGCCATCAGCTGGCCCTGCTGCTGCAGCACCTGGGAAGGTCCCCCTCCTCCCCCTTCACCGCCCCCTCCCTGCAGGAGGCCGTCAGCAGCTTCCGCAACCTGATGCCTCTGGGCCTGCCTGACCTGGTCAGTGCTGGGATGGATGTCCGTCACCTGTCTTTTGGTTCTAGGCTGGTTGTTTGTGTTGTGTTGTGTTGTGTTGTGTTGTGTTGTGTTGTGTTGTGTTGTGTTGTGTTGTGTTGTATTGTGTTGTGTTGTGTTGTATTGTATACCGCTTCAAGTCACAGAAGATTCATCTGCGTGAAATTCTGGCTGCTCTCCCCAGGGAGAGCACGTCGCCACAAGAGCAGCGCCACCCATTGTTTTTTGTTTCTTTTCCTGTCTGCATATAAGCATCCTTCCAATCAGAGTGGGTTTTTTCTTCAGATTTTTGCCAGGGACAACTCTCTTGTTGCCGTGAGTTATTTTACGTGTTGTAATTGAGTGTTGCCCACTAGACGTCGGTTTATTGTCTCATCCGAAAGACTAGCACCAGACCACCACTCACGGTCTAATGGACGGGTGAAAAGCTTCGGGCACAAACGGGGATCGAACCACCACACCCTTGAAACCCGGGCTTTTCGCTCTCTAGGCAGGTGGTTACCTGCAGACCACCAGTCACCTGGTTCTTGTCTGCTGCATCCCTGGCCTGGTTAACCTTGTGCTGTTGCTGTCTTTCTGTGTGTGTGTGTGTGTTTGTTTGTTTGCTTTTCTGGGTCAATAATATTTGTGTCTGTCTCCCTGTTTCTTTCTTTGGGCCTGTTGCTCTCTTTCTCAGTTCTCTCTCATCTCTCTCTCTCTCTCTCTCTCTCTCTCTCTCTCTCTCTCTCTCTCTCTCTCTCTCTCTCTCTCTCTGTGTGTATGTGTATATTCTCTCTCTCTCGCTCTCTCACTTGCGCGCCAGTGCGCATGCACTGTGTGTGTGTGTGTGTGTGTGTGTGTGTGTGTGTGTGTGTGTGGTGTGTGTGTGTGTGTGTTATGATTATATGGAATTCCTTCGAGGGATATGAAATATATGAACTTACATTTTCGCATTATGTTTATTTTGCAATTTGGTGGGCTGGTTCCACGGTTTTAAGAGAGCCCATTTTTCCTCCGCCTCACAAAGTACCCTCTCTCCTCTCAATATTTGGAGACTTACCAACAAAATTCGTCTCAGGTTTTGATTCAATTACAGTCACCACACTTTTAAGTTTTGAGTCTTCGTAGGGTGTGTCACAATGTGCAAACAGCCATTCGTGCCACAATATACCTGCTAAAAAAATTAGCTCAGAGATACTGTGTGTAAACTAAAGCTCTACCGAAGCTTCGGGTGTGCGCTGGGAATTTTCAGCAACCCATCAAACCATGACAGGAACGACAGAACTTGCATACTTAATTTCCTGCATGTGCGCATGATTATTCAAAGAGAAGCAAAAGTACTGCAGGCAGAAGAACTGCACGAAGATTGATCGAGGAATCTGCAAATATCCTCACCCGAAGTTTACGAGGTACCTATCAGATTCAGACTCAAGACGTAAATGACCAGAGGGGTAGAAAATTCGTCACTTTGTCTTCATGACTGTTGTGGCCGGCATAAAGCAAATCTACAGCTTCTAGCGAAAGATGAAGAATCTTAACAATGGGCTGAAATCGTCTTTACTTGCAGTCAGTACTGCTGGCCCCGCTGTATCATTACCAGAAACATGTAGTATTAATTGGTGCACATCACTTTTATGTTTCTAGTCACGTTGTATATTATTCGGTCCTTGCAATGCATGCCGAATAGACTTATAAACTTGACAGCAAGAAATTGTGTTTCTTTTCCTACTGTAGGCCTGTGTCTTCCTTTTTGAAGTTTATTAGGTTTTTTCTTTTTATGCTGATGGTTTAACTCCCTAAAAACCTATCACATGGAATTTTCTAGAGGCTCTGGGTTTTTCTTTTGTTTTTCAGGACGAACGCGTTCATCTGAAGTTCACCACTAGCCGGATACAAGAGCTGCTGGATAAACATTATGCAGAGAAAAACCAATCAAAATCAACCAAATCTGTGCCTCGTTTTGAAAACGGAGATGCCTCCAAACTGGAAGCAGACGACTTTCAGTTACCTGCGGATTATCTGCAGCAACTGGTGCCAATGAAGTATGTAACTGTCAATTCCACTTTGCAACGGAGCAGGCGGTCTTTTGATCCTGCAAACCATCATTCCTATGGTGAGTTTTTTAATTTTGCTTATGAATGGGTTTTTTCTTTAAGGTAAAATTTCGTATTATTTAATTTTTTTGTTTCTTGAACAGCGACTGTTTACAGTAATACGTAGAAGATATATATATATATATACAACGTGGTTTTCGCTTTTATTGGTTTGTTGTGTTGGGGGGGGGGGGGGGGGGGGGGATGAAAGCTGATAATTATGTTAATATGGAAAAGAGTGTAAGCCATGTCCATATCATTTTCTGTTATGCTAAACTTGTCAGGGGCATGGTTTGTTTTAATGGTGATACCACAGTCATGTGACATTACTCTTTGTTACTGGAGAAATGCCTTTACCATGTTTTTTTATATCCCATATAATATCTAATAATATTACACAGCTTACCTGATTTTATAGACTTATGAAACACAGTGTTGAATATTGTACTTATAAAGAGAATGCCCATAACCACTAAACTGTGGCTCTTTTTTTTTTCTTTAAACTTTTTCTTGTGTACACTTGGTTAAAAAAAAGTCTTTGATGATTCGTCATCTAAAATATAAACTTGGAGTGCTTTTAATGCTATTGAAATGCACCACGTGTGCGTGTGTTAATGAGCTCTTTTTTTAATTCCCAAATAACGTAAAGTTTATCAAAACTTTTGTATACTTTTAATCAACATTTGGCTTTCAAGTTTACTCAAGTTTGATTTATTTCAGTTCTTGCATAATAACCGATTGTTATCGATATATGAAAGGAATAAACTATCACATATTTTAAAGATGTCACAAAAATTATGGAAACAAGTTTATGAAAAGTTCGTATTCATTATTATATCCGCTATGACGCAATTTTACATCGTTTGGCAAGATATGGATAGAGGCTGTGGTCAGACATTAATTGGAAATTTTAGGTGTGTGTGTTTGTTGTTGTTGTTTTTTAAGCTCAATATGCAAAGACAGCAGATTATGAAAATCATGATAAGCTCAAAAAGACGTGTTTTAGGGTTTGAGAAAGATTAGCAGATTTACAAAAAACAAAAACCCAACGCATTTTCTTTGTATTCATTCCTTTAGTCATACCTCCATGTTGTTGCTACTAACGTTGTTGTTGATTATGTTGTTGTTGCTAAGGTTGTTGTTGATGATATTGTTGTATAGCGTGTCCGAACACGGTAGACTGTACACACTTCGATTCGAGCCAATGTCCTAACGGTCAGACGGAGATGATTGTGGATGAGAACGACTGTGATACGTGCCAGTGTGCAGGTCCGTCTCGTGCAGTAGGAATGCTAGTATAGTTTATTTCTTTCTTTCTTTATTTATTCTTTTATTTCAAGGATAATGGAATAAGCATACATGTGCTGTTTTACATCCAGTTCCAATGTGTATACAGTTTTTGTAAAATTGATCATCCGTTCCTACCGGCACAAATGGCCTACTCTTACGAAAAGCGGAACGGGTTTTAACGTGTGTGCAAGATCTTCTGGGTGCGTTCGCACACGGAACCTCGGTTTATCGTCTCATCCAAAGGACTTTTAGAGGGAGTAGAGTCGGCACTGATGCTAACTCCAGAGTAAAAATCCTCTTCAATGAGATTCGAACCCGGGTCAGCAGATCACGAGCGCATCACTCTAACCACCAGGCTATCCCGTCCCCCATATTTAGTTTCAGTAATAGTGTAGGTGGTGGTGGTGGGTGATGATGGTGTCGTGGTAGTAACAGGAGCTTTAGCTGCAGCTATAGAAGTAAACAGTGTAGTTTTAGTAGTAGTAGTAAAAGTAGAAGTAGTAATAGTAGTAGTGGCAGTAGAAGTAGTGGCAGTAGTAGTAGTGGTAGTAGTAGCAGCAGCAGCAGCAGAAGCACCAGTGGTGGCGGTTATGGTAGTTGTAGTAGTAGTGGTTGTAATAGTAGTAGTAGCAGTGGTGGTGGTAGTAGCAGAAATGGTAGTAGTACTAGTAGTAACAGTAGTCGCAGCAGTGGTGGTGGTGGTAGAAGTAGTAGTAGTGGTGGTGGGGTGGTGATGATGATGATGGTAGTAGTAGTTGTAGTGGTGGTGGTGGTGGTGATGGTGGTAGTATTTGTAGTGGTGGTGGTGATGGTAGTAGTAGTTGTAGTGGTGGTGGTGGTGATGGTGGTAGTAGTTGTAGTGGTGGTGGTGATAGTAGTAGTAGTTGTAGTGGTGGTGATGGTAGTAGTAGTAGTGGTGGCAGTGGCAGCAGAAGTGGTAGTAGTGAGAAGAAGAGAAGGAAGAGGGAAAAGAAAATCGGGGAAGCCTCCAAGGAGCAAAAGCAGTAGGAGGATAAGGGAGGTGAAGAGGAGAAAGAGAAGAAGAGGAAGAAGAAGAGAAAGACATTAAGAAGAAAAAGAAAGTAAGAAAGAGAAACAGAAGAAGAAACAAAGCAGAGGCAAATAGAAAGAAACAACAACAAGGAACGAACAAACAAACAAAAAGAAAAGAGTTACCCGATTCTGCCTTCTGAAAGAATAGTAAAAATGAGAATAACATCTTACAGAGAACACGCTGGCCATGTTCACCTTCCCCTGTGGGGATGCCGGGAGCCTGGCAGTAAAAATAGCATCCCCACCTTCTGGAAATTCTGTGCTAGGAATTCCCTCTTTTTCTTTTATCCCTCATTTTCTTTTCTGCCCTGTTCTTTTTCTCCCTTTCACCTCATTCTTGTCCCTTTTCTGCCTTCTTGGTCCAGTTATTGCGGCTGTATTTTACTTTACGATTCCATTCACGATGAGAGCTTGTTATTACAATTAAACCTATTACCATCATCACCATTATCATCATCATCATCATCACCACCATCATCATCGTTTCTGCCTCTTTTTTTTTAATCCTCGAGTCATCTAATGTCTCCTTCTACCTAACACTACTCCTATCCATGGTGTGATCACAGCGTCGGGGTCTGGCAGTGGGTATTGTCAACACTCGGGAGCACAGGGGTCAGGGGTTCAGAACCCGCGTACCCGCCTGTGTACCCAGTGCCAAAGGATACGACACCTGGGGCCGGACGTCTTCCCCAGCTACCTGCAAGAGGTGGTCTGCCACCCGTCCCATGCACCCTGTCTGGACATTGGAGGCGCTCTGGGTCGTAAGTGTCTGCCCGTCAGCCTGGCGTTTGCTAGTCTGTCTGTCCGTCTGTCTGTTTGTTCATAAGACTATTTGCCTGCCTGACTCCCTCTATGTCTGTTTGTCTATCTGCCTCTGTGTGTGTGTGAGAGATAGAGAGAGAGAGAGAGAGAGAGAGAGAGAGAGAGAGAGAGAGAGAGAGAGAGAGAGAGAGAGAGAGAGATAGACAGAAGTATTAGTGGCAGCTGAAGACAGGCGTCTTTGCCTTCGTAAGTCTTTGAAAAATGTGGATGGTTGCCTAAGACTGGCCAGAGATTGTCTGAAAGGAATCTCTTCTACACATGTCAGGTGTAGAGTCTGGACGTGTCTCCAGCGGTCTGTTTTTTAGAACCCTGCTTTGCCGAGAAATGCATAGATGTACCGGTCACATCCTCAAATCATAATGATCAAGGCGCAAGTTTTCAAGTCACCGCTGAGGCAACAACATCAGTTTTGATGCCTTTCACTGCAAGTTCTTCCATTGAGACTCTAAAACCGACCTCAAGTATGCAGACCCATTAAACAACAACACACATGCACGTTGAAAACCTTTGCAGCTTCTGTAAGAAAGTAAGCCTCCCATGGCCCGTGGCACAGATGGCATAAACATACCTTGCATGCCATCAGAGACCTGGGGAGGGATGAGCTCCGCCAAGTTGAACCTGCCCAAGATACATCGTCTTAAAGTTTCTCCTGCCGTGGCAGTGCCCCTTGCCTCCTTGGTGAGCTAATGGAGAAGCGAGGAGGGTAGTTCTAACTGAGCTACTGGAGGGTGCACGTGAACGGTGAAAGGGGCGCCATACTTTCATACACACAGTCAGGGTCTCGGCTGGGTTTCTGCACGCTATAAGCCCTGACTTTGCCTCCAGTGCTGGAGATCTGTCTTTAAGTGTGGAGTAGACAACTATTGTTTCCAAGCGCTGTTGTTGTTTTTTCTGATAAAGGCACAACTGACACTGTTTTGAGCGTCAGTTTAATCCTACCACACTGACCTGGAAAGTTCTCTCTGGGTAAGGCTAACACAAGAACGTGTCTATCAAACCGAAGCCAGAGCCCGTCTGCTCTTCAGTCTAGTGGAAACTGGCCCGTTAAAAACAAATTAATGTATTTGTTAGATTTGGTAGTTCCGGTTTAAAAATCACAAAAGGTGAATATTGGTGGCAGTTCTTATAATATCTAATAACTTTTTTTTAAACTGTATTTTATTGTCTTGACATATACCGTTGATTGCATAGTTGAAAAAGGATTTCAAACAAAGCTTACACAACTGACAGTAAACAAACACTGTAACAGATCTAAGTATGACTGACAAAGAAAATGGCTTACACAAACATTAGAATTTTGAAGAAAAAAAATCCTCTGTTGACCTTCGAAAGCAGTCTTCTAAAAGAATAGCTTACACGTCTGGGCGGAAATTCGTTTTGTTACATAGGTTCTCCTGTTAAGACCTCAAATCCAGTATGTCAGGTGGGTCAAGATAATGAGGTCGTTGTACTGGCTTAGCTAATCTGTTCAAACCTGACTTCGCCCAACTGACGTCAGACATGCCGGCAAAGGGCTTTGTCACCATCACATCAGCTGTACTGAGGGAATCCTTGTCAGACGGCTGGAGGGGAGAGATCAGGCCTAAAGCTGCTGACAATGTCCGCCAAGAATGGCATGCCAGGCACGACAAATCCAGACAGGATTCCTCAGCGCCAAATGAATCACATTTTCTTCTCGATGTATTGCTCATCACTGTCGCTATGGCAACAGCTAAAACGTAATACATCCTCAACTGGCAGCTGTCAGTATTGTATTTTCTTATGTTAAAATCGTATTTGAACTTCGGACTTACGTGTGTGGTACCTGTAGCTTTGTACTTGATGAGATATGAGAAGAATTTCGAAGGTGTAAGCAGAATAGTTAGAGAATACTGCTATTGTTAAAACGCTGACATTTTTGTGCTGCATCAATATAGTTCTAAAGAGGACCACACACAAACCATCTCCAGAGCTTAGCAAGAGAAGTAGATTACATATAAGCAAACTTTTATGCAGACAGTGCATAAACTGCAACTCCAGACACGGTTACAAACAATAAAAAAACCCACCGACATTTCAGACGGGAATAGGTCAGAATCTGAGAGAGAGAGAGAGAGAGGGGGGGGGGGGGGGGGGGGGGGGGGGGGTGGAGAGGGATAACGAAATAGAGACACGGACTTGAAGAACGAAGACGGAACCTGGTATTGGAATCCTCCACATTGAAAACTGAATGCAAACAAGAGGATATGTACGCCACCCAGTATCGTGTGAATGTGGCGGGTGGATCAAAGGCCGCTTCTTTGCAGCTGTCACCTCTCCTTGCCGTGGCAAGTATCGCCGGTAAATCCCAGGAAAGCCGCTGGAGCTGGTGATGCCGTTTGTTTAGGGATTAGCTGTAAGTGTGGAGACGAGGAGCAGCGCTAGGAATAAGCTGTCAGCAGTGATAAACTGGCAGCAGCCCGCCATGTTATCGGCGCTTGATGCCCCCAGGTGCTGTGTGCCTGAAACTGAGGTGATGGTCTTGCAAGGATGAGGAGGGGGAGGAGAGGGGGGGGAGAGGTGGGGGGGAGGGGGGCTCAGAGGCGCATAGGTAGGAGAAAGGGAGTATGCATGCACTCGGCGCCAGTTACACACACACACACACACACACACACACACACACACACACACACACACACACACACACACAGGGTGTTATTACACAAAATGTTATCAAAAATGTTGTCAAATGTTATTAAATAAAAATGAAGTGTTGTAAACGTCGACAATCAACACGCAATTGTAACTTATCGAATAAAGGCTACACATGTAGCCATAAGAAATCTTCACCAAAATTGATATCAAAACACGCCAGGAAAAATACATTGCTTTTTGTCATCATCTCTTAATTAATTAATTAATCCTCCTGGATGGACAGCCAATGCCAGTCATGGAGGTCACAGTGAGGTGGGAGCTTGCAGGCACATCTTAATTTAAACCATGTTAAACCTGTGTTAACGATAGCAGCCGCCACTAACCTTGAGGCTTCCCTACGCTTACGTTACGAAATTGCAAATCAGAAATGTTTGTCAAAGAAAAAAGTAGGAAAAGCATCACATTTCATTGCCAGATAAGTTAAAGCCGTTGTTGTTATCCCCTTGCTTAAGCCTCCAGGGTCCCCCAGAACACGCGCTATGACTTACCCTGCCCCGGACTAGCTGGGAGACCGGAAAGTTGGGCACAGAACAGTCTCCTTCACCACACCAAAACATCCTTACCTAAGAGCTAAAACTTCAGCTATTCGTCCTTGATCATTGTGGTGAAAACACAATCATGAAACGATTTTCTGTGTCCTGATTATTTTAACTTATTCCCCTCTGTAACAAAAAAGAACAGCTGAGACAAATCTGTGTAAAGTTGTTTTTCTTAAATCATGGTTAAAAAAAAAAAAAGCTGTAATTTGTAGCCTCCATTTGTGTTATGTCACAACTACTGTGTTCAGTCAGATGAGCCTGTACAGTGAGAAATAACATCTCTGACAGGATCGATCAGATGAAGGCCGTTTCTTTCCTTTTCTTTTTAATTTAATCTGGGTACATTTTTATGACTTAAGCCATTAAGCGCTCGTGCTCTTTGTTGGCAGCTTAATCTCCCTTATTTCCTTTAGGGGCATACCATTTTTTTGGTTGTTTATGGGGGGTTTTATTTGTAGTTTCCTGACTTGTCTATTATTTTTTCGGCTTGCAGCTTTGACAAATCAGAGGTATGCTGCTCTGCTCTTGAATCTTCGGAGTGAAGGTCCTTCGGGCTGTGCGAACAAGATACAGGACATGCTGCGAGCACTTTAAACTGTTTGCTTTTCGAGGAGTAGGCCACGTGTGGCGGAGAAAGAGACAAATTACAAAGAATACATGGGGACTGGATGTAAAAGCCACGTACTTATCCATTATCCTTGAAATAAAAGAATAGAATAATTAAAGATAAAATAATAATATATAATAGCAACAACAACAATAATAATATATGATTTATAAAGCATGAATCTTGTAAATCAACAATCGAGCGCTTGCACTCAATCATTACAAGCATGCAGCTTTCCTCAAAATCGTAAATAATAGATTTCAATTTAGGCAAGGACATGTGCTAGATACGACTGGCGTATCCTGTGAGGAGCTGTAGCGAATGGCCATTGCCATGCTCAGCAGCGGAGCGGCTCTTCCAAGCCTGAGCAGAAAGGACTCGGCTGGTAAAAGAACAATGCCTTGCTAGTAGCAAAGTACCTTTTAGGCTGCCCTAAAGCCTTCATATTTTGTGTTTTTCAAGCCCCAACCTTCACGGCTGCATTTTGTTCATTTGTTTGCTGAGGGTGGGATGAGTGGGGGTTGGCGTTTATTAAATGTCGGTATAATAAAAATTATTTGTCTTAGAGCAATGACAGAGTTGTGATATTCTACTTCCACTTATTCACTTTGATCATTATTTTTCCTTGGTATCTTTCAACAAGCAGAGTTGTTTATGTCTCAGAGTCAGAAAATGACCTGGATCATGGACGCCTGACTCAAGTCTGTGTATTCCCCCAACAAGTTCATGAAATAGAATTTAAAAATGCTGGATAGCTGCCAACAATTCCTGATTTTCTTCATGGTTCAGATGATTCACTTTAGATGCTTATTATATGATCATACTCAAAGAAACTGATCAACACAGAAGGCCTTGTTTTCACTCTGAGTCTGCCTATTCTTTCAGCTCAAGGACAGTGCCAGGAATCCCAGGTGCCTGTGTCGGTGCTACGACGGAACCCGGGCCGGTGTATGCGGATTGAGCTGACCAACGGTCAGTCCTTGGTGTTCGACGACTGGAGACTGGCCCAGCAGATGGTGCGCACGGGCTGCCAGTGCATGGTGGACAAACGGTCTCCTGTGGCTGCCGTCCTGCCCCACTCCTAACTGGCCACCCTCCTCCTCCTCCTCCTCCTCCTCATGACCCCACAGTGTGCAGCCACTGCACGTGTTTCCCATGGAACAGAATCCATGACGGTTTAACGTATTCAGAGCGTCAGTGATGGTGGCAGAGAGTTCAAAGAGAACTGACTGAAGATCAGCTTGAATACACGAGTCTTTCCCATGACAATGTGACACACTGGACGCTTGTGTGTTGCTGCCATGATCATTTCAACGCTGACTGGTGTGCTTGAGTTGTGTCAGATACGCTGCTGGCGCTGGTCTCGCTTTTTGTGCTGAATGCTGACTTTTTTTTTCTTTTTTCAATCTGAAGAACCTGCGTACGTCTGTTCTAACGACTTGTGCTTACAATGAACATACTCTAGCTTATGAATTGCAGAGCGCTAACAAAGTTTCTGTTTGTTCCCATGCTGCTTGGTCTGTGCAGACATTGTCCGTCGCAATTCAGTTCCAGAGCTATATCCTACCTTCCAGCTTCGGAATGTACGGCCATACCCAGCCTTCGTTCGGAAAACCAGTCGTTCACGAGAGGTTTGTGTGGAACAAGCAGCTGAGTCATGCCAGACAGTTAGCCTGGAGGCCCTGGTTGAGTTTACACGTCATACGTGTTACCGGCAAGTCCCTTTCTTCCATCTTTGGTGAAAGCTCACAACTGTGGTTGTTGTGGGTAGGATATACTGTCAGAATAATCCGTCATTCTTTTCTTCAATTCAAGGTTTCAAGTATTTTTTCTCAACGGTTTGTTTGGTTGGGTTTTTACATTTGTTGTTTTGTTTGCTTTTGGGGGAGGCGTTGTGGGTTGTTTATATTTTTTTTAGGGTTTTGTTTGTTTGTTGGGTGAGGGCTCTTACTTTGTGCAGTCTCAGTTCTTCACTGGTTCCATTATTCTACCCTGCCTTTATGAACTAAAACATAACAGCCCACATGGGATCGATCAGTGATGAAAATCCATCAGGTCAGAAGGAGGGGAAGAGCCAGTTTTGCTGCTGTGTTTGCTATTGTTTGGCAGTACTTGTTTTCATCTCTCTTGGTCGGTAAAGCGGCGAAGGAGAGGAGAAGGGCGCCGCCTCCAAACATGCTGGCCCCTAGAGAAGCAAAGGTCTCTTGACATCTCGCTCCCCAACAACCGTAAAGGTTGTGAGAACACCTTTACCTTTTTCAGCCAGTCATGAGAATGTGTGTTTATTTGCAGTCATTAGGTGAGTGTATAAACAAGCACATCTGTGTTTGCGTGTGTTAAAAAGAACTTGAAAAGTAAACCGTTACAGGCATTGTCACTGAATGTGGATTAATCCTGAAAGAGCCTTGCCTAGAGACACCAGATGCATGTTGTATTTTCATTATGAGTTTGGAGAGGGGGGAGGGCATTCTGAGGGAGGGAGATATGAGTGAGAAACAAGGGAGAGGTGTGTAAAGATGTCTCTGAGGCTTATCAAAATAATCCAGCAAAATCAAATATAACAAAAGAAATCCTAAGTAGACTTATTTTCTCCTGTTTAAAACTGAATGAAACCCCGGTAGATTTCCCCAGGATTCTGTTACAAATTTTCTATTTGCTGTAATTCTTGACAAAAGAGAACTGAGCATTGTCGTTGCTGTTTGAACGATTCAGGGAGGTTCGAGTTAATGTGGACAAGCTAAACTGCTTTACAGGGTTTAGACAGGCTGAAAACAAACAGCTAGTTACAAAACAGTGCACTGACAAACCCCAATAGACCTAGATCCAATGCAGATCTAGTGATCACTTACAAGAATTGTTCGATCAGTCCTAAAACAGCGAACGTTGAAATGTTGACCCGCCAGCCTCGGATTTTTTTTTTCTAAAATGGAACTGAGACCATTTGTTCGACTATAACACAGATTTTTTTTTAAAGGAAAAACATCAAAAGATTTTGCCAATCCTTGTTAACTCATGCTTGAAATGATAAAGAAAGATAGGCCTATAGGGTCTTGGTTACTTGGGAAACACCAAAACTGTACAAATCAGCTGTGAAGGCCAATCCATCAGTTAGTTATCAGTATGCCAAACTCGACACAGTGACGTCACAAAAGCCGTCACTCATGACGGCATGGCAGTGCTCTAAGTTTTTCTAGGCCTAATGACTTTGGTTTAGTTTACACACAAGATTTGACAACATTATAGAAAAAGGGCACCCTACAGCAAGTTAGCCACTGGTTCTCTTTATTTAAAAAAAACCCAACCAAACAAACAACAAAACGAGGTTAGCAGGTGGAAAATCACAAATTATGTTAAAATTGTTACTCTCTCTCTCTCTTCATTATTTTTTCTTCCTATTTTTTCAGTCAGTTTTTGTTTTTTTTAATATATCTTATATAGCCATCATTGTTTCTCCTTTCTCATGTGCAATATGGTAATTCTGTTGTCTTGTATATTGACATAGATCTGATTATGACAATCAAAAGGAAGCATAAATAGAAAAAGAGAATGTTAATCAAATGTTGGCTTCCAGAAACATCTAAAACGAATAGTGTTGCTTGGCTATCCAGCAAAACATAGTCCAGTAAACTGATCTGGATATTTTTACAAAATGGTACTAGATCTGTGTTTTAACATGGCTTTAGGCCTACTTCAACATTTCCTGCAGTGCCTGCTGTTGCATGATTGCGTTTGCGTTGCTGTTGGTGAAGTTTTTGATGATGCTTGTATAGATCTGCTAGCTACATGTCCTGTTGTTTATGCCGATGTCTTCTTTTCGCTAGACATGGGTTTGGACTGGCTCATTTGTTTAATTCGTGTTTTTTTTGTGGGCCTTTGTAGGAAAAAAAATTAGTCAACATTTTTGGGACTGACCTATTTTGTTCTTTTCATTTACAAGCGGTTCGTAATAATTATTCCCGGTTGATCTCATTATCGGCAGTCTGAGTGTGAAACTCAGCTAATTCTTTCTATCTATCTGTCTGTCAGTCAGTCTCTCTCTCTCTCTCTCTCTCTCTCTCTCTCTCTCTCTGTGCATTCACTTGCAGTGTCCAAAACAGACTCGTTATTTTGTGAAAAGGGGGAAACGTTTTGTTACGTTTTCCAGATGTTTATCATTTTAATGCTTTTATCAACGTGAAATGCACAGGAAGTAATATTGCCTGCCTGCCTGTGCGAACGTGTTTCGTCTTTTATTTGTGGTGTAGTGTTCTGTGGAAAGCCTTGGCTTACTGAACCATGTAGTGATCAGTACTAGACGCTGGCACACCTTACGTGCTACGTGAGAACTCTGTGACAGTGTAGACTGTATCATACCAACCAGGGGTCAGTGGCTTCTAATCCCTGGTTTTGAAGATAATGAACGCCGCTGCACAAGCAAACGTTAAAGGAACTTTACTCTCTTTCCTTATCTGGCCGGTGCTACTGGCCTGGCTTGTTGACAATGGCAGAGACTGAGCGAAGGATTTATGGAGGTTAGCCTCGTAACCAAAGGCTGGTCTTTACCAGCTTTGATGGCTAAGAAAAGAAATTAACCGTTCTGTAAAACAAGAAGTCTGCCGTTTAATTCCCACCTGAAAGTACTTTTCTCTTATAAAATGTCCAATTCTACAACAACTAGGAACTGGGAAAAAGGTTGGGTTATTTTTCAGATTGTTAAACAAGGTCCCTTGTGGAATATGTTGCCTCTGCGCTTTGTGAAAGTGACAGATCTCCTGACAACAAGACTTCATCTTTCCAAAATAGCCATTGTAGGACAAAAACTGGCACCCGTTGTGATGATTATATAATGATACCAACAAATAAAGTGTGGTGCAGCTTACTTTAACAGCTTTATGACAAGAGGAAAGCTGCTTGAATTCTCCCACACAGGGAGAGAGCTCTTGGGTAATGAACCTCATACTATCTCAACACTTTAAAATACGAGCTTGTACACCCTAAAAGTGAGCATTGTGTGAGTTCTGAGAGAGAGAGAGAGAGAGAGAGAGAGAGAGAGAGAGAGAGAGAGAGAGAGAGAGAGAGTTTATTGTTGCAGCTTTTTTTTTCACTCTGCGTGCTATTCAACACCAATATACAATCTCATTGCATTTGCTTGTTACTTATTATTGCTGTCGTGGTTGTGTTGTTTGAGAAGAAAAATGATGACTTTGTAAATCTGAATATTGTGAACTAAATACACTTAACTGATTCACACCAGAATTAGTCATCATTATGCTCGCTTATGTTGCAGAGTTTAGAGTTGAATTCCATGTTTTGAAGTAAACTAAAGACAATAATGTGGATGCTTTTGGAATTTTTAAGATTACAAGTAAAGACGTTCAATCTCTCTCTCGCTCTCTCTCTCTCTCTTCTCTCTCTCTCTCTCTTTCTCTCTCTCTCTCTCACAAGCGCGCACGCACGCACGTACACACACACACACTGTTGCACCAGCTTGTACACAAAAATATAGATAGAAAGTTTGTGTGTCAAGCAATGAACAAGAACCATAGTGTGGTATTGATAATCATAACTTTTTTGGACACACTGGAAAATGACTGTCTTAACGTCTTTGCTATGTGATTTGCATGACATGTGGTCTGCTTTGCCTGAGCCGAGCATGAGCTGATCGTCATGCTGTTTCTTGTGTGCCCTGCATGCCAAACGTGTTTCATTAAAGATTTATCTGAACACACTCTGCACATGTGTGTGTGTGTTAGTGTGTGTGTTGGGGGGTTGTGTGTGTGTGCATGTGGATGGGTAGCTTTGTGTGTGTTTGCATGCATGTGTGTGTGAGAGAGAGAGAGCACGCACATATGCTTGTGTGTGTACTGGTGGATGTGCACAAGGAAGCCAGAATAACGTATCTGCATGCAATAGTCTAGCCTATGTATTCTTATTTGTCTTTCGTTCTTTTCAGCCACAATTCAGCTCACCGACCCTTGGCAGGAGTAATGTGTTTAATTACTTCATCCGCTTTCCCTCCCAGTGTCCCCACCACCTTCTTCCAACAACAGTGACATGCAATTTGTCTTATCAACTGTGTACACCTCTGACTAACCATCAGGCCAGAGACTGATGGACCAAAATCACTACACATGTGCCAGAACCAGCATCACTTTTGGCACCTGGAATGGGAGATTGCTGAGAGCACCAGGGAAAGTGCAAGAACTGAATGATGAAATGAAAAGATGCAGATGGAACATCCTTGAACTCTGTGAGACACCCTGGAAAAACTTCAGAGAAACTTAAAGGCTGCAAACTGTACCACTAGACACAATCCTATGAAATGGTGGGTTTCAATCTCCGCGGCATCTGGTGAATTAAGGCTGGGGATTTTTACCCTTTCCCAGATCAATTCTAAGTGCAGACCTGCCAGTGCCTTAATTCCCTTCATGTATATACACATGCAGTAGATCAAATGTGCAAGTTAAAGATCCCGTAATTCAAGTTAGCATCCGATGGGTTACAAAACACAAACATACCCAGCATACATCACTGAAGCTGGAATGTGACTATCTTAATGGTAATCAAAAATGGTACTGTACACAAAATCTCACCATTGGTGAACCTCAGAGCTCTAGCTAAGGAATATTTTTTTTATTTAAAATTTCCAAACAATGATTTACATAATCTCAGGTGTAATCAACAGCAAAAGATAAACAAATGCACAGACAGACAGACAGGTAGAAAAAGAGAGATAATCTTAGCTCTTAGCTGCTCTTTGATAATCCAGAACAGAATAAATCAGTCATTGACAGTCTTTGATATCACATGCTCACCTGCATCTCTGTGCATGCACACATGCGTTGTCTGTGTGAGTATGTGCAAGAATTTTGTATGCAGGTGAATGATTAAAACACAAAAACTTTTGTATTGAAACATTACCAGTTTGTGTATGTATATATATATATATATATATATATATATATATATATATATATATATATATATATCCTTCTTCTTCGTCCTTTTTTGTCATGTTTCTCCCAGGGGAGGTTTTACATTGATGAGCCTTTTCCATCTCTCTCTCTGTTTTGAGCTTCCTCCTTACTTATGCCCCTTTCTCTAAGATCAACTGCAATACAGGCAGCCCAGGTTTTGCTAGGTCTTCTCTTTGGTCTCTTTCCATCCACTACGAAGTTCATTGCTCTCTTTATGATGTGGTGGTCTGCTTTCCGTTGAACATGCCCAAACCAGCGCAGTCTATTGGTACTAGCTACAGACTTCAGATCATCAACTTTGCACATTCTCCATAGTTCTTTATTCGTGATCCTGTCGTTGTCATGTAGCATAGCATTCGGTTTTCACAGTTCTTCAACAAACGTTCGACGGTTATTGTGAAAACCCATGTCTCCGAACCATACAGGAGAACAGGTCTAATGCAGGCCTTATATATCAGACAGCATCTCTCCAGTGGGATTTTCTTATTTCCAAGCAGACTTGCCAATTCTTTCCATTTCTTCCAAGCACTTGCAATCCTGGTTCTGACAGCTAACTCAGATTTTGCTTCGCAGCTCATCATCTCTCCCAGGTAACAGAATTCGTCTACCACTTCTATCTTCCCTTGTTCAAATTCTAGCTCCTCCTTTCCTGCATCGGTATTGTCTTCACCCTTCTTATTCATACAACTGGGGCAGACAAATACTCCGTCCTCCTACTTCAGACTTTTGAGCTTTGAGCATCTTTTGTATACAAACTTATATATATATATATATATATACAAGCTGTTAATGTTTCAATACAAAAATGTTTTTGTTTTTTAATCATTCACCTGCATACAAAATGTATATGTATATATATATATATATGTTCCTCAGCTCACCAATGGCGAGATTTATGCATATGCAATCAGTCTTTTACCCACCATTTAGGTAACTGCATTCCAACTTTGGAGAGATGCAAAATATATATACACCAGTGTGTGTGTATTGTGTGTGGGCATGCATGCAGGCACAAATACACACATTGTATTCTGTTGGGGTGGGTGTTAGGCTGTTTTCAGTTTATGATTTCAAAATACTGAGAACGCACAACAAACTGTACACAAATACACCTGAAATGCTTTTCTTTTTCCACATGATTTATTTTATACGCAAATTTCATGGAATGATGGTAAATCAGATTTCAAATTTCTTTCTTTACAAAAAAATGTAAACTAAAATATTTCAACATCCATATTTTTTTATATTATTTTTTTCAAATGAAGAATATTATCTTTGTAATATTTTGAAGAAACTTCTAATTATAGACTACATTTCCTTACACGCAAATTCACACACCACAACTCCTCTCTCCTCTCTCTCACATCCCTCACAATCACACACCATTTACAAGCCAATGCCTCCCCCTCTTACCCAACACATCCACCCTCACCCCACCCACCCCCACCCCCCCCCCCCCCCCCCCCCCCCCACACACACACACACAGAGCGATCCTCAAAGTAAATCCAGCATAAACGCCACAAAGGAAAAACTGACAATGATGGAATTTTGCTGCCTTCAAAAAATGGGAAACAAACAGCGTTTTTAAGGACAATTTAACCCTTCTGCATTTATTCCAGCCACTTTTAGCTCGCCAGAAGTTGTCTTCTAAGCAATCTGGCCAATTCCAGCTACAATCCACCTTCCCACCCTCCTTTAAATTAGACCCCAGGGTACTTTTGCTAGGCAACAAGTTCTGCTTTGCTGTAGACACACTCATAGCCTGCTGCTCCACCCCTGGTATGGCATGACAAACTATGTTGTCATGTGTGCTTTTTCTACTTCTTTGTCGAACGCTCAAACAGCAACTACTGTTGTCTGTCATATGGGCGAACATGCATTGCACTGCCGTCAAGCGCCTGACAAGTCAGGCCAAGTGCATCTGACTTCAGGGTGGAGGAGAATCATTATCTCCTATGTCTTTCTGGAAAAAAAGGCAGGAGAATCGATCAGGAAGGCAGAAAATAGACAAGAAGGAGGTGACAGGAAGAAAAGGAACAAGGCAGAATTAAAGTGAGGAATAGAAAAGAGGGGATTCCCAGCACAGACTTTCCAGAAGGTGGGGATGCTATTTACACTGACAGGTCCCCAGCATCCCCACGAGGGAGTATACTTTTTAAAATCCATCTTTAAACTGCACATGGCACCATAGAACTACTATCACACCATGTCAAATAATACACACCCAGTATGTCTATAACAATACTTGTTGCATAACACAATTATGCCTAGTGGAGATTTGGGTTCATGCATTCAGAAACTGCCACATCACCAGTATGATTATACAATCCCTCAGTACTCTGTTAGACAAAAGGCACAAAAAGATATGTTGCATAGTGGAAGTCACAGTGGTCAAGTTAACACAGTCCAAGAGCCCAAAGGACAGTTTTTGTGGCCTCACTGGAAAGAAAATATTGGAAAAGAGCCAGCTCTGTTGGTCAGTTCAGGTTTGACAAAACTGAAAAAATTCACCTTTGAAAATTAAAAAAAGTTTGATCTACAAGAAGATTCTCAAGTAATTGACAGATTTTCAAAGTACAAAATGGCAGATGCAGTCAGTTCAATGGAATGTGGAAGTGACACATAATTCCTGATACTTGGCAACAACTAAAACACAATTCAGTCATAATCTAACTCACACTCGTTTGCTATGGAATCCCTTACAGCAGCATTTCCTCTACATTCATCAACACAAAAACAAGTACCGTCACGCACCTCACTGCTACTCCTCATCATGAAGCCTTTTTCGCTTTGTGCTTTTTGAAACAGCTGTAAAACACAGCCTCCAGGGCCAGATAGTGACTTGAAGGGCCCAGGTGGAAGTTGGTCACATAGGCTATCCCCAGGCCGTGTGTTGGGTCTGCGTGTGCCTGCTGACCCCCCATGCCACTGTGGCCAAATGTCCTCTCTCCCTGCGCACAGAAAACATCCATGTTAGAAGTGTATCACCAAAAACCTTCACTGTCCTCACCAATGCCCAGTGAAGGGTCTCTGATGGACGGACGGACAGACAAACGGACAGACAGCCAGCCTTCAGAGACCCTTCTGAGTTTTTTTGGGTTCACACACACACACACACACACACACACACGCACACACACACACACACACACACACACCCACACACCCACACCCTTTCCCTCTTCCCTCGCCTCACACTCACACACCTACCTACTCCCTTCTTTCCCTCCCCCTAACCCTCTTCACAACTCCCCCCACCCTTACCCCAACCTTTTCCACCAACACTTTCAAATGGAATCAAAAGCTCACCAGCACATTGTTTCTGACTTGAAATCCATGGGCAAACCATTCCTCCACAGGCTGAGAGCGGTCAGACAGCAGCTCTTTCACGGGGTCTTGGAGCGACTCCACCAGCCGTTTGGACACAAGCACTTTACTTCCTGCCGCTCCCTGATTGGCCAGTATATCGTACATCTTGGCCAATGAGCTTGCCGACCCAAAGCCCATCAGCGAACCTAAGCCCACCTCTGTCTGTACAGGATCGTTGAGTATTTCCAGCTGAAACCCACACATGTACACGTCAGTTCTATGATCACACTTGAGGGTGTAGAGGTTTTTATGTGTTCTATGAATCATAGTCATGAGACAGTCTGATACTGGAGACATGGGCTTGAGGATAGGCTATCTTGAGGATAGGTGGCAAAAGCATAAGAAACCTGTGCTACACTGATGGTACAGCACTACTAGCCGACCACGTCACCAGCATGCAGAGAGTATTACACAAAGTACCATCTACATCTAACAGGAAGAAGAGCCGGTCTCAAGCTCAATGCCAAAAAGACAAAAGTGCTGCATGTTGTCAGAACCAGTTGCCATACAGAGCATGAAATATAGATTGAAAAAACTTCTTTAGAAAATGTCAAAGATTTTTAAAATCTCAGCTCAGTCAAAACAAATGACGGATCATATTCCAGGGATATGAAAACAAGAGCAGACATGGCTAAAAGTAGAAAGATCCAAGTGAATAACATCTGGAAAGATTGCAGCATTCCTTACCAGCTGAAACTGAAAATAGTGAGACCCTTACAATGGCTGTCATACATGGCTGTGAATCTTGGACTCTCTCTCTATCTTCCTTGTTATTGTCAAACTATTGCCATATTCTCTCTCTCTCTCTCTCTCTCGCTCTCTCTCTTCTCTTTCTCTCTCTCTCTCTCTCTCCTCTCTCTCTCTCTCTCTCTCTCTCTCTCTCTCTCTCTCTCTCTCTCTCTCACCCACCCACCCACACACACTCTCTCCCTCCCGCTCCCTTCCTCCCTCCCTCTCTCTCTCCCTATATTTCTTTCTCACCATGGGCGCGTCAGGATTCAAAAAGGTGAGGACTTTGCGCGCCTTCACTGCCAGAGTGTCGGGGTTTGTGAAGGACCCCCACCAGCGCAGCAGACTGAGTGAGGGCGTGAGGGCATCAGCCAGCCTCTGGAGCACTGAGGGGAAATGCTGCCGCGCCGCTCGGTAGTACAGCTCCAAAGGTAAACCTATGTGGAAGTCGATACCTGAAACATCACCATGAACATGATTCACTGCTGTTGATGTTGATATTGATAATCAACATGAACAGGAAAAAAAATTATTTATAAATGCAACCAAAATAAAAATGAAAATAAGAATCAGAGACATCAATGTTGGGGAATACCCAACACACACACATTCACACACATAACACACATAATACACACACACACCATCTTAAGTTTTAAGTAACTTCCAAATGAGTGGTCATATAGTTTTGGTACACTTGAAAATGGCAATCCACAAGAACAACTTCTTAATACTTACACAACTTTTCTGTGCTTACTGACCACACACTTAAAAAAACAAAGAAATTCATGCCAAAGTCAGATGCGTTGTGCCTGACTTCTTCGGCACTTAATGGCAGCGCAGCACAGTTTTGCTCATATGACAGACAACCAACAACAGTAGCTGTCTGAGTGTTTGACAAAGAAGAAGAAAAACAAAAAAGAAAGATAAAAAGAAATACAAACACAGTAAAACTGTCCTCAAAGCTTTCTGCTTCACAGGCTTTACAGAGAAGCAACTTGATGGCTGTCAGTGTCCACTACCCTCTGACTTTTGTCTCAAGTCTGAAAATGCCGCAACAGGAATGCCACGTCTGCTGGAAAAGGTGTATTTTCAGAACACAGGACACCCCCTGTGAGGATGCCAGGGTCCTATCAGCATAAATGGCATCCACACCTTCCGGAAATTCTGTGCTAGGAATTCTATCTTTTCTATCCTTCATTTTGTTTCTGCCTTTATCCTTTTCTTCCTGTTTTCTGCTTTCCATGCCCACTCTCCTGCCTTTTTTTCCAGAAAGACTTTAAAAAAAACAACAGTTCTCTCACATTCTGGAGTTGGATGTTTTAGGCCTGACTTTTCAGGCACTTAACAGCAGTGCAACGCATTTTCACTCACATGACAGAAAATATGTAGTTGCTGCCTGAGAGTTCACAGAAGAAGAACACAGGACAGCAGAAATTCCTCTTCCTGCCACAGCAACATAATAGCTGGACTGGACTAGACTGGACTCTTCCCTTAACTGCCTGAGGGGCTGCTGTGGCACAGCAGTGAATTTCCAAGGTAGCAAGTAGAACCAGGTGGAGCCCACACTTCTTCAGGCTGCAGGGTGGGCAGTCATATATGCATGGGAAGGAACTCAACACCCCAGATCACAAATGTAATAGGATTACTTCCCTTGGACTGTCTTGGCTGGGTTTGGTTTTGATTTTTTTTCCCCCAATCTGTGATAACTTTCCCTCTATTTGTCTCCCACAACCCAACCCTTTCCCCACTCCTTGAACTTAAGACAAACCTTGCAAAACAGAACATCTTTGTTTAGTCCTCTCTCCCTACCTTTGGTTCCTCTGAAACAAAATCTCAAATCTTCAACCTTTGTACATGTAAAAATTGCAGCTGTTGACCCCGGCTTCTAGCAAGCTTTGGGGCGCAATGTAAGCCGTACTTCAAGCTTTGGGTTAAAAAAAAAAAGATAAGAAAAGAGAAGAAAGGGCTGGTACTATACCTCTGCATCACAAACACACACAAAAAGCACTTGCAAATTGATCAAAAGCTTGCTGAGAAATCTGAAACATGGTAAAAAAAAACAACCCAAAAATGAATGAATAAGATAGAAGCAGCAAGTATTGTTTGCATGTGTAAGAATAGGTTGAAAGTAAGCACTTTGATTAGTTTGTACAAGATATAGCACTACACAAATTCCATGATATTATTATCATTATTTAAATAAATAAGATCACGGGACCAGCTAGACTATTCATTATGTGATGACCACTGAACCATCACTTCATCAGCCATCGCGAGTGGAAGAACTAGCAGTTCTTAGTTTTCAATGACAAACAGCCACCTTGTGAGTGATATGCACTTCCAACAAGCTCACTGATAAAATGAACAGCAAGAATTTTAGAAGATGAATGAACAAGACAGAAGCAGCAAGGAGACTCACCAAAAGGCTTTGCGATCTCCTCATCAAAGTATCGAGTCAGGTTACGATGTTGCGGATCCACCCTCCGAATCAAGGCATCCACGTACATGGCCAGAGTTACAGTGTGAAACACCTGCTGACTACCTGTGGACATGATTAGAGAGATCTATGTTAGTAATGCCATGGCATGACACAACATAATATAACATAATGACAGATATATATATCTATCTGCATATATACATAATTATGCTTACATATATGTGTGCTTTCAACCGGTACACGTACATGTACATATGGACCCATGATCATCGAATCCCAAGACAAAGTTTCTCAACAAGAGACAGTTTCTCAGAACATGTTCCCAATACTTTATTTTATTTTTACTTATTCATTCTTCTATTTTAAGGATAATGGAATAAGCACTTATGTGCTTTTTTTTACATCCAGCCCCCGTGTGTATACAGTTTTGTCAATTTTGTCATCTGTTCCCACCAGCACACAATGGTCTGATCTTCTAAAAAGCGGAACAGGTTTTTAACATGTGCGCAAGATGTTCTGCTTGCATTCGCACATGGAACCTCTGTTTCTAGTCTCATCCAGGGGACTTTTGGGGTGCAGGGGGTGGGGTGGGTAGGGGGTGTTGGAGTTGGCACTGATGTTAACTCCAGGGAAAAATATCTCCTTGAACGGGATTTGAACCCAGATCAGCAGATCAGTAGCGCAATGCACAACACTCTAACCAACCAACCGATACCAAGCCCCACAGAGCAAGGTAATCTCAAGTGAGTCAATTAAGCCTTCGCCTCTGGATATCCCCTGGAAATAACAGACCTACCTGGAGAAATCTGATCTCAAAACACAAAAAAACACAAAACAGAAAAACAAAAACCGACCTACCAGGAGGAAAATCAGGAGCAGCAGCGGCCAGAAGCTGGTGGATGTGGGGCCATTCGTGTTTGTACTGCAGCAGGGAGATGCTGTGTCCTCCCATAGACAGCAACCCAGCCTGTGGTGCCAACCCGGGTATACAGAAGTATGTATGCATTTATTCATTCATTTATTTATTCTTTTATATCAAAGATAATGGAATAAGCACTTATGAGCTTTTTTTACAACCAGTCCCCATGTGTATGCGGTTTGTAAATTCTCTCATCTGTTCCCATCGGCACACAATGGCCCACTCTTACATAAAGCGGAACAGGATTTAATGTGTGTGCAAGATGTTCTGCGTGCATTCGCACACGGGGCCTCGGTTTATAGTCTCATCCGAAGAAGTTATGGTGTGTGTGTGTGTGTGTGTGTGTGTGTGTGTGTGTGTGTTACATGCCTGCCTGCCTGTATGCATGCATGCCTGTGTGCACACACAAGTTCTACTGACATGAAAAAAGTGTTCTTAAGAGTCAAATGCATTTAAAACATTTTTTTTTTTTTAAAAGGCTAGAAAATGTATTACCTTTAATGAAACTCAGGAAAGCGTGCGCACACACATGCATGTGCATGTGCATGCAACATTTGTGCGTGCAATCAGTACATGCACACACAGTTGAGACTAAAACCTGAGGTCCCATGTGCAAATGCACCCAGAACATCTAGCTTTACAGAAAGTAGGCCATTGTGTGCCAGTGGGAATGGATGACAAAATCAACAAAACTGTACACACGGGGACTGGATGTAGAAAAGCAAATGAGTGCTCATTCCATTTTCCTCAAAATAAAGAAATGTTTAACATATAAAATGCTTAATTAACACACTCAGACACACTCACACACATACACACACAATACACACACACACATGCACAATCACACACACACATGCACAATCACACACACACACACACACACACACAAACGAAAACTCACACACACACAAACACACACACATAACTGTTACCTGATGAACCATCAACATTTCGAGAGTGATGTTCTCTTTGCCGTTGTCAGCAAAATCTGGCCAGTACTGATGTATCTTTGCAGTGTAGTCCAGAAACCCTCTGCAATGGGGAAAAGCTCATGCCAGATTTGGGCAGCAAACAGGTGCATGTGCATGTGAGATGCACACACACACATGCGCACACACACACACACAACATACACACAACATACACAAACAAACATACACAAACACACACACAAAGTGACACACACACACACACTTCAGTCCTCACTTGTCTACCAGTGTGGCCACAGCCAGAGCAGTGGCCCCCAGTGTACAGGCCCAAGTCATGGTGACCGTGTTGCTGCGCCACGGTCGCCGGCTCCCAGGGTCAGCATAGCCTGCCCACAGGTCCACGAGGGGTTGTCCTTGCTGATATATGGCCAGTGAAGCTCCACGCACTGTGCCATCTTCAACCTGTCGTCTGCATACAAGACACAGCTGAATGTTAACAGAGAGAGAGGAGGGAGAGGGAGAGAGAAGAAGAGAGGGAGAGAAAGAGAGAGGGAGAGAGAGAGTTGTAGAGGTGAGAGGGGAAGAGAGAGAGAGGGGGGGGGGGAGAGAGTGGGAGAAATACTTTACAGTTAATTGCACATGACTGCAATAGTTTTCAAACATAGATAGCTTTATCTACCCACAAATGATGAAATCTCAGAGAACTGTCAGCACACAAGGATCGGATCAGAGGAAAAGAACTCACCTGAACAGTTCTGCCACAGGGCGGTATTCTGGCAGAAAAAATCCTTCAATCATTGGGGGCAGAGGCGGCCCAGATATCCCTTTTTTCCAATAATTCCACGCAACAGCCACAATCACAAGCAGCACTGCTATCGTTATGGTTGCTTTCTGCAGTTTGGACATGACTGCAGCAAAACTTTTCACTGACTTAGTTAAAGTGTGTATGAATATGTACACTCAAATGAGTCAAAACAGTCTGACAATGAATTGGTGTGATGACTGTAATTAATGTCAACCAAAGAAGGAAACTCCACTACAACTACAAGCTAGGCAGCAGGGGTCCCCTTCAAGCAAAGTGTTTTGGCAGTTACTCTTCACTGTTACAATAACATCCTATTTTCTGTCCAGTCCTTCTTTGTCTTTAAAAAAAAAACACCTGATTTTTTTTTTTAAACTCAGTTTCAGATTTTCAGGAACGTGTGTAGACTGTACTGTACACATCTGAAACAAAAAATTAACACAATTCTGTTATCAGATTTTTTGTTAAAAATTTCTCTCTCACACACAAACACACACAGAGTGTAAGTCTGTAACACACACACACACACACACACACACAGATACACATACACTGTAAGTCTGTAACACACATACACACACACCAAAAAAAAAGCCACAGGGGTTATAACTTACTGAAACTACAACTGATGTCTCTTTGTGTGCCTAATATCTCTTTGGAAAGCTCTAGGTGCTTACACAGAACTTACAAACATATCACACACACACACACACACACACACACACACACACACTTACTGAACAAAAACACAACAGGAAGCTGCCTAGACCCTTCCACCCTAACCTCCTCTCTCCACTGGCCACCCATCATCCCTTGCCAACTTCCCTAGGCAAATTTTACCAGTTTCTCCACTTCATGCTCTTGCAAGCATGCACATGAAAACACACACACACACACACACACGCCATGCCATAACAGTTTTGATAATGACAGAGCAGAATTTTATGGTCAACAGTGTCAAAGGCTGCAAGTATGGGTGTTTTAATTTGTTAATTAGCCCCTAAATGTGTGCATGTGTTTTGATCTAAATGTAGGCAAATGTATGGTATACTGGTAAGCACACAACTCTTGAGGGAGAGGGAAAGTTCTAAGAAGAGAGGAAGGGAGGTGAGAGAACTGTGGTCTGAGACATTGCTCACATTAGGCATGTACTCTGTATGCATGTGTGTGTGTGTGCACGCGTGTATTCACGTGTGCACATGCATGCGTGTTTGTGCATGTCGTGGGTGTGAATGTACTGGTATGAGTTCGTGTGTGCAATGCTTTCCAATGTCGGAGATGGATCGTAAAAGTGTGTGACTGATCAAATTAACCTTCACTTTGTATAAACTAGAACATTGGCACGTGCACAGAGACTGACTGAGTGACATGCCTTAGACTCAAGTGTCAGCTCACGTATAGGCCTAATCAGTGTTTTACATTTAGGCCTAACGGTGTTTATGAAACACTTCTGAGAGAGTACAATCATATTCAAATTAAGTCCAATTCGCAGGTTTAAAGACAAAATATTCAGTTACCTGTATATTTAAAAACGACAACAAAACTGTGACCTGGAATTATTTTCAATCCACCTTTAAAATCGGAAAACCATCATTAAAATTTAAAGTGTCTGGACATTAATTTTTGCTTCAAACTGAAGCTCGTCGACTGCACTTTCACGTTAGGCTAAGCGTTGTCTCCCTTTGTTAGTATTTTTGAGGGTGACTGGGTTAAATATTACGTCCCAAGCCAAAATGTCCCTAGGACGTTTCTTGTGTTTGTAAATAATGTATTGTCACTCCACTGACGATCTGACTGCGATGAGTTTCATTGCGACCATCCTGGTATTTTATTGATCTTTGGTTATTTTGACCAGAACCAAAGGCATGGGTTCACCAGAGGTGACAGCCTTGATACTTCGTTCCGGATAGCCTGGTTGGTTAGAATGTTGCATTGCTCTGGTGATCTGCTAACCAGGGTTCGAGTCCCGTCCAAGGGGATATTTTCCTTGGAGTTAACATCTGTGCCCATTCCACTAACCCCCTCCCCCCTTCTCTTTCGAATCCTTTGGATGAGACTATAAACTGAGTTTTCCGTCCCCCAACCCACTATTCAGTAGCCGCATTCCACTTCGGGGATGGTGTCTAAACAAGACACCTGTGTGCATGCGGGTTGTTTTGTGTTTTGTTTGGTTTGGGTTTTTTGGTCATCCTCCAGCACAAAAGGTGGAACGGGCTTGTAACATGTGCGGGCAAGATGTTCTGCAAGCGTTCGCACACGGGGCCTCTGTTTATAGTCTCATCTAGAGGACTTAGACATTCAGTTCATTTTTTTTCATGAAATTGGGAAGAAAGGGCAGGCTGGGAATCAAACCTAGAACTTTATGGTTTACTTTTTGACAGACATCCTGCCACCATCCTCCTTGTATTTTGAATTAGTGTGAAACATTGCAATTTGTTTTGTTTATGTGTGTGTGTGTGTGTGTTTAAAGTCTTTAAAAAAAAAACACAACAAAACTGGGGGGAGGATTTTTGTGTGTGAGAGTTGACAAGGAATGAATCAGTGTGTGTGTGTGTGTGTGTGTGTGTGTAGTATGGGTTCATGTTTGCTATGTATAAGTTCTTTAATATTAATTTTGGATGTGTAACATATTTGTGTGTGAAATATCCCACCCTTCTTTTTTATTTTAACAATTCTAAGGAGAGGTGAAATGGGTGGGGGGGTGGGCTACTTTTTGGGGGTGGATATGGGGGTGCACATAATCATGCTAAATGTAAATGTAAGTTGCCCACAAAGAGTTAAGTACAAATGATTCATCAGAAAGGCTAGCACCCAGACTGCTACCCACAGTCTAGTGAACGGGAAAAAGACTGGCTTCAAACACGGATCCAAGCTTTAGCCTAAGTTCACAGTGTAAAAGAAAGACTGACTACTAGACCACTGATCCATCGGCTTTTTCTGCTATAGTTATGTCATTTCCTTCTTCCATGGCCCAGGTCAAAAGCTTTATCAATTATTGGTGTCAGCTGAGTGGCAAGGCTGACACTAAATTGCTGTTTATGTTTTAACAGTTATGCTGAGGTTGTCTTGGTTCAACTACAGCAAGCTCATAGTCATAGCGTGACAGTCTGTATCCTCCTTAAAGGAGAAACAAAATTGCTTGAAATCAGAGTGATGTCTACCTATATGTCAAGCTGATGTGATTGAAAAGAGACATTCACAGAAACTCTTCATCTAGTGTGGACCTGTGATCTGTCTCACAGTGATTCCCAGGTGTGATGAGGGAGGGAGACAAGAGACAAGAGCGCAGATTCTGGGTGACTTTCATAGAGTTATGCCGGAGAACGAGCAACATTTCCTTCTCCCACTTAGTACTCGAACTGGTTTTTTAAAAAAAGAATGAAACTAAAACAAGGTATACAGCCAGGTGAATATCTAATTTGAAGAGCGTGTGTGTGTGTACTTTCTTAAATTTAACATCTTTACGCATGAAGTGATATCTGACAAGTGTGTGTGTGATCCCCATAAATATGTATTGTCAAATCCATACCTGTTTAATTAAGATATTCACTCCAGAAGTGGTGTGTCTGTTGATCTTTACAATCCATGCCACAAGAAAAGAAGAACACTGGTGTTTTTCAAATGTGGATCAGTGGCCTAGCATGCAGTGCAGTATTGCACCTCTCTGGGAAGTGGGTGGTCATGGGTTCGATACCATGTGAATCAACTTGTCTTGCATCCATAAAGATCACATGAGGTGGTCTGGGTAAGGGTTGGTGTCTGGACATTATTCTTGATTCAAAAAGAAAAGATAAAGGAAAAAAACAAAATAACACTCAGTCACACACATACATACACACACACACCATTATTACTCAAAGACTTCTAAACAAATGACACACACCACTTCGAGTTTTGTAACCTTGTTTTATTTTGAATATTCTTAAGCACTGACTTGGCCAGGTTGAAAAAAAATATACAACTGAGTCTCCAAAAAACAAAGAAAAAAAAATACCCACAAATATTAACTCTGGGAGGATAAAGAGGAAAAAATGGGGGAGGTGGGGGGAAGGAAGATAAGAAAAAAGAGGGGAGAGACAGATAAAAAGTGGGGAGGGTTAAATGGAAAGAAAGAAGGGTGGGGTTAAATTATGTGAGGCATTAGTTGTATGAAGTGAAAATTAATGGAAGTGAAATGCGGGAGAGGGAGCTATACAAAAATGACAGGCCAAAAGGTGGGGTTACACAGGAGACCATGAAGTCAACTGTTCTTTTTTTCTTCTTTTTTTTTTCAAAAATAAATCCTACACGTCTTCAATAAATCCAACCACTGACCAGTCAAGTGTAGCAAAAGTATTCAATGAATCAACACTCTCTCAAAAAAAAAATCTCCTCCGAAAGAAAATATCTTCACATTGCCCTTTTCTAGACATACACACACACATGTACACATCATTTTTCAGACATCACGATACAATCAAATGGATATATATATATATATATATATATATATATATACCAGGTTGTTTCTTCACTGTGAGTTGTAATGATGAAACATTATTTTAAGGATTGAGATAGTAATTCCAATGAGCTTGATTTTCTTTGTACAGTTTCAAAAAACATGTTCATAGACATGGAAAAAATTATAAAATCAAATTTTGGGTGATGCAAAATCAGTGATGAGAATGAAAGTGAATGGATGAAGTAGCGCATTCAATCATGGATCAGGTGAATAAATGGAGAGACTCCAGTCAACAATTCAGGTTGGGTTATTTATTTTATCTATCATGTTAAATTAACCTGCTGGGTCAGTCTTGAGCCAAGGTCAAAGCAGGTTATGTTTTCTCCTGTGAGTTGTGGATATCAGATGCCATACTTGGCTGCCAAGGAGAAGTCTGACATGAATCAACAGTTATGCTAACTAGAAGTAAATGTGCTTTCAACTACATGTAATACACTAATCTGTTCAAGAAATGAAAGAAAATTATCTAGCACTGAAAAGAAATTTAAAAACTGAAATTATGAAAGCTGATCAAAAGATAATATTTCTGTTTCATTCTGAAAAACATTTGATTCTATTTTCAATTGAAAATGTGTACAAGTATCTACGTATATTTAACAAAACGAATAACTAATAAACTAACTGCACAAACCATACTGAACAATGTGTGCTACAAATGAAAAATCTATCAAGCATCTACTTTTCCTATACAAAATCAGGTTCATAATAAAAAAGATAACTTTAGTTGTTACACATTATTGAAAGGCTTTTTGTTTGTTTTTGTTCTGATGATTATAGTAACAAAGAGAAACCCTACAAGGCCACATTCTTCTTCTGTTTTACTTTGTTTTGCCATTGTATATACACTTACTGTTCAATATGAACCTGAAATGTGATAGATCTACCAAAGAACATACAGTTTGGACACGAGTTAGTAAATCAACTTTTACTCTGTTTCAGATTTGAAGAATTACAACCATAACATGCAAATTCAGAAACAGTTGGGGGAGGATGGGAGAGGTAAATGTGATGGGCAAGGTAAAAAGAGTCAATCTTACGTCTGTATTCCAGCACATAACAGGATAGTAGTAGTACTGTTTAACGTTTCACAAAAAAATTGTTTCCCTCAAAAATAACGATTCAATGCCATTTACCGTCAAACAGAAAAACAACATGGTCAACAGTCTGCCAAATTTGACTGACCCACGTGTTCACTTCAGAACGTGTGTGCATGTGTGTGTGTGTGTGTTGAGGAAGTGTAATTGTTTAACGGTGGGGATCGGGAGTGAGGCAAACAAGCTCAGTTCAGGCTGAATGAAGCAAACAATTTACGAGTTTTCCAAATTTGGACAAAATATCAAAGAAAATAAAAGGGGCACAGGTCCCAAAAATCCAAACTGTGCCCAGCTAGCAACAAAATCTGCAAAATTAAAGAAAACCCCAAACAACCAAAAAAGTGCCAGTACATTTTGTTTAAAAGGCTACAGGAGCACCACACAGTCAGGATCCAATCTTGTTGTTTATAGCCCCTCCAACCACAGAGGGCTGTCACCTTGTCAGACTTTACATCTCAGATTAAAATACTCAGGAAATGTCCATTTTTTAATCTCCTACACATGACCTTGATAATTGCAGCAAACTTTTCCTATAGCATGTTCATATTCCATGAAATAGTTGTTACCAACTGACAGCATGTTTAATACCATTGGGGAAAGGGGCATTAGAATATGAAGAAAAAAAATGCAATTAAACAAAGTTGCAAATGCTCATAAAAAAGGTACATGTTAATTAATACTATTTAGGAAAGGGAGATTAAAATATAGACCAAAAAAACAAACAAACAAACAAAAACCCAATTCATCAAAGTTGCAAATGCTCCTAAAAAGTTAGCCTTATCCTATACTTATTTGCTAAAAGGGACAACACTTAATATCAGTTCTAAAAAAATTAAAAGTTCATATACAGCAACCCTCCTCCCCTCTGTTTGTATTTTCTTTTTATTGAATCATTAACTTTTTACATACGGTGTTCTAAGTGGATGAGAAACAAATTGAACTTTAGGGGAGAGGGGTTGTGGGAGGCTATAATCGAAAACGTATGTCAGTGAGTAGCTCTCTTCCAGTTCTGCGGAGGAATTGTACTGAATATTTTACATGCAGCATTCCACCCACACCCCTGACTTGAGTTCTCCCTTCACTTCTTGTTGAGTCATTGGGCAACAGCACTCAAGTTCTCAGCCTGTGTTGTGAAAAACCTACCTATAGATCTTGATACTTCCTCCCTCCTTTTTTTTTTCAAACTCAAGGGAACTGCAAAGATTCATTGACAAAAAGAGGAAGAAAAAGAGATACTGTTTGTCATAATTACAAGCTAAACAACAACTCTGAACAAAACAAAAGATGTGCTCATGGCATAACAAGTTATCAAAAATTAATTCATTGAATAGTTGAGAGTCGAATAACTTCATGTCAAAATGTATCCGGTTATACAAGATCAAAACATTTGTTCGGGTACAAAATTATTTCCAGCTGTTTCTACACTTATCTATACACTGCCTCTTCCCACCCCCCCCACCCCCCCCCCCCCCCCCTTGTTGAATTTAGTTTTCTAAATTACTGTTCCCTCCAATTTCTTGTTTTCAATTTCTTGCATATTCATTAATTTGAAGGAAAGTAGATGGGAGTCTTTAGGATGGAAGAATGTCAGGCCTAACTAACTGGCCTGGAAATTGCGATACTTTACAGTCCTTCAAGCTGGTTTTACTTCAGGCAAATATGGAGGTAAATGTATCACTTAAAGCAATGGGCATATCATTTTGTTGAAACATAGTGAACTGGTTTTTTCTTTTATTTGTCCATGGTATCAACTGGAAAAAAAAAATCCTATGTTTTTGGCCTCTAAGTCAGCAACTGGCTTTGAACAGGGCAGTCGACAACTGTGCAAAATGTGCCTGCTAAACATCTCTCCTTGGACTGGTAACAGCAGATAAAGCAGCAGCAGCAGCAGCAAGACAGTGGAGAATGTGATCAGAATTGTTTCCATAAAGTGTTAGTCGTGGTTCAGAGTGACTTGACTATTGGTCAAGTAACAAGTGCAGCTGTTTTCCACTCAACACTGGCACCAGAATATTGATTCAGCTTATAGTCATATAGATGATAATGAAATGTCATCTGCTCTTTAGTTCCTTTGTGATTTTATTTCTAAGTAAAATGGGAAGGCGGGGGTGTTTATAACAAATAAAGTGATGGAACCATATCCACAATTTAGAACAAGTTCTAGATCATCCTAGTGGGAACCACAATGTTCACTGTTGTGCATTTCCGGCTATGTGATTTTCAGAGTTAAAATATGTAATATAAAACTTTAAATAAAAGAATTGAAACCATTTTTGTGTTTAACAAAACCAAAAACTTTTAAATAAAGAATTCATTCAGTTGAATCTGACACATCCTATAGTGTAGTGTCTTTATTTTGATGTGTAATCTAGACGTCAAACAAACAAACAAACAAAAAATGTTAAAAATGACATGAATCATAAATACCAAAATATACTGAAGACATGGCAAAACATTTATTTCTTAACTTTTTCTATGAGACTACCTTTACCTGTGCATGTTCATTTGCTTGAAAAAGAAAAAAAAACCCACACCATTCGGCTGGTGAACTAGATGCATAGGGGATCGGTGATAACGGTCAACACCCATACACTTTTGAATTTCCTGCCTCAGCAAATATCATCAAGTGAAAACTGCAATGCCCCAAACAGTCCTGTGGTCAGTAACCTCTAACTTCATCTCAGTTTATTTTAGTGAGTTTGAGTAATGGAAAACATACCAAAGGTGATGCTCCAGCAGGTATGTATATGAGTTGGCTTGTTTGTAGTTTAATCCATGTTTCATGTACCTTACTCCAAACAGTAACAGCTAAAAAAATACAGACTTTCTAACACTGAAGAGAAGTTTTCTTCCCCAAAAAGGCAAAACTGTTCCAATGCCAGCTAAGTGCCCATGAGTAGGAGGTAAATAACAAGGTTGGCTGCCAGTTAGCTGCTAAAGTACCACTCCTGCTCATCTGACGCTTCACTCAAGCATGCAGCAATCAAGGCTGCTTTTGTTCAGCAGGGGGAGGGGATGGGGTAACTTTTTTCTTCAGTTTTGAAGTTGGAAGTGGTGGGGTTTATCAGCTATGAAAAGGATGCTTTCACAGGGAAAGAAATTGAAGGCAGGCAAACAAGCCTTTTACCACAGTGACTATGTTGAGACCTGTTTAATTGTTTTTAAAAAATCCAACAACAAAACTGCTGCCAAACAGGGAGAAAAAGGTCAATAAATACACTGCTTTCACTGTACACGAACTATCCAAAAACTATGAAAAGCTCACATCTATTCTCACACAATTGTCTTACTGCTCAGTCTCCTATGAACACCGACACACCATGGCTTCAAATATCATATCTGTTCAGGTATTCATTCAAAAACAAAAATACAAGTCCCTTATTGTGATGTGTTGCTTCTTTGTCCACAGTTAAATATATATAAAAAATTTTGTTTAAACTTGCATGATAATCAGAACAGGGGGTGGGGATTGGAAATCCTTTCAAATCTATCAACAAACTGAAATATATTGATTTCTGTTTCTTGAGACAGTTAACAGAAAACGGACTGACCATCAGCCATATTCTCACTGCTTCTTTCCACATGCCAATACTGCATGCTTCCCACATAAATTAGCATCCTGAAGACAAGACAAGTGTCCATGGGGGGAGGGTGGGGGGAGGGGGGCAAAGGATGCACTGGTTATGTACAGTGTGGTCCCCACAGCATACCTGCAAAGGATGGGGAGGGGCAGGGGCAGGGCTGCAGACAAAAGGCACTGGGACAGAGAGAGATGAAGACAACAGGGAGCCCTGGGGTTCTGTACCCAAACTGCACATGGCAACATCCACAACATTTCCTTTCAACATGCAACAGTTCCCGAGTCAGACTTCCTTCTTTCTTCACAGACCACACCACTTCATGCAATGTGATTTCATGCCAGCTTCCATGTCTACTTGTTTGGGTTTGTTGCTTTTAACAAGTAAATAATAAGGCTTAGAGACAAAAATAGCATTGAATAAATTTGATGTGTGCACCTCTTTATCTGACAGACTAAATGTAGATCCTAGACAGGGAAAAGTGAGTTGGCATAAAATACAAATAAATCTTTATATTTGATGGTCATGAGTTTACAGCAAATATATGGATGCTTCTATGGTCAGAACTCTTAGAAAGACAAAATATGCATTACAAAAACTGGAGGGGCAGATCTCCCCGATATTTAATCTGTCAAAAATATGTAGCCTTTACCGTATGGACTCATTATCATCAGCACGATATACTGTTCTGTGTGTAACTCAGTCCCTGCTATAAGCACTATTTTGTACATATTTGCTGACCAATGTACACATGAGAGCTGATGATCATGACAAAAGCAGTCGATCAGTTGGTGAAAAATGGCTAATTGAAGGAAAAGACTTGGCCAATGATCAGGGGCAAGAATTTTTCTTCAGTGTCTCTTGAGTTTACCTTGCAAAAAACAATTCATCCGTCTTTTGGTAAAGCATCTCAATGGAAAAAAAATTACAAAGCTTCCTGATTCTGCCAAAGAAAGACAGCTCCATGCACAATCTGTTGAGGTCTTTTATTTCAAATTCAATGACCAAAATATATTCTACATGAAACTACCTTTCCCATGAAAACAAAAACTGTTGAACATTTAATTTTCAGGCTCCTTTATTTCATTCCACATATCAAAATTGAAAATAACCAGATTTTGCCATTTCTTTTCAAAGTGAAAACAATTATATAATTTCTCTCCATAATGAATTACAGAATGGAAAAGTTGACAACAGTGTCAGTCATAATGATAATGTGCAGTGAGATATGAACATAATATATATTATACGTGAAAAACACACACATACCACACACATACACGAAAATTAAGCACAAAATCAAGTGTGTGTAACAAGAGTTTGTGCAACAGTACATGTCATCAGATACAGTTACAATTGTATACACGCAGTCCACACACTCACGCGCAATGCAAACCTCACACACTTGTGTAATTTCCCACAAGAGATTTCATCAAGCAAAAATAACTCTGCAGAAGATAAGAAAACAACAAACGGGAAACGCTTCAAAACCCAAGCTAGGCTGGTGATGGCGGTGATCTACACACAGCTACAGGGATGGCAGGCTGAGGTGCTCCGGCTCACACAGGGTGAAGCACTATGGGATGGACGGCACTAAGATATGTGGAGACAGTGCAAGCGACGCGACAGTGGTTTCTTTATCTACAAAGCTCATTCACACCGCCTTTTTTTTTTACCCCCAACAGTTGTTTCTGTTCTGCTTTTTTAATGGATGATGGTCTCGTATTTCTGTTGTACATACAGGTATAGTTGGAGAAAAGAAAGTTGACGATGCTACACAACCTCACACACTTGCATGCCCGCTCATACATAACACCATCAACAACAAAAAGAATCCCTGTTTGAAACCTGTAAACAACTTTGAACCATGTGATAACAACTGATATTTTTTAAAGATAACTTTTCTGATGATTTAATGAAATAACTTGGAGAAGGTTTGATAATTAGCCTACCAAACCAGACAGGCTTTTTAAAAACTGACTTGTTGGGTATTTTCCCTTTGGTTATTCTGCCTTTCTACAGCCAAAAGATATGATGCCATGAACAGATGTGTGAATGGTGTCATCATCTTAATTTTCCTTTTTTTTTCATAATTTAGATTTTTTGCTTCATAAATCTGTTGAGTATACATCCAATATTGACCATCCAAAATAATTAATTCACCATAAAAACAAACAAACAAACAAACAATAATAAAACCACCTCAAGCAAACAAACTTTGAATTGTAACTCTACAATACACAAAAGTTGACATGTCTTTTTTTTTTATTTTAAAGGATTGGAAAAAGAAAATACATACGATGAGAAAACTTAGGATGTGTGACCCTTCATGTACCCATGTTGTGAGTTTTCTCTTGCTGTTCGAAGCTGTAAAGGATCTACAGGCTGAGTGAGGTACATGTATACACATGATCCTTATCCACCTTGCTGCTGAAGGCTGATCATACCTCTTCCTTCAGACCGATCAGTATGACATTAGTACTGACTGCCACACACAACTTTTGAAAAGTGTGTGATGTGTATGCGCTCTGATTTGTCTTTGCAAGATACAATGCTACATAAAGACCATTTATTATTATTTATTATTATGTCAATGCAAGATGTGATGGTTCAACCTCATTTACATGGTACAGCAAAGTGGATATGGACTTCATACCCTGTGCTGATTGGCTGCAGGATGCTAGCCAGCCGTTTTGAATGGATCATGGTGTATTTTTGATATATTTTCAGGTTCAGCCTGAATTCTCAGGCTATACGAGACATACACTTCAGAATGACAATTGGGATCTGTTTCACCCTGCTGCCGTGTCATCAGGCTGCAGGCTCTGGAAGGCTTGTCTTGAAGAAACCCCTAGTGTGCTCAACTTATGTTTTCTTTCTCAATCCTTTTGAGAAAAAAAAGAAATACGCATCAACTTTTGTATATTTTCAAATGGATTAAGCAGGCAGGCAATCTACCATTCGTCATCTCTCTCTCTCTCTCTCTCTCTCTCTCTCTCTCTCTCTCTCACACACACACACACAGCACTGTCTGGATGAAATGGAAAAACACTGGCATTTACTGTGACAGGAACTGGTGTAATTTCCCTCTGCAGGTTGGTAGATCTATATCACAGGAGGCTGGAGAGTCGTGACATGACTGTCCTAACGTGGCAGGCAACAGGGGTCTGTCTGTCTGTCTGTCTACAATGCCCATGCACTGGTTCTTTATGTCGTCTGCTTCCACAGTCACTAGTTCCCATGCTAGCTAACATTCTTTCACTCTTGACTTTTTCATTTCATACGATCAAACATCTGTAGTAAGTTGGGTTGCTGTTGTTCATTTTAAATATTATTTCATCTGCCATTGTGTACGTTATATTTCATCTGCAGGATTCATGTTCCATTCAAAACACTTGATCTGATAACATAAGCTTGCTGTCTTTCACATAGAACATACAAGAAATGAATACATGATAAGACTGATCATTAAATGAATGAATTTAATTCAACCCATCCTTTGATAAACCTATTAAGTAACAAGGCTTATATTGGAATATGCACACACACACACACCACACACATTACTTCATAAGACACACACACAAAAACGTGTATACTTGAGCTCGTAAGCTGTTATTCAAAATATTAGCAAGACTTATCCTAAAATTATGGAAAACAAATGCCAGCAAAGCTACCATTTAAAAAGAAAATCCAAATATAATGTATTTTTCAATTTCTCTGTGTGTATTGAAGTATTGTGTGTGTGTGTGTGTGTGTGTGTGCGTGTGTGTGCATGTGTGTATGCGCATGCACGTGTCAGTGTGTATATGTGTCCATACGTATGCATGCATATGTGTACACCTTTTGTTTGGCAAACAATTCTGCAAAAACGTTTGGTCATTATCCTCTTTCTCTGTGAACAATCCCATTATTTTTCTCCCTATTTCCTTTTTTGTCAACCTCAACAACAACAAAACTTTTATCATTCATATAGCTGGAGTCTAAAACAGTTAATTTCATAACAGACTATAACCGAACCAGTCAAAGAACCAGCTAACCCCCCCACCCCCCCAATTCTATCCTTCATTTGTATCAACACTTCCCCCATTTTATAGGACTGACATTTCTCTTTAGCTTTGTACTGTTTTCATGAGGGAATATGCAGTCGTCAGCTCTGTTCATATTCTGAACAAAGAGAGAAAATACAAAGTGTCACATGCACCTACAGTCTTTCAGGGTTTTTGCTGTTTTTTAAGGGTAGGGGTGGAGATTGACCTAAATTCTGACAATACAATATTTAAAAAAAAATAAATGATGGGTTTTTTTTTTTTAATAAGTTACATAAAAAGTATGGAAGTACACATAAAAAAATCCCCACATTCTGACATCTCTTTGACACACAAAGGACTCTTTAGAACAACTCTTCTGTCTCCCTCCCACTCTCTCCCCTTCTTTCTCCCTCTCTCCCTTATCTTCTTTCTCCCCCTCTCTCTCCTTCTTTCTTTCTCCCTCTCTCTCCTTCTTTCTTTCTCCCTCTCTCTCTTCTTTAGTCTTTCTCTCTCTTATCTTCTTTCTTCCCCTCTCTCTCTCTCTCTCTCTCTCTCTCTCTCTCTCCTCTCTCTCTCTCTCCGTTTCTTTCTCTTTCACTCTGTCTCTGTCTCTCCCCCTTGTTCATACACTTTTTCTCTTTGAACCGGTGGGACGTGGTGTAAAGTGTGACCCTACACTACAAGCAGACACAACACACAAAGGTGTAACATTGACAGAGCCAGCAGAGCAGGCGAGTGAAGAAAGTGCTTGAGGCTTTGTGAATAAACCTTTCCCAACTATTATCCTCTCACATTGGCTGTGGATAAATTATGTACACTACATCAACAGTTTAGTTTGATTTTGTTGGTGTTCCATTTTAAAAAGCCTTGAATATTTTTTGTATGACTGTGAGTGGCCTAATAAAATGATGTTAAGAAGATGAAGGAATTACCTTTTTTTTTTTTTTAAAGTTGCTTCCCCTCATCCATTTTCAATACTTCAGTGTTTTTTCTGTTTGTTGCTTTTCATTTTTTTCTTTTGAAATATACATTTAATAATAATAATAATAATATATGGAATTTATATAGCGCTGAATCTTGTAAAAAACAAACAAATCGAAGCGCTTCCATTTCCAGAATTCTACTATAAAAATCATACATTAATACTATTTCCTATTTGGAATTTTTTTTCAGTTAAAACTTCTTTCAGTTTTGAGTTAAGGCAACAGAAAAAAAAAGCGGCAAGGTAACACTTCGGAACAAATCGGAAGAATAAAAAAAACGAAACAAAAAACAACAAGCACATAGGCATCGATATTCGCAAATTCATTTTAGGGTCTCACAATTCCCATTCCAGGCAGTCTCTGACATCATATGAAGGAACAGACACACTCTCGCACATCAGTAAGGCAGGGTTCACATTCAGTGCAGTCGTCAGTCATCAACTAGGACCATTTTTTCGTTTTCATACAACAATGGCAGAGAAAGGAGGGGGGGGAAAACGTCACTGGGTTTTTAGCATGGATATAATTATATTTCTATGGAGGTCCTTTATGAAAGGAGACTGTATCACTCAGCGAGCCATGAGGGTCATCGATCAACGCTCAAGTACCCTTTCATTTCATCGTGGGAGCAATCAAAAAGTTCATCGAGGTATTCGCAGGACGTTAAACAAACATGAGCTGCTTGGTTAAATGAACATTGTCCATGTTTTCTTCTTCTTTTTTCCAGGACCAAACACAAGGGGGACTTCACATCACAAGTGAGAAACTGAAACGGTCGGGCCCTGTTTCAACATCCTTGTTCTCTCCCCTGTCACGGGGGCAGCATCCCTGAGTCAGCTCCCTTGTAACAGTCGATTGGGCCAATCTTTGTAACCAGCCTGAGTAGGAAGAGGGGTGACGGACGACACACAGCCTCGGAAAGACGGAAAAAGACAGCAGCAGGGACAGACAGACAAGGTGGTGACACAGACAGACAGCCTCAGAATGCTGGCAAGAGACAGCTGAAGGTAGAGCCATGCTTTCTACACTGGGAGGCAGAGGCAAGAAAAAGAGGGAGAAGGCAAGAGCAACACTGAGATTTTTTTCCCATCAAAGGAGGAGGAGAGTGAGAGAGAGAGAGAGAGGGGAGAAGAGAGAGAGAGAGAGAAGAGAGAAGAGAGAGAGAGAGAGAGAGAGAGTACATAGTCAGAAGAAAAGTACAGTCTCCTAACGTGTGTGTGTGTGTGTGTGTGTAACCATGGCACAGGCTCAGTCTGCTTCAGAAATAGTGGTTTCTGTCACACTCTGTTAACTTTCAACACACATCTTTCTTTCTTTCCTTCCTTTCAGGCCCCATCTCTGCCCTCCTCAGCTGACGAATCAACGGAAGGAGTGGAAGAGGATGAGGGAGTAGCAGAAGACGACCGTCAACAGCACAAGACAGTATTCGCCATCAGGCAGACTGAAGATGCTCACTCTCATCGCCTGGTTTAAGCTCACCTACATATGTTATCAACCCTCAGCTCTGCTCTGATGCCAGACACTCACGGCCAAAACCTCTCACACCTGTGCGTTAATCAGAAACTTGGCATTCACCACCACCCCTCCCCCGGGCTTTCCCCCCATACACCCTCACCATAAAGCATACCCCTCCCCCCACCCCTCCCCTTTCCTCAACACAACATGGATCAGTGGTTTTCGATTTGTTCCAGGTCCAGATCAGTCAATGGAAACAAGTCAGCACTGTTGTCCCTCCTCAGGTCTTGGTGGCAATCGCAGTTGCTCTCCCCTTCCTGGTCCTCCAGTTCCTCCTCTTCCTCCTCCTCCTCCTCCCCGATCAGTTTGACAGGCTCCCTGATGTCGATGCCACTGGAGATGTCGCTGGCCGGAGGTGTGGAGGGCAGGTCCGAGGCAGCAGCCATGTCCAAGTCGGTGATAGTGGAGAGAGCGGCGTGGTCGGTGGTGCGAGGCGTGGCGGGCAGGTCCGTGTCGCGGGGAGAACTGGCGATGGGCATCAGGCCCCCCACCCGCATGTAGTCCATGTCTGACCGCCACCGTCCCTTCTGCACAAACACAGGCAGTGACACGTGCATGTACATGCTGACACAGCCTTCAAAGCTCTGGAGATAAAAGGTGAGTGAGTGCTCTTCTTCTTGGGGTATTATACAGTAGCTCCACAGTAACAACAAAACAACACACATAAATACAAAGAACACAGAGAAACAACAACAAAGCATGAAGAATTTGTAACACATTTATACATAAATACACTCTGAAAAATAAAATGAGAACAGAGAAAGCTAAAAAAAAAATTTTTTTTAAATCCTCAATACCGAGGACTGGCTGTTATTCATCTGTGAAATTACATCCCTTCATTCTTCATTACATACAAGTTCTGAATCATTACACTGCCAATATATTCAATACATTATACAGGCTTATTTCGGTGTGTTTTTTTTGGGGGGGAGCGCACTGCCACGTCTTCTGTGAGCCACACAATCAGAGACAATTTTCTTTTATTGCATGATGATCAATTATGATGAGGATGATGTGATAATACTGCAATGGAAAAGCATCTGCTTTGAGACTACCAGGCCTGAAAGATACAGACACCTGCAGTGTTGGTCAGGTAATTGAAGAAACACTCTCAAATTTGCATCTGTAAAGTGGGTGAAGCTCAACTGTGTGGTCCCAGTTTTCCCAATGCGCCCATAGTATACTCACTCTAGGTAGAAGCCAGTTGGAGTCCGAAAAAATCCCTATGACTCTTAAAGTCTTATGGGATTCAAACCCATGACCTTCCAGTCCGTAACCCAGTAACTTCCAGTCACTAACCACAGTGCCATGGCAGCTGGTATACTGGCTTATTTCAATCATAAACCAGCCACTCCTAAATTCTTTTAAGTAAAAAAATAAATAAATACCCCCCCCAAAAAAACCCAACAACAACAACAAAACACAAATAAAACAAACAAAACCCCAACTTACAGCGACAATCTAAAAAAACAAAAAATCCTTTTCAATAAATTTCAATGCGAGGCCCACAGTAGTTTTATCGACAAGTTTATATGGACTATAGAAGCACAGCAGTCAGATCTATCAGCTTGTCCATTAGCTTTCTTCCTTTCTTTTTTTTCCTTTTAAATGCAGTGTGTCTGACATCATCCCCAGGAAAAACATTAATATTTCACAACCGGAGCTGACCTGTTTCGGAACACTGAACACAAAACCAATCCACCGTTTTTGTGCCTGGCCTAATTCCTTCAAAATCAATACTACAGCTGTGACAAGCAAGCCAACTACATAACTCTACTACTACAGTGCAACACCTACAATGTCTATTTTGTTGTGAGAAGGCTGGTGGTAGGATGGTTTACATGTTCGCCTGTTTAACAAGTAAACCAAGAGATTCTGGGTTCAATTCCCAGTCTTGCCCTTTCTTCTCAGTTTGATGGGAAAATCAACCAAATGTCAAGTCTTTCGAGGGAGACCCTCACCCAGTCAGACAGGCATGCTATGGACTTGTGCACATCAAAAAAACCAATGACAGTAGAAAATTCGAAAGAGCAGGGGGTTACCCCCCTCCTCTCCAGGCAAAATTGGTAGATTCAAATCCCAACTGTATCCCTGAAATCAGAATGCAGCTACCTTAATGGTGAGTAGGGAAAAAAAGTCACATATGCAAAAATCTCATCATCAGTGAACCCAGGAATTCTAGCCGAGGAACAGGGAAAATGGTCAACATAATGGTTCATCTGCATGGTTTGCATTTCACATTATAAATGAAATACTGATCATAGATATGTGTATGTAAACTGAAGGGGGGGTGTGTGTTGTGTGTGTGTGTGTGTGTGTGTGTGTGTGTGTGTGTGTGTGTGTGCTCATGAACATACACATGTGTGTACACACAGTTAATCCTATTCAGCAGTTCATACACCATTCAAGTATTTTCTCCATTAATATAATAAAAACAA
>CM054136.1:29818707-29846207 GCA_028751875.1 Rapana venosa
TATATATATATATATATTCTGGGCGTTTGTTTTCGTTTGGATGGGGGTTTTGTGTGTATGGTGGGTTTGTTTTTTTTATTGGGGGGTGGGGGGGGGGGGGTACCCACCATTTAGGTAGCGGCATTCTGACTACAGGAAAAAAATCACTATGGAAAATACAAGTTTCAGTCTAAAATATAAAGGCAAAAGACTCAACTTCGATAAATTATTCACAGTTGAATACCTTTGGCCCTCTGCCCATTTGATGAAAAGTGGAATTCAAAGCCGCAGGCATGCCCCTGCCCCCTGCTGTCCTGCAATCCCTCCATCAGTCCGCCACAGACCTCCCCCCATCAATCATCCCACATATACAACCTGCAACCTGCCCAGGATTGTTGGTAATGGCTGAGTAATGGAGGGAGAGGTTGGGGAGGGGGGGGAGTTAAGGGTACAGGGAAGTAGTGGTGGTGGTGGTGGAGAGAAAGAGAGGGAAGAATGAGACACAGGAGAAGGGAGGGAGAAGAAGAAGAAGAAGAAGAAGAAGAAGAAGAAGGAGGAGGAGGAGGAGGAGGAGGGAGGAGGAGAAGGAGGAGGAGGAGGAGGAGGAGGGAGACAGAGGCGAGAAGAAGAAGAAGAAGAAGAAGAAGAAGAAGAGGAGGAGGAGGAGAGAGGAGGAGGAGGAGGAGGAGGAGGAGGAGAAGAAGAAGAAGAAGGAGAGAGGAGGAGGAGAAGGAGGAGAGAGAGAAGAAGAAGAAGAAGAAGAAGAAGGAGAAGGAGGAGGAGGAGGAGGAGAAGGAGGAGGAGGAGGAGGAGAAGAAGAAGAAGAAGAAGAAGAAGAAGAAGAAGAAGAAGAAAAGAAGAAGAAGAAGAAGAAGAAGAACAAGAACAAGAACAAGAAGAAGAAGAAGAAGAACAAGAACAAGAAGAAGAAGAAGAACAAGAAAGAGAGACGAGAGAGGGGGGGGAGACAGAGACAGACAGGCAGAGCCAGGCACTATGACTATCTATCAGCAGAAGGGTACAGCCGCTATCAGTGTAGTATATCAGTGAATGGTGAAACCAGAATCCACAGCAGGAGCCATGAAGACAGATTACACACACACACACACACACACACACACACACACACACACACACACACACACACACACACACACACACACACAAAACCATGCATGGCCGGCAGGACCCCACCAGAGCTCCAAGGAGCGCTTGGCTGAACCCCCTCCCTCCCCTCCCACTTTCCACTCCATCTTCCACAGTAAGATAGTTTTTAACAGGTGATACTACCATCCTGAGTTGGCTTCAAGCGATACCATGATACCATCATGACTTTGCTAGAAGTGGATAGTGACTTTGCTACAAGTGATAATATATTATGATCGCGAGTTTGCTACCGTTGATAGGATTGTGAATTTGCTACCGTTGATAGGATTGTGAGTTTGCTACCGTTGATGGGATTGTCAATTTGCTACCGTTGATACGATCGTGAGTTTGCTTTCTCTGATAGGATTGTGAGTTTGATACACTTGATACGATCCTGAGTTTGCTACACTTGATACAATCTTGAGTTTGGTACAGATGATACGAACGCGAATTTGCTAGAAGTGATACGAACACAAGTTTGCTACAAGTAACACGATCGTGAGTTTGCTACAAGTGAGAGGAACGCGAATTTGCTACAAGCTACAATTGATACGAACGCGAGTTTGCTACAATTGACACGAACGCGAGTTTGCTACAAGTGATATGAACACGAGTTTGCTACAAGTGATACGAACGCGAGTTTTCTACAAGTGATACGAACGCGAGTTTGCTACAAGTGATACGAACGCGAGTTTTCTACAAGTGATACGAACGCGAGTTTGCTACAAGTGATACGAACGCGAGTTTGCTACAAGTGATACGAACGGTAGTTAGCTACAATTGATACGAACCTTGGTTTGCAACAAGTGATACGATCATGGGTTTTCTGCAATTGATACGAACGAACGCGTGTCTACTACAACTGATACGATCATGGGTGTGCTAGCCTACAAGAAACAAGTTCCATCATAACGGTTGTCTTCCATTCATCCCGTGGTAGCGGTTTGGCGGCCAGCAGCCCAGTGTCTGCAGAAATGAAGCGCTGTTTATAGTTCAGCCGACCACAGCACTAGCTAGCCATTATCATGTCCACCACAGGTGTTGGTGGATGGTTCTACCTGCACACACTTCAGCCCCTTTCTGTCCTCCCTATACTCTCCCTTTTTATTTCCCTCCCACATGTGGCATCCCTTCATCGTTCGCCCCCCATTTACACCCTTATTACCCATCATCACCACTATTCCAATACCCACCCACCCCAATTCCTGAACAATACATCAAAATGGAGAGAGAGAGAGAGAGAGAGAGAGAGGAGAGAGAGAGAGAGAGAGAGAGAGAGAGAGAGAGACAGACAGACAGACGACAGACAGACAGAGACAGACAGACAGACAGACAGAGAAGCATGCAAGGGAAGGGAGGGGAGTGAGTATCTTGATCACGTTCCAAGCGAAAAGAGGGGGTAAGCTTCACCCCCCCCCCCCCCCCCCCCCCCCCTCCATTCCTTCCCCAGCCCCTGAGGGAGGCGAAGATACATGTGAAAGAGATGTCATCTGGTGTCCTTGAGTGGTCAATCAGAATACCATTATGAATACCTTTCTCCTGCTGTAGAAAAGAGTCGATAATAAGCCCGGAGATTTCCCAATACGAGAAACTGAAATCAGGTATATACATGTACACAAAACAACCACAGAGAGGAAAGGGTCTTCCAAGTATGACAACCTTTTTCCATCTGTTATATCAGGGACGTACGAGAGGCACAGCTGAGCAGTCGGCCCAGTGGTTACATTGTAATTTTGATCTGACGGTGACTGAGGGCAAGGATTCAAGCCTCTGCTGAAGAGTCCGTTCCTATCCGTTCGTATCGAACGCCCCCCACCCCCACCCCCGTCCCCTCCCTTAATGGAGTTAACATCGGTAGTACTCCACTCCCCTTCACAACAAAGTCTTTCAGATGAGACTTATAAACCGAGGGTCTCATGATTGTACAAACGCATGCAGAACAGGTTCCAATCCTGTTGTTTATAGCCCCGCCGAGCAGAACATGTTGCACTGTGTTAAAATCCTATCCATACACTGACATAGCATGGATACACCCATACACACACACATACCCAGCATGCACGTGCCCTGCTCCTTGCAGGCAAGATGGGCCCCGGCCCACCAGGTTCAGTTTACCCCCCCCCCCCCCCCCCCCCCCCCCACACACACACACACCTTACACTACATTAAAAACAACAACAACAACAACATAAAAATCAACCAACACAGTGTTCTGACGACAACCCACTGAGTTTAGGAAAGCAGTCAAGTCAAGCCAGCCATCCACCTGTATATAAATCACTTCCTAGGGCTTTTCCATTTTAAAACACCCCCCGCCTCCCCCCCCCCCCCCCAAAAAAAAAAAAAAAAAAAAAAAAAAACCACACACACCAAAAAACCACCCAACTATTGATTCGGAAAAGATTGATCCGGGGTCCCTCCCCCTCGTCCCCCCATCAATCCACCTAGCTTCACCCCCACCCCCCTCTCCATTCCTTCCCCAGCCCCTCAGGGAGGCGGAGATACATGTGGAAAGAGATGTCATCTGGTGTCCTTGAGTGGTCAATCAGAATATCATTATGAATACCTTTCTCCTGCTGTAGAAAAGAGTCGATAATAAGCCCGGAGATTTCCCAATACGATGAAACTGAAATCAGGTATATACATGTACACAAAACAACCACAGAGAGGGAAGGGTCTTCCAAGTATGACAACCCTTTTGTTGAGGGTTTGTGAGCCACCTCCCTCCTTTGGTGTGGTGTGTGTGTGTGTGTGTGTGTGTGTGTGTGTGTGTGTGTGTGTGTGTGTGTGTGTGTGTGTGTGTGTGTGTTCGAGAGAAAGAGAGAGGGGGGGGGGGGGGAGGGAGGGAGGGAGAGGGGGGGGGGGAAATACTCTTTCTGTGGAGTGCGTTAGTGCGTGTGTGCATGCGAGGCCAGGTGGGTGCATGTGTGCGCAAGAATGTAATAATAATAATAATATATGGAATTTATATAGCGCTGAATCTTGTAAAAAACAAACAAATCGAAGCGCTTAAATGTACACACACATACATGTACATGTGTGCATGCATGGCACACACACACGTGTGCGCACACATGCATGCGTACGTGCAAGTATTTTAAAGTGCATGCTTTTCCCTGTTCCTTTCAATATACCAGATGTCGTCTTGTGAGTCATAGTGGTGGTGGTGGTGGTGTTCAAACATCTCCCCCCCCCCCCCCCCCCCCCCCTCCTCTCTTGTCCTACTTTCCCTTCCACATTCATACGCCTCACTGCACACTGAAAATATCTTTTATCATACTGATATGCCAACTCTTCCATACAAATGTCAAAAGGAGAGATAGATCAAATAAGAGAGAGAGGAGGGGGGGGGGGGGGGGGGGGGGAAGTAGAGTAAAAGAGAGACAGACAACATTGGTATTGAAATTTATTCTACGGTACCACATTGAAACCCTTCCTGAATATGCAATTTTATTTTTTTTAAAGCAATCTGCACAACGGACGTACATGTAAATTTGATGCAAAGATAATATGACTGAAATGTATTGTCAACATTACTGCATAATCTCATGTCAATCATGGTGCGTATGCATACACACTTCACTGCCTACATTTTCTTTCACTTGGAACAATATATATATTATATTATATATATATATATATAATATATATATAATATATAATATATTTTCCCTGCACTTCTCGAGCTCTATGTAACCTCTAAACTGCATACACAAATAATCGATATATCACATACGTATATAATAATTATTATATTTCAAACAGTATAAATCACAAAGCAGACTCTGACGTTCGTTCCCCAGCCTAAACATCCTGTTTGCGGGTAAGAACATATACACTTTCTCGCTTTATCACACCTGGGAATCACGGTGAAAGTAAACACTTTGCTATTAATTAAGGCAGCTAGCTATATTCCAGCAGCACAATCTTTGTTAACTTCAACACTCCAGCTCCAGAGACTTTTTATCATCAGGCCAGTGGAGTATGTTGTTTTCAACTTCAGTGACAAAGCTTTTAACGAATATGATATGCTTTACGGAAAGTTGAGTCTGTGATGCAAGGGAAACGCAAAATAACCACATTGCAAAATAACAGTTCGTATGGACGGACTGATAGCCTAATGGAAAAGCAAACTGACAGTGAATAAACTGCCCCATCTGGAGCCTTACACTATACCACAGTACCAAGCTTAATTGTTGCTTGTACACAACCCAGTACATGCAACTCATTACGAAGTTACCTTGATTAAGTCCTCCTATAAAACAAACGTGGCTAGAACAGTTCGATCTCTAAAAGCTTTTTGAAGAAATTTCAATACCAAAAAAAAAATTCCAATATTTCGAAGAAAGTTGTGAGTGGCGCAAGAGCACCTCTAAGACATGCACGGTCCATGCAAACAGCATATCAAAATAGTCACAGGTGTTTCTAAAATTAGCACCCATTGTGAGGTTTTTACCTCAGAGGGGAAGCAATTCTATTAAGGTCAAGCTGTCACAGAAACAGCTGGCTGCCTCAAGAGGACACAGACTGTTGTTCTGATTGCTTTCAGTGTGATGACATTTCTGTAACATTTACGCGAGGAATGCGATACTGTAATGTTGTGATGCCAGCTATTTCAAGTTTTCATCTTGTCATGTGACTTCTTTTTTATTTCTATTGATCCGAGGATCCCTTTTCCTAACATTTTGCACAACACAAAAAATCACTGCTTTTCTTAAAAAGAATTGAAAGAAAATGTTGTGGTGAACGAGTTTGTCTGCGCCTGTCACCCCCTGTCACATTAACCCATTTTCAGTCAACATCTCTCAAAAACAGTCGCATTTTCCACTCAAGTTGTGACCTTCTCAATCCAGCTTGAAACACATTTCACAATTCCTTTTCCATAGATTCCACTATTAGTCTTTTGTAGCTTAAAAAATAGATATATAGTTTCCTGGCTGCTTTTACGAATTCAACATAATTTATAGTGATAGTGTGAGGGACGAGACACGACAAACACGAAGACCACAGAAGTGGATAGTTTCATTAAACCTAGTAATTGCAATTGCAGCGCGCGCGTGAACAAACACACACACACACACACACACACACACACACACACACACACATACACACACACAGAGGAGATTAGATATAAGGATGGTTGTGTATTCCCCACAAAAGAAATAACGAGAGACAGACAGAGAAAGGTGAAACAAATACAGTTAAACCCAAGACTTGAAAGAGAAGACAAGACACTTGCCCACCATAGAAGAGAAAAAACATTCCCAAAGCAATAAATCATCCAAATCAAAGCACCCACCACCCCTCCAACCATACCAGTCAAGTGCTCCGAATGTTCAGCAGCTCGCTCACTCGCGCTCTCTCTCTCTCTCTCTCTCTCTCTCTCTCTCTCTCTCTCTCTCTCTCTCTCTCTCTCTCTCTCTCATCTCACTCACTCACTCACTCACTCACTCACTCACTCACTCACTCAAGTCCTTCGGATGAGACTATAAACCGAGGCCCCGTGTGCGAACGCACGCAGAACATCTTGCACACACGTTAAATCCTGTTCTGCTTTTTGTAAGAGTAGGCCATTGTGTGCCGGTGGGAACAGATGACAGAATTCACAAATCCGCATACACACGGGGACTGGATGTAAAAAAAAAAAGCACATAAATGCTTATTCCATTATCCTCGATATAAAAGAATAAATAAATAAAATAAATAAATAAACTCTCTCTCTGTCTCTCTCTCACTCACTCTATCTCTCACTACCTCACTCACTCACTCACTCTCTCTCTCTCTCATTCACTCTCTTTCTCACTGACTCACTCTCTCTCACTCACTCTCTCTCTCTCTCTCACTCACTCACCCCTCTCTCTCTCACTCACTCTCTTTCTCACTCACTCACTCACTCACTCACTCTCACTCTCTCACTCACTCACTCTCTCTCTCTCTCTCTCTCTCTCCTCTCTCTCTTCCCTCCCTCCTCCTCCCTCCCTCCCTCCCACTCACCTCGGTCATCTTGTGGAAATCCAAGGTGGGGCGGTCATCGCGGCGGCGCTTCTTGCCACAGCGGCGGTCGTGCAGCACGCAGGGCTGGGAGTGGCACCTGGGGATCTTGCTGCGGCAGGGCGACAGCGGGCAGGGCCCGGACCCCAGCACGCAGGGCGTGGACCCCGAGGAGGCCTGCTGCAGCTCCGTGGTCATGTGCTCCTCCTCGCAGGACAGGCTGCGGGACTGTAGGGCCTCCCCGCGTAACCGCCCAGGGGAGGTGGTCCACCAGGAGGAGGAGGAGGAGCTGGAGGAGCAGGAGGAGGAGCTGAAGGCCGCGCTGTGCATGGAGCGCACGCTGGTGGCGGAGGACGGGCGAGGGATGGGCGACTGGGGAGGGGTGTGGGGGTCCGAGGTCGTGTCTCTACCACTGTCGATGCTCAAGGGCGAGGGGGCCATGGGTAGCGTGCCGCCCGCTCCCCCTACCATCCCACCCACCCCGACCCCCACCCCGACCCCTCTGAAGTCCCGCTGGAGGCGCGCCGTGGTGCTTTCTATGGCGGTGAAGCTGCTGAAGATCCTGGGGTCGTGGTGCTGGAAAGGGTAGTGGCTGGCCACCGCCGCGTTCCTACCGCAGTCTGCATGAGCCACGAGGCTGCCTCCGCCACCTCCACCTCCACCACCACAACCAACACCACCACCACCACCCCCGCTGCCGGTGAGCGCCGTGATGGGGATAGGTCGCCACACCCTGGCGCCTTCCACTAGCGGGGACGTGGAGGACACCCCTGCAGGCCCGGCGCCTTGAGGCGGGGTGTCGGCGGGCACGGACAGAGACCTGCAGTGTTTCTTCTTGGGCGGGGTCTCGAAGGCCCGCGTGGCGTAGTCCGCGCGAGGCCCGTGCTCGTTGTGGGTGCTGCGGAAGCGGACGACAGGCTTGACAGGGAAGCGGTGCGGGGCTGCCGGGGGGGTGTGGGAGAAGGCTGCTGCCTGTGGGGGGGAGGTGCCCTGCCCGGGCCGCTCGTTGTCGTTGAGGGGAGGCAGGAAGGGCAGACAGGCGCCCCCTGCTGTGCTGGATTTCTCTCCCCTGCTGCTGGTGGTGGTGGTGGTGTTGTTGCCTTCCTGGTCTTTGCCCTCCCCGTCACATGACATCCACACATTTTTCCCTGCCATCAACATGACATCCTTACATTTTTCCCTGCCATCAACATGACATCCACACATTCTCCCCTGCCATCAACATGACATCCACACATTTTCCCCTGCCATCAACATGACATCCACACATTTTTCCCTGCCATCAACATGACATCCACACATTTTCCCCTGCCATCAACATGACATCCACACATTTTTCCCTGCCATCAATATGACATCCACACATTTTTCCCTGCCATCAATATGACATCCTTACAATTTTCCCCGACCATCGCATGACATCCATATAATTCCCCCCAACCATAACATGACATCCATATAATTCCCCCCAACCATAACATGATATCCCTATAATTCCTCCCAACCATCACATGATATCCATACAATTCCTCCCAACCATCAACATGACATCCTTACAATTCCTCCAGCCAATCACATGACATCCTTACAATTCCTCCCAACCATTACATGACATTCATACAATTCCTCCCAACCATTACATGACATTCATACAATTCCTCCCAACCATCACATGACATCCATACAATTCCTCCAACCATCACATGACATCCATACAATTCCCCCAGCCATCACATGACATCCGTACAATTCCATATAATTCCCCCAGCCACCACATAACATCCATACATTTCCCCCAACCATTACATGACATCCATACAATTCCCCCAACCATGACATCCATACAATTCCCCCAACCATTACATGACATCCAGGCCATACAATCCCCCCAACCATGACATCCATACAATTCCCCTAACCATTACATGACATCCATATAATTCCCCCAGCCACCACATGACATCCATACAATTCCCCCAACCATTACATGACGTCCATACAATTCCCCAACCATTGCATGACATCCATACAATTCCCCAACCATCACATGACATCCATACAATTCCCCCAGCCATCACATGACATTTCCCACTATCATCACACGCATGGCACACACACAAGTTCTCTTCCATCACATTACATTCACACTTTTTTTCCTGCCATCACACGAAATCCATACAATTCCCCCTACTAACACAGGACATCCACACATTTCCCTGTTACCACATCATATCCACACATTTCCCTGTTACCACATCATATCCACACATTTACCTGTTACCACATCATATCCACACATTTCCCTGTTACCACATCACATCCATACATTTTCACTGCAATCTCATACACACATTTCCCCTGCCGTCACAAGACATCTACGCAATTCCCCTTGTCATGACATAGATACACACACATTTTCTCTGTCGCCACACGACATACCACCATTTCCCCCTGTCATCATACAATTTTGAAATGTCCAGGGGTAAGATAGCTGGCTGGTGTATGGTTGTGTAGAAACATTCATTCTGGATTTTGCCTTACAAGGAAGAGAAGGGACAACAAAAGAAGGAAAAAGACCTACCTTCAATCTGAAGGCTTCCTTCTCTTGGTACCTGCAACAGAATAACAAAAAATAGAATATAAACTGACAATACACACAGTACCGACGTATACATTTGCATTTTATGAAACCATAACTGGTGACTGTGAAGACAAAGAGAAGTTGAAAGGTTAGGCTTTCTTGGATGAATAACACTACATTGAGCAAACACGAAAAAGAAAAATAACCGAATCGCCACCATATTCTTTATCTGTCTGTCTATCTGTCTGTCTATCTGTCTGTCTGTTTGTCTCTCCCTCCCTCTCTCTCTCTTATTGTTTTTCTGTCAATATGATTTGTTTGTGTTTCTATTTAGTAATGTGCCCCCCACCACCCACCCCCCTTTTGGAGTTTTTATTTCTTCTCCAAGCTCTACATTGATTGTATTGACGCATATTATCAGTGTGTGTGTGTATGTATGTGTGTGTTTCTCTCATCTCTCTCTCCTCTCTCTCTCTCTCTCTCTCTCTCTCCTCTCTCTCTCTCTCTCTCTCTCTCTCTCCTCGCCACCCCCTTTCCCTCTCTTTCTTCCTTCCCCTCCCCTCTCACCACAACAGACTCTTCCCTTGAAAAAAAAAAAAAGGAGTGAGGTTTATGCTCCAAGAATGGGGTCTTTACTCCAGGAAGGAAGAGTAACGTCTTTGTTCCAGAAGGAAGAGAGAAGTCTTTGCTCCAGGAAGAGTGAGGTTTATGCTCCAAGAAAAATAAGGTCGTTGCTCCTAGTTGGCAAGGAAGCTCTTCCCTCCTCCCCCTTTCCCTTCCCTTCCCCTGTTCTCTTCTAACTGCTGACCAGATAGAGTGAAATGGCAGCAGGAGCCCATTAGACCCAGTGGCCATGGGTCAACGACCATGATGAATTAATGGTCAACACCACACCTTGCCTGCTTGTCTCGGCTATTCTGTTGGGGGAGGGGAAGGGGGGGGGGAGCCAGGCGGGGAGGGAAACAAAATAATAAATGGGCAAGGGAAAAGGTGTAGATAGGGGAAGAGGTGGGAGGACGAGGAAAGAAAGAGGAGAACCAGAAGGGGGAAGGAGGAGGAGGAGACGTATAAAGAAGAATAAAAAGAAAAGAAAGAAAAAGAGCTGAAAGAAACAACAAAACAATGACAACAACAACCATCATTACAAATACAACAATAACAAAACATGCAAACTTTACGAATCTTTTTCTTCTTCTTCGTATATAATACAAACACCACCACAAGAACATCCAGGGGAGAAAGGAAAAAAAGGGAGACAGACAGGCGCAGCAATCTGTGGATCTGGCGATTTCAGATTGATGTCCATCCCCACATTCACCAGACGTTCACCAGTTGTTGGGGGAATGGGGGGGACCCCTGTCCAGATGGGCATTGCAAATGAACTGCCCATGCAGAGAGGGCTGCTGGAGGGAGGGAAGGAGGGAAGGATAGACGGATGGATGGATGGGTTTTTTCCCAAGGGCAGCTGCAGTGCTGTGGTGGGTAAATGGCCGTTAGTAGCAGTTATAGGGATTACTGCCGCCTGGGCAGTCTTTCTTGTGGCTGGCCAAGTTTTATGGACCGTTGGCCGCACTCACTATAGTATAGTGTTGACCCCCCCCCCCCCCTCCTCTCTCTCCTCTCTCTCTCTCTCTCTCCTCTCTCTCTCTCTCTCTCTCTCCTCTCTCTCTCTCTCTCTCTCTTCGTGACCATTTGACATTACACAGTCATGGACTTACATGTTGCCCCCTCCCTCCCCTTCTCCCTTTAACCATCGGGAGAAAGTGCTAAAGGCGGGGGCAAAAGCAGTGACGGTCTTTGATCTTCCTTTGAGTCCTCCCTTCACTAGCTTATTACTCCTCGACCTCCAACTGTTTCTCTCCTCCTACCCCCTACCCCCTTCCCACGCAGGAAAAGTGGATCACATAATTAGTTTTGAATGTTTTGGACGCGGTCCTTCCTAAGTTACCAAAAAAAAAATATTAATAACCGTGCATCTGGTAAATATTACACAAAATTCACGAACAATTATGAGCTAACAGACTTTGTATATTGATATATCTCCTAAACTTCATACTGTGCAATAATGGCGGCTTGTTTAACGTTCGCCACATACACTGCAGATATCTATTTGAAGATGATTAATCCTACTGGTAACTTTAAATATTTTCACACGAGACAGTCAACTGGCTACACCTACAGATCTCATCTTGTGGGTAACTAAATATTTTCACATGAGACAGTCTACTGGGTACACCTACAGATCTTCACAAAACATCTCCTTCTGGGTATCTATCTCATCTACGATCCAGAGATCTTCTCTAAAAGTCTTCACAGTCTCCTCCTGTATCCACCAATTCTATCGAAATCCAGTCTCCCTCCAAAAGCGTCTGATGATTTTTGATGGCCGGTTTTCCCCACCTGTAGCAAAGGCCAATCTTCATCTCGTCAGTGAACCCCTGGGTGACCCCGGTCACAGTTCACAGACACTGCACTGACCTTTTCCCGCCCTCTTTCGGCTGGAATCATCCCACGGACCATGAACAAAATCGCAGATGAAAAGATGAGAAGTGGGGTCGGCCGAGTCACGCTTGTCTCTTCATCTTTCTCTCTCCGCTTCTCATTGGTTTACCATCCCTTCCTTTCCACACTGGTGTTGATTTTTGCCAGGTCTTCAGATCTCCAATGTGGTCAATCATGCAGCATGGACAAGGAAGACATTTGCAGAGGCTCAGGCTTCGGTAAACAACCGACATAACTAAGAGGAATTTGGTGAACAACTCTTCAGTGCTGTGTTCCAATGACTCCAAACGGAGAAGAAAAAGGAGTGATATTTTTGGCAAAAAGCTATCCCGCATTTACGATAGCAAAGAAAATGTGTAAAAGATCATTTAGGGGGAAATTGAAACTGATCTATCCATTCAGTGCTATTTATTCCATAGCATTCTCTTTTAAAACACACACACACACACACACACACACACACACACACACACACACACACACACACACACACACACACACACACAACTCCACTAGTTCGATCCACTTAATTCGTTTTTCTCATCAATCAACTTCACTATCCAAGCAGTTACCAAACCGCACTCATTTCAAAGATATTTTGTAACAGATTTTGTAACGTCTTTGAAAAACTAGTTCCTATTCTCTTGGTTTTCTGATTTGACGCCGTCGTTGAGTCATGTTCTCTGTCTGTCCGTCTGTCTTTCTGTGTAGTGGGATCTGTGGTGAGAGAGAGAGAGAGAGAGAGAGAGAGAGAGAGAGAGAGAGAGAGAGAGAGAGAGAGAGAGAGAGGGAGAGAGAGAGGAGGGGGAGAGAGAGAGGGGGGGAGAGAGAGGGAGGTACAGAGAGAGATAGAGAAAGAGTGAGTGAGAGAGAGAGTGAGAGACAGACAGACAGACAGGATCCCATATACTATCACTTAGCCTCTTTATATGTGACATCTATCTCAGTTTTCAATGCACATACATACACATATACACACATACACACATACACACACACACAACACACACACACACACACACACACACACACACACGTGCGCACCAAACAGCACATCATCAACAGCTCATCTATCTAGAGTAAATCCATTCATGACTTATTTTCAAGACATGTCTCACCCCTTCCCTTTCTGAAGGGCTGGCTACTACTAGTATACTGGAGCAGGGCACTGAACTCTCTTCAGCCACTGTGTGTATTTATGGGCAAGCTGATCCTGGTGGATCCCATTCCTTTTTAGGGAGCTGAGTGCATGCTGGGTATGTCCGTAATAATCTATTTCCACGGTCATAGCTAGGCCTACTCTTCTATGAAAGGGGGATACAGTTCACTTTTGTATAAGATGTTCTGCATGCGTCCCTACACGAGACCTTGAGCCAGTTTCTGTTGCTCATGTTGATGTTGATGTTGCTGTTGTTGTCTTGTTGTTTGCGTTCGTCAGTCATAGTCTCATCCGAAGGACTTTCGGGAGAGTAGAGTCCGGACCCCCCCAAAAAAATCCTTTCAAACAGTCACCACAGCGCGGACTCTAAACCACGCCCTCTGATGGCGACAGATCACCAGTACAACGCTCCATCTAGTCACTAGGCTATTCTGCTGCTCCAAAATGCCAAACAATCCACGGAGTCGGACTGCGGCTACCTTCATGGTGGGCAACACGGCTGCATACAGTACCTATAGGCTAAAACTCCCCGTTGTATTGGTGACCCTTGGAACTCTAGTGCAGGAACGGGGGTAAAAAATCCACGATAAATGGTGATTATCTTCTCTACTTCCATTGCTTTCTTGCGTGTTAGATTCATTCATCAGACCCTCATTCATCTTTCCATGCACTACAACACTCTTTGGCGATAACTGCTTTTATTTTTTTCATTTGAGCATCAATTTCAAAATCCTCTGTCAGAACTTTTAAGATTGATGACCAAAGAAACCGTCCGAAATAATTTTCTGGAAGCTGTTCCATTCATTACCCAGTAATGTTTCCAAAGCTTGTTCGCTAAAGTCGTTTGTAATCTTTTCTGATAAGAATGTGTTGATCTTCGCTTGTCTCCCATAAATGCTTATTTTTAAATACCATCTTGTTCAGTGTGTGTGTGTGTGTGTGTGGGGGGGGGGGGGGGGGGGGGGGGGGGGGGGGGGGGGGGGGGGGGGGGGGGGGGGGTGGGGGGGGGGGGGGGGAGTGTGTATGTGAGAGTGAGAAGAGGAGGAAGGGAGGGATGAAGTGATGAGGAGATAGGGAAAAACGAAAACGACAGCAATAACCACTGTCAAAAAGACCAATATTAAACAAATTCTGACCAGCAAAAACGAATAAAAAACAAACAAAAATAATAATAAACCAACGTTTTCACCATCCTCACCAACAATTCTGAAAACAACAAACATACAAGGAAAAACAAACAACACATACATACACACACACACACACACACAAAACCATGGACAACTCCGTTAACACACCACATTACACACGTGCTGACCCGCTTACAATTTTCTAGAACAAGCCAAAACAGACTGGAGGGGAAAAAGAGAAGAAAAAAAAAAAAGAAAGAGCCCTGGGAAATCCGAATTTCACATGCTGTCTGTGCGAACACACACACACACACAACTAAACACAAAAAAACCCCACCCATCCATTCACCCCCCCCCCCCCCCCCCCCCCCCCTTTTTTTAAACCCTCCCCCCCCCCCCCCACACACATATACACAGACTCCACGCGCACACACAGTGTCCTCATTTCTCCATCCCTCTTCTCTCCCTCCCCCCCCCCCCCCTCCCCCCCGTCTTTCCCCTGGTTCTTCATGTCGATCAATAGCGACTTCCAATTATAGCCGGACGACCTCGGAGGAAGCGGGAAGGGATCGATCGATATTACTACTGCTGGCATGAGAGCCAAGGTATAAGAACACGCACTCTCTCTACTACTACAACTACTACTACACAAACGGACTGGCCTGCCTCTCTCCCTCCCTCTCTCCTCTCTCCTTCTGCCCCCCACCATCACCTCCACACTCATCCTCTACACACTCCTCTCTTCCTCTCTCCTCTCCCTCTCGTTGCGTGCGCTGAATGAGCAGGATACGACCCGATACGTAACACCCAATCTACACAACACAAACAGACTCTCCTCTCATGCTCTCTTCTTTCGGAACTACTGGTGTCGTTGATTGTACAGAAGACGACTCACGATTACGCTTACATGCGGTAGAATGATATCATAGACAGTAACCACGTCTCAGTGTAGTGATGTGTTGTTGTGGTGTGTGTGACACTTAATTGTACAATCACGAGTACACAAGACACAAGCACACATCGTGTAGAATGTATATCTATAGGGAACATGTAATACCACTTTCCTCTCAGTGTTTTCAAAAAAGAAGGTGGATGTTTGGATTTTTTATTTGTTTGTTGTTGAGTTATTGTTTGTTTGTAAGGAGCGGGGGTAAGGGGGGGCGAGTCTTTTTAATTTGTTTACACTTCACTCTCCCATTTCAAGGCAACACAGAGTTGAAGCTTCCTCTTTGCAGTCTGTGCCAGAGCTCTCTCTCTCTCTCTCTCTCTCCTCTCTCTCTCTCTCTCTCATACACACACACACCACATAGGCAAACAGGGTGCCACTATGGTAGTATCTTCTTTATCTGCTTAGCCACATGGCTGGCAAAAGGCTACCCCTAAGCTGCAAATGATGATGGTTTAATTTGTAATTTTAAGAATCATCTCTTTCATGCTCGTGAGTGGACAGGCTTGTTTGTGTGTGTGGTGTGCGTGTGAGAGAGAGAGAGAGAGAGAGAGAGAGAGAGAGAGAGAGAGAGAGAGAGAGAGAGAGAGAGAGAGAGAGAGAGAGAGAAAGACAGAGAGAGAGACAGAGAGAGAACTCGAATGATTTATTCACAAAAAGGCCATTGGCCCATACATGAAGGGGGTTGCCGAACTGCTTAGTATTTTGGTGGGGGTGAAAGCAATAGTAACTTACTTTTACTTATTCTTTTATATCGAGGATAATGGAATAAGCACTCATGTGTTTTTTTTACATCTAGTCCCCGTGTGTATGCGGTTTTGTAAATTATGTCATCTGTTCCCACCGGAACACAATGACCTACTCTTACGACAAAATGTTACTGTATAACAAGAAGACAGCTACAAAAATATGACTTAGGATAACAATATCTCTCTTATTCTGAAAGCTTTACACAAATATAAAGTGAGGCTGTGCACAACCTCAGGATGACTTGATGCCAGGAGTAAACAGAGTCTAAATAAATTAGGCTGTCTACTATATTTAATAGGGATGTAATTCTGCCTAACGTCCTCTAATACTGGACAGCACAACACAAAATGTACTTCATCCTCCGGTGCTTGCTTACATAATGGGCATAGCAGCCTGAGGTCATCAATATCATGATCTCTGTATCTGAATTTATGTACATTTATATCTGATACATCAAGTCTAAACTTAGACATAATTCTTTTCAAATGTACATCCATATCAAGTTTTAGATAAGGTTTGACATCATGCGAACCTATAAATTGTCTGTACATTTGAAATCTTTTACCGCTTTGTACAAACATGTACATATTTGTGTAGCCCAGTTGTTTTTCCCTTTGACATCTAGATCATAAAAAATCTTGTAGGATTTAAAAGGTAGCCTGCTCTCATTCATATCCAGAACCCTAATCCAATATCTAACGCATCTTACAGCAGCATTAACAGAGAGAGGATATCTGTTAGTTTCAATATAAACAAGATCATTAGGTGTACGTCTATCTAAGCCTAAAAACTGCTTTAAAGCAAAGAGGTGTACTGATTCACAATGTGTTACAGCTGCATCCAAGCCCCAAATTTCTGCACCATATAACACAGTGGAAAGAGAGAGAGTTGTGTGAGAGAGAGAGAGAGAGAGAGAGAGAGAGAGGGGGGGGGGGGGGGGGGAGATTTCTTGCCTGATTCCTTCGCTTGTATTGTCCAGAAATTCTAGATTATCTATTTTAATTAATAATCACTCCTCGAGGTTTGCTAGCGGTCAAAAGTGTTGTGTATACTACCACCGTTGTGCCACCATTAACGTCGCATTCCGGAACGTCTCTTAACACAACGACACTAACGAGCATTGAAGCTAGGTTTGATTAGGTTGCCTGGTTTGTTTGTTTGTTTGTTTTGTTTACATGCTGTTTGTTTGTTCTTTACGGGATTGGGTTGGTAAGGGAGGAGCTGTTTGCTTTGCTACCCCCCACCCCCCCTTCCCCCAATTTCTAAATTTTGTCATCTGTTCCTGCAGGCATGCTATAGCCTACGTACTTTCTTCTAAAGGTGGAATGGGATTTTACCTACCTGCAAGACCGTCTATAGATGCATGCGTTTGGCACATGACCTCCGTTTTGAGTTTCATCTGTAGGCCTGAAAGGGGAGGAGGAGGTCAGGGCTACACCACAAAGGTTGGTTTCGGTTCCAGTTAGGCTGGGGGCAGCAAGTAGAATCAAACCTGTGACCCTTGGATCAAGCGTTCAACTGTTCTATCCACTCGCCCAGCCAGGCTCTAGAAGAAGGACCATCAAAGGAAAGTGATGGGGAGGGGGGGGGGGGGGGGGGGAGTGCAAGGGGTGGGGGAGGTTGCTAACTACAAATCCTCTCAAAAATACCGTCACGTGCTCGTCCGTGACCTTGTTAAAGGTCAAGGAAATGACAGGAAGTGACGCGGCAACAAAAAATAAACCCCAAACTGTGGCTTCGTTTTAAACCACCCCCCACCCCCCAAAAAAAAATCCCTTACATTTGAGTGGCCACACCTGGGGAGTTTTCACAGGCTGGAATGGGCTGGAAGACAATACAAAGGAGCGGGTTAGCTGTGAGGACAGGGCTGTGGGGGCAGACAGCTTGGCCACACGCCCGACTTGTCAGCCACACCACACCACACCACACCACACCGGCCATTACACGCCTGGGGGTCTGCTTTCTGGCCTAGCCTGTCCTGTCCTGTCCTGCCCTGCCATTCTGGGCAAATTTCAAGTCATTCTATCTGCCTGCCTGAGTGTCTGTCTGTCTGTCTGTCTGAGAGTCTCTCTCATTGAAATGTTGCATTTTGACTGATACGGATTTTGATGTCTACTATCTAAAATATTGATGCAGTATAACATGAATGTGTACCAAACGCTAACCTTCTTCGAAAAATGGCCATTGCGATCATGAGCCTCAAAGAAGCGTTTGTTGTTGTTCATGTTTGATCACAATTTGCCTACCAATATACTGGTTTTCCTCCTTTCCCCAAACACACCCACACCCACAAAGAGAAGAGAGAGAGAGAGAGAGAGGAGAGAGAGAGGGGGGGGGAGGAGAGAAAGAGAGAGAGAGAAAGAAACAGACAGACAAACAGGCAGGCAGACAGAGATGGAGAGACAGAAACAGTCAACAACAACAACAACACCAACACACACACACCCAACACTCACACACACGGGTTGTAAAGTTGAATGACCGAGCAACTGCTGCTCATTTTTCCTAAACTATGCTGGCGTCAGTTACTTTTCAGCTGATTGTGTGATTTTTTTTTTAAAAAGAAGAAGAAGAAGAAAATGTCCCTACAGTACAGCGCAGACCGCATAAACACGTTTTGATTCCAGATTTCCGTGTATTGACTTTTGAAATTCAAGAGTGTGAGTGTGACGTGAGCCCGATAGGCTAGATCTATCGATGCAGTAATTACTACAGGGAGGTAGGTACATCCCTCCCTTCCTTTCCCTTCGTTGCCCTGCCCTGTTGGTGCGCTGTTTAGAAAAGTTCTACCAACAGGTCATTACTCCTAGTCCTAACCACCACCCACGTACGTCAGTAAAAGAGAGCCAGACAGACAGACAGACAGAGAGAGTGAGAGAGAGAGTGCGAGAGACAGACAGACGGACAGAGAGACAGACAGAGAGACACACACAGACAGAGAGAGCCAGACAGACAGACAGAGACAGACTCTTGAGAGTGAACATCATGATCATCAAGGGTGAGAGATAAAGCAAAAACTTGTCTGTTTTTCTGCTCTCGGGCGTGTCTATGCATATCGGCTACTTATATATGCGCACATATGCACGCAAGCGAGCGTATATATATATCTATATTTAAAAAAAAAAAAATATATATATATAATATATATATATATTATATACATACATATATATATATATATATATATATATATATATATATATATATATATATATATATATTATTATGTATATGTTAACAAACTGCAGAATAAGAAAGAAGTCAGAAAGAGAAAAAAAAGAAGAAAAAAAAGACAAGGTGAGGAGGTGTGGAGCTGGATTGGATGGCTGGTAGTAGTAGCAGCACTGGATTATTATAAGATTTTCTGGGAGGGGTGAGGAGAAAGGTGCAACAAGGCCTGTCTTTCATCCTCCTTCCCCCCCCCCCCCCCCCCCCCCACACACACACACACACCTCCCTCCTCTCCCCCTCCCAGTCCCCCTGACGTGCCCGCCCTCAGCTGAACTTGCCCTAACCCAGGGGTCAGGCATGCCAACCGCTCGCTCGCATCAATGCCTGTGTGTGTGGTGAGGAATTTGGGAGGAATTGCCCCGGCTTCCTTCCCCCCTGCCAACATACAATGGGTTCCGTTACAAAGAAGAAGAAGAAGAAGAAGAAGAAGAAGAAGAAGAAGAAGAAGAAGAAGAAGAAGAAGGAGGAGGAGGAGGAGGGGGAGGAGGAGGAGAAGGTATAGGAGGAGGAGAAGAAGAAGGAGGAGGAGGTATAGAGAGGAGAAGAAGGAGAGGAGGAGGAGGAGAGAAGAAGAAGAGGAGGAGGAGGAGGAGAAGAAGGGAGAGGTGGAGGGGGGGGGAGGGATAACAGAGAGGAGTAAACACACACACACACACACACACACACACACACAAAACAGAAACAGAAACACACACACACACACACACACACACACACACACACACACACAACACACACACACACACACACACACACACACCACACACAGAGAAACCCACAGAAACAAAACAGAAACACACACACACACACACACACATAAACCCACAGAAACCCACAGAAACAGAAACAGAACACACACACACACACACGGGGAATGGGGGAGAGAGGGGGGAGGGGGAAAAAACAGAGAGAAACACACATAAGCCGACAAGGATTAGGACAGGATTAGAACAAGAATGGGCGGAGTGAGATAAAGGATTAGACCAAAAAAAAAGCAGCTGATCTGGCAAAAGAGAGAGAGAAAAAACAAAGGAGGGAGGGGGAAAGAAAGAAAGAAAGAAAAAGAGAGACAGAGACGGAAAGAGACAGAAAGACAGAGAGACAGAGAGAGAGAGAGGGAGAGAGGGGGGGGGGGGGGGTATAAGGCAGACGGAGACAAGGAAAATAAAATCTTATCCCCCAAAAAAACACACAAAAACGAAAATAATGTAAACGTCGTACAGTTAAAGAACACAGACGCTAATGGGTTTTTTTTTAAAGGGGAGGAAGGTGAGGGAAGTGGGGGGGAGGGGGGGTTGAGAAGAAACAAACGGAGGATTAAAAATCAAAACACACACACACACACACACACACACACACACACACACACACACAAAACACACAAATTAAAATTAAAAAAACAACAACCAAGAATAAAGTTGGGCGAGGGGAGGCGAGATGAGTGTGGGATTTCCACACATGGACGCATACCAGCTGACAGAAGAGAAGATTAAAAAAAAAAAAAACAGAAGAAAGAAAGAAAGAATGAAAAAGAAAAGAAAAAGAAAGAAACAAAGAAAGAAAAAAAAAAAGACAGAAAACGAAAGGAAGAGAAAGAGAAAAAAAATAAGAAAGAAAACAAGAAAGAAAAAAGAAAAGAAAGAGAAAAAGAAAAGGAAAAGAAGAAAAGAAAGAAAAAGAAAAGAATGAAAGAGAGAAAACGAAAAAAAGAAAGAAAATAAGAAAAAGAAAAGACAGAAAAGAGAGAAGAAAGAAAGAAACAAAGAGAGAAAACAAGAAAGAAAGGGAACAGAAAGAAAACAAGAAAGAAAAAGAACAGAAAAAAAGAAAGAAACCACGGCCTTATTATTACCCTCCCGGCCCAGAGAGAGACAGTAGGCCTAGGAGGGAAAAGTCCAGGACTCCAACTCCCCTAGTAGTAGTCGTAGTGCCTGCCACAAAGGCGGCCTTGTTCCCTGCATACCGCGTGCAGTTAATATCATTCCCACTCTGCCTTCACTTTCTTATGACTTTTCTGCCCTAGCACGAGCGCACGCACGCGGACACGCACACACACATGCACAGCGCGAGCGCGCGCGCGCATACACACACACACACACCTCGGATACACACACACATACACACACACACCTCAGACACAACACACACACATCCTCTCTCTCTCTCTCTCATCTCTCTCTCTCTCTCTCTCTATCTCCTCTCTCTCTCTCCTCTCTCTCTCTCTCTCTCGTGTACACAACACACACATATTGCACACACGTTAACACTTAAAACCTGTTCCACCTTTCGGAAGAGTAGGCTGTCGTGGGATAATATTATGCTGTATCGTGTATGCTGTGATCTTTTTTAAGTTTAACTGACGCATACATACACCACCAACGTGTACACTACACTACACTACACTACCTACACTACACTACAATACACTACACTACACCATACCACACCACACCATACTACACTACTGCACTAGCCTACACTACACAACACCACACCATACAAAACCAAACCATACTACATTACACTACTGCACCACACTACACCACACCACACTACACCGCACTACCTACACTACACCACAGTTTGGTTTCGTTGTTTGTTTGTTTTCTTGGGGACACCCCCCCCCCCCCCCCCCCCCCCTCCCGTTGGCTTTTGTTGTTGTTTGGCAGTGTGCCTTTGGTTTTTTAAAACCGAATTCATTCCAGAAAAGTATCTCAAAAATACAAGCATACTTTGACAGGACAAGAAGTAAACTTTCTTGTTTGCTGCACTTTTTTGTCTCGTGGTTTCTTTCTTTCTTTTTCTTTTTTCTTGTTGTGTTGTTGAGCGGGGGCGTGAGAGAATGGAAGGGGGATGCGGGAAGTGGGGGACGGGGTGCAGGAGAGATGGATGGGAGCGGGGCGAAGGCGCTAAGGGATTTTTCTGTTGCTAAAATTGTGTTTCCCTTTGTTAGTTTTACCCCATCATTCGTTTTCCCCCCTGACGTTTCACCGAAACATTCGCGTCTATTCAGTCGCAAGTACACACACACACAACACACACAACACACACACACACGCGCGCGCGCGCCACACACACACACACGCGCGCACACATACACACACACGCACCACGCACACACACATACACACACGCACAGAACACACACACACACACAACACACACCAACACACACACACACACACACACACACAAATAAAGAAGACACATCAGGCAAACAGCCAAAACCCATTGAACAAGTTTAGAATGGTTTAAAAGGCATACAATATTGCGGCAGAATTGTGTCAGACACTGTCAATAGCCTTTCTAGACTGCTCCCCATCCCCCCCTCCCACCCAGCCCGTCCATCCCACTCCCATCATCACCATCACCACCACACTATTCCTTCCCCCCCCCTCCCCCCCCCCCCCCCTCCTCGCCTTTTCAAATCCCGGTTGGCAGTTTTCCAATCCCCTGATCTTCCAGTAAACCGGCAATTTACGATATTCGCTGTGTCCTCACGGTGAAAAATGGGTACCATAACCACTCTCTTCCTTCCTTCCTTCCTTCCTTCCTATCCCTCCACACCACACCATAAAAAGAAGAAAAAAGGGGGAGGGAAGAAAAGAAGCTGAAGTAGAAGAAAAAGAAGGAAAGAGAGAGAGAGAGAGGAGAGAGAGAGAGAGAGAGAGAGAGAGAGAGAGACAGACAGACAGACAGAGAGAGAGAGAGAGAGGAGAGAGAGAGAGAGAGAGTGTGAGTGTGTGTGTGTGTGTGTGTGTGTGTGTGTGTGTGTGTTGAACGCGCTTTTAACATGTGCGCATCGCATCGCACACGGGACCTCGGCCTGTAGGATCAGACTTTTGGGGGGAGTGGAGTCAGTCAGTATTGCTGTTAAATCCTGAGGGAAAATCCCCTTGCACGGTGCGCCTCGGTGGATTGGTGGCTCGAACCCAGGCCGTCAGATCACGAGCTCAACGCTCTAACCACTGGGCGGGATTTCCTGCCCCGGCCCCTTTCTATCTTTTAAAAAAATTCCATTTTTGAATTGGCATTTCTCTCTGTTTTTTCCTCAATGAGTGACTATGTCTCTGCTAATCCCGTCTGTTCTTCTTCAAAGTTAGACTGCCTTTTTTTCACTGATAACTGAAAGACACTGGAAACAGACACACACACACACACACACACACATTCTCTATCTATCTATCTCTCCCTCACAACACATTCTCTCTCTCTCAGAGACACACCTCTCCTCCCCACAACACCACACCAACACCCCCCCCCCCCCCCCCCACACACACACCCCCCCACCCAACACCACACAAACCACACCCCCCCCCCCCCCCCCCCCCCCCCCCCCCCCCCCCACCACAACCCCCTCCCCCCCCCCCCCCCCCCCGCCCCAACATACACACACCACACACGCATACATACACACACGCCCGCCCCCTCCCTCCTTCCCTTCCCCCCACACACTAACAAACCACTAACTCTAATACAAACACATACACCCCCCCCCCTCCACACACACAGACCCCCACCCCCCACCCCCCCCCCACCCCACCCCCCCCGACACCCCCCCTCAACACACCCACCCCTCACCTTGAGATGGTCATCGTCCAGACTCTGCCCTCTCAGCTTCTCCGTGATGAGGGCCACAGGCACGTGAAGCATGGTGTCCGCCACCCCCGCCACCCCTCCCTCTCCCCCTCCCCCGGCTGCCCCCCTGACCCCCCTCACGCTCGCCACATTGCCCCCCGGGCTCCACAGCTCCTCTGGCGGGGGCAGTAGCTGTGGGCATCAGCAGTAGTGAGACCCCTGGCTGACGACGCGAGGACACTCAGTGGCGGAGACGCTGTAGCGATGAGGGATGGAGGAAGAGGAGGAGGGGGAAGAAGGTGGTACGTCCATCTTTGTTGTTTCTGGGCTTTTTTGTTTTTTTTGGTTGGTTGTTGTTGTTTTTTTTTAGCTGGTTAGTTATGTTGCTGTTGTTGTTGTTGATCACAGATTATTTTTCTGGTGTACACATATCCGAGGATGATCACACACACGTATTTATACACTCATACACACTAAATCCAGGGCCTTGGGTTTTAGGGTTTGTTTTTTTTCCCAATGCGATGTCTTCAAGCAGTCACAGGAAGGAAGGAGACTTCTGCTGGACTTGTAAAGATCTGCAAAAAGACAGAAACAATATTCGATGAAGTTGTAGTGTTGAGTTATTAAAGGAGGGTGGGGTTTTCTTTCTCTCTCTCTCTCTCTCTCTCTCTCTCTCTCTCTCTCTCTCTCTCTCTCTCTCTCTCTCTCTCTCTAGTTTACTCTGTCACTGTGTGTGTGTGTGTTTTATTTTTTTAATTTATTTTATTCTTTTGTATCGAGGATAATGGAATAAGCACTTATGTGCTTTTTTTTTACATCCAGTCCCCGTGCGTATGTATGTGTGAGTGTGTGTGTGTGTGTGTGCGTGCGTGCGTGTGTGTTGTTTTGCATGAATAATGAAAACCTTCACAAAACAGGTTTTGGGGTGGGTTTTTTAAAAAACATTAATCAATAACATTTCAAACTGCAGGCCTTGATCAACAAGTCAGGCATATACAAACCACCGTGCATGCATTGATAGATAAGATAACTGACACAGCTTTTGGGCAAGTCAGGCATAAACCACCGTGCTTGCATTGATAGAGAAGATAACTGAAAGATTTTGGGCAAGTTCAGGCATAAACCCCCATGCTTGTATTGAATCTGATAGATAAGATAACTGACACAGCTTTTGAGCAAGTCAGGCAAAAACCAGCTTTGACAGTAATTTTGACAAACAGCATGTATGTATGTGTGTATGCGTCACTCACAGCACCACTCCACCCACCACCCTGTCACCATGTTGACAACAATGGGTTAGGAGGTGACAACAAGAAGAAGAAGTTGAGGGGGTAAGAAGGAAATGGCCTGAAATGAAGAAGGGATTAGGACCGGGGAGGGCACTCCACAGTTGAAGTTTGCAATACCATCGGTGCCCCCAGGGGTCGGCCGTCACTTTGTGTACACGTACCTTCTTTCAATACGATAGAGTGTGCATACATACATATCCCAGCGAAAGGAATTCTCTCTCTCTCTCTCTCTCTCTTCTCTTCTCTCTCTCTCTCTCTCTCTCTCTCTCTCTCTCTCTCTTCTCTGTGCGTACGTGCATGCAAGCATGTCTGCGCCTGTATGTGCATACATGGTTGTGTGTGTGTGCACATGCATGTATGCTTTTTGTGTAAAACATGCGCGTGCACTGCATGACCAGCATGTGAGCGTCCTTCATTTAAAACACACAGCCAGAAAAAAATTCAATAAGAAGTCAAGTCAAAAACAGTTTAATCATCCATGAAGGGCAATTAATACATTATAATAATGTTGATATACATGAAAATCAACCTCTAACATATGAAAGCAACACCAGTACATTCAGTGCCAAGTCAGTGAGACTGGGGTGTAGTGGGCCTGCCACGTGTGACAAGAGGCCGGGGCAGGGTGTGCCAGTCACCCAGGCTATCAGAGCCAGTGGCAGGGCAGGCAGGCAGTATAGTGAATCCCCACTGACACCAAAAACCCGTTATCAACTCGCTGGACCTTATCCGGAAAACCTAACCCTGCAATCAGCCTGACAGCCAGTGAAGAAGTTTCAGACATGTACTAATAAATATAGCTCTCCTCCTCTTCCTCCTCCTCCTCCTCCTCCTACTACTACTCCTATTACTACTGCTGCTGCTGCTGCTGCTGCTGCTGCTACTGCTGTTGCTCCTGTTGCTGCTGCGGCTGCTTCTGCAATTACTATTTCTGCTAGCACTACTACTGCTACCACTTCACCTAGTACTACTACTACTATTTCTTCTACTACTGCTAATGCTACTTCTGCTACCACCACTACTACTACTACTATTGCTACTACTACTACTTCTACAACTTTCACTGCTACTAATACTACTTCAGTGCACTACCGTGCTGTCATGTAGGCATCCGTCAGTCTTAATCTTAAAAACATGGAGTTGCGCTCTAGGTGTTTGTTTTTTCTGGTACAGCGTCGTGTTTTACCCTGCCGGCAACACGTAGCAGTGTAAGACTGGGGAAAAAAGGAACTCGATTGCACGCTAAAAGGCCTGATGTAGGTGATATGACACTACTGAATAAAAAATAGAAGTTGCGGCGCAATGATATCAACTGATAACCTACCGTACCAAAACTATGCAGGTGATATGAGCACAGGCCAATTTTTTATTTAATTGTATGTGTTGCATACATGCACGTACGCATGTACACAGCGCCCGCACATGCAGCAAACACACGCACGCGCACGCACACACACACACACACACCGCGCGGCGCGCGCGCGCACTCAAAAAGTGCGCAATCCATGATCAATTTTCTGAGTTTGCATGGGATGTTTTTTACTCTTGAAGTGTCTACAGCTCGTATCACTTCAAACACTATGTATGTGTGTGCGTGCGTGCACGAGTACATGCGGAGAGAGGAGAGAGAAGAGAGAGAGAGAGAGAGAGAGAGAGAGAGAGAGAGAGAGGATGAGAGAGAGAGAGAGGTGTGTGTGTGTGTGTGTGTGTGTGTGTGTGTGTGTGTGTGTGTGTTTATTTTTTTATTTATTCTTTTACATCGAGGATAATGGAATAAGCACTTATGTGATTTTTTACATCCAGTCCCCGTGTGTATGCGGTTTTGTAAATTCTGTCATCTGTTCCCACCGGCACACAATGGCCTACTCTTTCGAAAAGCGGAACAGGATTTAACATTTGCGCAAGATGTTCTGCGTGCGTTCGCACACGGGGCCTCGGTTTATAGTCTCATCCGAAGTGTGTGTGTGTGTTTGTGTGTGTGTGTGTGTGTGTGTGTGTGTGTGTGTGTGTGTGTGTGTGTGTGTGTGTGTGTGTGTGTGTGATCATGATAGTTTTTCTTGCGTTGTTTTGTTTTGTTTTTTGTTTGTGAAACGACTCATTAGCTTGAGGCCTCAGCAAACACAGCGGGTTCATAGCTCTCAATAAATACAAAAAGAGCTTTATATTAGCTAGGGATGGAGGCTGAAGTCATAAAAGTTCACTCCTACCGGAAAAT
>CM054136.1:29851207-29858707 GCA_028751875.1 Rapana venosa
TTTGTTTTTATTTATTCCTCAACAGGAGCCCCAAGGTTCACCAATGGTAGGATTTTGTATATATATATAACTGGTATTGTTTTAAGCTACTTTGTATTTTTTCTTAACAAAATGAGGCATGAATAAATAAGTATGCATTCAAAAAGTAACATGTGTGACGATAGAACTATGAACAGGCACACACAGCCACAATGGATACAACATCTAGGCACTCACACATACAACCATACATAACATTACATGACACACATAACTTACATACAAAAAACATACATGACACAGCCAACTTACATACAACAAATCGTACACTCTGATCACAGAAGGTCGCTCAATGCAACCTTGTTTTGTATAACAAAAACAACAACAACAAAAATTCAAAATCATCCAAACACCTGCAAAACCTCTCTTATCATTACTGAAAGCATATAATCATTATATATGCGATTGCCAATGCGTGGATCAGTCCTCACGTGTATTAACATCTATTTTTCATCCTATTTCACACAGGTACAGCTAGCCTAGCACCTACCTAAGCTGGCCAACACACTCTTGGGCCTACAGAGCTTTCCGTTCCTAATACACGCAGCATGTACTGCTCCACACCCCCATGGGTCACATCCTCCGTTGTTTCTTTCCTTCCTTTCTTACACTACAACTTCCAAGGCCCGCCCATGGAATGATTGATGAAATATTTGCATAATAATATTACATGACCCCATTCACCCAGCTGTAAGTGGGTACCTGCCCTCTTCAGGGTCAGGGAAGGTAAAACAGCGAGGGAGAGGAGATGGGCGCCGCCCTCAATATGCTGGCCCTGGAGAAGTGAGGTCTCTGACACCCTGCTCCCTATGACCACATAGGTTATAGGACACTTTTACCTTTACTATATGACCATGAGTAATTTTTCAAAATAACTTTAACTATTCAGGTCACCACGTTTCTGTCGTTGAGAGTGATGGCTAATCACCACACCATAATGTATTTCTTTGTATTTTGTCAATCACTCCTACCAGCATGTGATGGCCCATATTCCAAACGTGTGTGTGTGTGTGTGTGTGTGAGGGGAGAGAGTGTGTGTGTGTGTATGTGAGAGAGAGAGAGTGTGTGTGTGTGTGTATGTGAGAGAGAGAGAGTGTGTGTGTTATCTTGCTTGTAGATGCATCAAGAGGTGAAAAGGGCAAGGTGAGGGTAGGAATATTTCCTCTTTTTGTTGTTGTTCATGTGCAGAAAAATGATAATAATCAACATCATCACAGCTTACATTCTTTCATCCATTCCGATACCCTATCCTCTGTGTTTCTTCTTCTTCTCTCCTCGACCGCTCAGCCAGCAACTGTTGTTGTCTGTCATGTGAGCCAAAATGTGCTGTGCTGCAGTTTTAAAGCACCTGTCAAGTCAGGCAGGTCCATTACATCCGACAGAATCTTTTAAGTCTTTCTGGGGAAAAAAGCAGGAGACTGGATCGGACAGAGAAGGCAGAAAATAGACTAGAAGGTGGTGACCCGAAGAAATGGAACAAGGCAGATTAAAGAGAGGGATAGAAAAGAGGACATTGCTAGCATAGAATTTCCAGAATGTGGGGATGCTATATATACTCACTGACAGGAGGGGGGGGGGGGGAGGTCTTCTGTATGAAACCAAGACAAAGCTGACTCGGCTGTGTGCTGCTTGCATTAGTGTGTAGCTGGCAGGGGATTTACATTTCATCAGCTACTCTGGTTGAGAGAGCTGGCTGGCCCCTAATAATGCTTTCCTGGCCCAGGGGTGTAGCACTAGGTTATTTATGACTCCACACACACTGTTGTGGGGCCCTTAATCCCCCAGCTTGGACCAAAACGACTGATAACACGGAACACTGGACACACACACACACACACACACCTAGACACTCACCCCCCAAAACATGTGGCAGATACGTGTTCGGGTTTCGGGTCTTTGTTTGCCAGCTGCATGCAGTATAGTACAGCAGTACTTCTGATAGTATATAGTCTGACTGACTGACTGACTGAGCAAAACTGGCTTTAGCCTGCTTGGTAGTACTGGCATTGGGTTTACTTTAAAATGTCAGCACCTGCTAGCAACGCAATCTCTCTCTCTCTCTCTCTCTCTCTGGTTTGCCAAATGGCTGTCTAGGTGTTTGAGAGGAAAAGGTTAAAACTAAATTTACTTCACAGCTGAATCAGCTATGATTATAACTAACAAAATAATGTAAATAATTATCCAACACGTGAAACCAGACTCTTCGTTTTCTTTTATCCCATTCTTCAGACCATTGACGTCATTACCATACTTTTCTCCACACTGAAGTTTCAACTTTATATTATATACTTCAGGAATCATCTTACAGGCACTGAGACAGTAGCGAACTTTCTCCTGTCTAGAAAGTCGACTGATGCTAAAAGAATCGCGCAAGCAATCCGAAACATTCAATCGCGAATATTCAGAGAGATATTCACTCATTCCGTTAGATGTGCTTCTGCTGTGCTTGTGATTTTGCAGGAGGTCTGTCCGCTAAGCTAGCCTCAGCCGACACATTCCGACTAGAGCACATCATTTTATTGTGCTGGGTATGTTCTTGTTTCTGTATCCTACCGAACGCTGACATCAAATTTGGGTCTTTAACGAGCAAACTTTATTTTCTGCGTGTGTATACTCGAAAGAAATTTAGGCATTCACAGGTCTGCGCTAGACCTAAGAGATCGTAAAAATTCCCACCCTTAATTCACCAACACCAAGATTCGAACCTAGGACTTCATGGACATATGGGATTGAAGTCAAACGGTCTTAACCACTCAGCTAATGCATCAATCACCTATAATATATAATAATATCATGACTTCACTCACATCCAGTGCCCCATTACACTACTGACAGTTTTAGTGATCCTTTCCTTCTCTACCCCCAAACTCCTGTCAACCCCAAGAATCAAAAGCTTTTCTAAAATCAACAAGTACTTTCGCTTCTCTATGTATGTTAAAAAAAAAAAAGAAATAGAAAAAGACTTCTTTTAATACATTTTCTTTTCTTCAAAGCAAATATTTGATGTGAGGCACTGGGGGCCGTCCTTACTTCACCTGAATGCCCCTGAAAGGCTTGATTGTCGTCAGTCAGTCAGTCAGTCTGTTAGAACTGTTGGTGAAGTAGTTTTCCAACACTAAGGCTACACAGGTGTACAGAGACATGGTCCGTGACCAGTGACTCATCCACAGGGGGGTGGGGGGCTGGCAGGGAGAGCCAAAGAAAGAAAGAAAAGAGGGGTGGTGGGCAGACAGAATGAGAGAGAGAATAATCCTTGTTACAGATAAGCGTGAGAGAGAATCGGTCATTTATTCATTTTTTAATTTTTTTTTTTAAAATTCTTTTATATCGAGGATAATGGAATAAGCACTTATGTGCTTTTTTTACATCCAGTCCCCGTGAGTATGCGGTTTTGTGAATCATCAAAATTATAGTGGAATAAAAGCCTTTTTGAGCACGCGATAGAGCAAAAGAGTTAGACAGATAGACACAGCGGGCGAGAAAACGAATAATTATTAAACAAACCTGCACTAAAAAACCACCAGGCAAAGAAAGACATCAGTGCACGCACAACACCAAACCAAGTTTGGGACTTTTTTTTTTCCTTTTAAAGGCCATGCGAGGTTTCATACGGCTTACATACCAAAACAGGGAAGAACTGGGTAACGGGAGAACACAGAACCCATAGCTGCACTAGAGAGGAGGTAGCCTTGAGGTTAGAAATCTGACAGTAAAGTAAATGAGAGCAAGGTTCCAGTCTCTACCGAGGGGATTATTATCCTGGAGTTAACATTGGTACTGACTCCACTTCCCAGGAAAGTCCTTCAGAGGAGATTATCAATCGACGTCCCGTATGCGTACGCATGCAGAACATCTCGCGCACATGCTAAAATCCCGGCAGGTACTTTATACAAGAGCAGTCCAGCCACAGCCGGTTGGGATGGCTGACACAAGCGTACCCAGCATGCATCCTGGAGAAGAACCCGCTTCACCACGTTCCACTTTTCCACGACGCTCTGTCCGAAAAGCCTAAGTAAAGCAATGGTCCAAAGACTGCAATGAATTAACCATAAGGAACTCAAGGAGAAGAGCGGTCAAGTCCAGCTGTCCACAGGGCAGTCTTAAGGCTGGGTCTGAACTTGTCAGATGTCGTACTGGACAGGGAGAATGTGAGGGAGATGACCACTTCAAGCAGCTGCACACTTGCAGGAATGAATTCGCTAGCATTATCTGCAGCAGAACGGACAGGCAGGATGGATGGAGGTGGTATTTACAGGAGCGTGCACACAGTCAGGTTTATATTCATTTCTCAGTATCAAATTCATGGAAGGGAAGGGGGGGGGGGGGGGGGGGGGGGTTACCATGGATTTTTCAGAACTTTAAAAAATTACACGAAAGGTTATGACTCAAAAGTCAGTTTCCTTCAATAGTAAAGATAGTTCTGCACACACTACCTCTTGGGTGAGCTGTGGGCTACAGTAGTCAGTTATGAACTATATCTCTTCCCACTCAGGCTACACACTTCATTATGCACCCACCCACCCACCAAAACAAAGTTTAAAGTGTCACAATAGTATGTTGTTGGGTGTGCCCCAAGCTTAAGCACCGCGAAGGTCACCCAGAACTATGCACTCTGTCTCACCCCTCACGCCTGGGAATCACTGTGAGGCCGTAAGTCCACACTGCACTGAATGAAAAATGAACATGTGCTCGTGACTGCTTTCAACTATCTCACTACACAAGCAAACATACTCCGACTTCAGAGGATCTCTCTCTCTCTCTCTCTCTCTCTCTCTCTCTTCTCTCTCTCTCTCTCTCTCTCTCTCTCTCTCTAATAAATTAATGAAACTACTATGTTGGGGACGGGGCAGCTCAGTGGTCAGAGCACTCACTTTCCCTAAGCTGAGGTTAAGCAGCATTGAGCGTGGTTACCAAATGGATGGGTAACCGTTTGCGCGCCTTGGCTTCAGTTCAATACAGTCCCCCAGTTAACCCAGCTCTTTAGGGTCAGGGAAGGTAAAGCAGTGAGGCAGAGGAGCTGGGCACTGCCCTCAATATGCTGGCCCCTGGAGAAGCTGAGGTCTCTGACACATCGCTTCCGAAGCTGAGGTCTCTGACACATCGCTTCCCTTTGACCGTATAGGTTAGATATAGGTTATTGGAACACCTTTACCTTTATCTTTTTACCTACTGCTATGTTATGCTGGAAGCTTGTCACGGATGAAGACATCCTCAAGCTAAACATATCACAGCATAACAACATGATGAGATGTAGATCTAGGCCTTAGCACTTGGCTTTCAAGTACAGCTTAACTAACTGACAGAGCTTTTAGACCAACTAGGGCCAAGTCACAATATACAGCACTGAACCAGAGAAGAAGCAATTATATAATGTATGAATTCAAACGCTCCACTGACTAGTACAACAATTACACATTCACCGCCCAAGCTATGGGTGCACAGAGCTAAGCATATTATTACTGTTTATACACCCCGCCCATATTTTTTAGTTTGTATTTTTATTACTTTTTTTTAAATCAGGGGGTGTGGTAGGTTTTATAAAAGTGCTACGTACGATCACAACGATTCCCACGGCATATTTTCGGAGTAAGGCCTATCACTTTCACCTTTATATTTCTAAATCCATAGAACAACGATGAGATGTGCCCTTCACAGCTTCAGATTGTTATCCTTTTTTAATTTAAAAAAAAAGTTTTAAGAAGAGACATACGAGTGAGAGGGAGTAAGGGAGTGAGTAAGTGAGAGAGAGAGAGATTTACACACACACACACACACACACACTACAGGTATCAAAAGATCATTGACAAAATAAAAGCTGCAAGAAAATGTTGTTTTTTTAAAATTCTTTTCAAGAAAGTGTCCCAGCTTTGACAGCGCGCCTCAATACCCATTTCTACATGTATTATACACACACACCCCATCCACCTACCCACCGACCCACGCTCATACCCATACCTATCCACACCCGCCACCCGTTTAGCTTTTTGGGGGTAGATTGTTGGCACCCGTCGCCATGACAAGAAGTGTTAATATTATACTAGAGCTGGCAGTGACTGTGGGTAAACACGAAGCCAAGATCTTGGACAGGGCTGCCTGCGTTGCCACTCTGCAAATCCAAAAATACTGAGTGACATAAAGACAGGACTTTAGCATGCTTGTACTCCCAATCCTTCCTACAGAGAGAGAGAGAGAGAGAGAGAGAGAGAGAGAGAGGAGAGGGCAGGCACACAGATAGACAGACAAGACAGGCAAGCAGACAGAGAGACAGACAAACAAACAGAGAGACAAAGACAGAGACAGACAGACAAAGAGATGGACAGCCAAACAGAGAAATTATACACTTTTCCTTCTCCAACAACAATATATACCCAGCTGGAGGCACAAACACTGTACCCAAGGGATCAGTACTAATCCCCTCAGGGGGCTAAGCCCCCAAGTCAACAGCTGACGCCGCCGTAACACACACACCACAAAAACCACACACACACACACGCACGCACGCACGCGCACACGCACACACATTCACAACAACAATTCACACACACAAACAACACATAAACACACACACACACACACATTCCCAACAACAGCAACACTTACACAAACAACACATAAACCACACACACACACACACACACAGCGAAAGAGAGAGAGAGAGAGAGAGAGAGAGAGAGAGAGAGAGAGAGAGAGAGAGAGAGAGAGAGAGAGAGAGAGAGAGAGAGAGGGGATGTTTTGATACAAAAGCCCACTTGAGGCTTGGTGCTTACACATAACAGGAGGTTAGTGATAACAACAGGAAATATCATTCTGACAGCTAGCAAAAAGCTCCTGAACACACACACACACACACACACACACACACACACACACACACTGCAGCACAGGGACACAGCCAGACTTCTACCTTAATTAACTCCTCCAGGGCTCGTGAAGGCACTGCCCTACTGGTACTTTCAGGCAGTCTCACTTGGGCAAACTGATATGAAGCTGGCGGAACCTATCTTTCTCTGGGTCGTGAAATGCATGCTAGGTATGTTCGTGCGCGTGCACGCGGTTGTGTGTGTGTGTGTGTGTGTGTGTGTGTGTGTGTGTGTGTGTGTGTGTGTGTGTGTGTGTGTGTGTGTGTGTGTGTGCGTGTGTGCAAGATGTTCAGTTCTGCATGCGTCCGTACACCAAGCCTTCAAAATACAGTCGGGACCATCTGAAGGGCTTTCCAGGGAGAGTGCAGTCTGTCAGTTCCTACCAATGCTAACTCCAGGAGAAAATCACCAGACAATGGACACCTCAAAACAGACTTGGGCCCGCGCACTCAGGGTAACTACCAGAAGACCACGACAACAAGTTTACACGCTAACCCCATGGCTGCCTGACCCCTGAAGAACACGATGTTCCTCTTCTTTGTTTTTTCCTTCCTCGACTAGAGCTCCAAGATTCACCGATGGTGAGAGTTTGCGTATGCCA
>CM054136.1:29863707-29866207 GCA_028751875.1 Rapana venosa
AAACATTTTCAATAGTGGCATGTTTTTACACACACACACACACACACACACACACACACACAAAGCCCACATCACATTAATGTCTATTTCTGTCCTATACCCTTGCCGCTATACTATCTATTCTATGCAACGTTGGAGTGGTGGTAAGTAGGCCTACTGAAGCAAGGCATCTACGTTCTCATCCTGAACTTATAGTATACGCGATAAGGTTGTTTCTTCTTTCTTTTTTTTCACACATGGCAGCTGGGTATTGGTGTCCACCCCCATCACTCAATCACATTGCTCATCTTCTCCTCAGGGTAAGTCTCTCTCTCTCTCTCTCTCTCTCTCTCTCTCTCTCTCTCTCTCTCTCTCTCTCTCTCTCTCTCTCTTATATATATATATATATATATATATATATATATATATATTATATATATATATTATGTGTGTGTTGTGTGTGTGTGTGTGTGTGTGTGTGTGTGTGTGTGGTGTGTGTGTGTGTGTGTTGATCTGGTAAGCATTTAGCGCTGTTATCTGTACAGTGAAGGATTACATTTTGATGGAATGATCCAGGTTTGTTTTTTAAACATTCTATCACGACACTCATTAATAAAGCGTGACAGGGCTATCTTACATCGTTTATTGATGCCCCTACTTACGTAACAGCTCGCGCGTGTCCTCCATGTAATTCAACGTAGGGGTTGGGTTTTTTGTTGTTTTTTGTTGTTGTTTTTTGGGGGAGGTGTTGTTGTTGTTTTTTGTTGTGTGTGTGTGTGGGGGGGGGGGGGGGTTGTTGTTTTTGTTGTTGTTGTTGGGTTTTTTGGGGGGTCCGTTTGCTCTATTCTGTTCTGGTATTTTTATATTTGACTTTAAACGCGCGCGCGCGTCTGTGTGTGTGTGTGTGTGAGTGAGTGTAAGTGTGTGTATGTGTGTGTATGCGCGCGTGCGCACTCCTTGTTAACGTAAATACGACATCAAGTAGTCTGAATAACCGTGTACACATACGCCTTATATTTCTTGACCACAAACAAACAAGACAACACACCACTGACAAAACAAGGAAAACAAAACTGCAGGCACAGTCAAAGGATGGATTTCACATTTCCACATATCAGAGACAGTTTAAGACCAAAAAAGAAAAGAACAAAGAAAAAGGACATTTAGAACACACACACACACACACACACACCACACACACACACACACCACACACACCTCCCACGCTCGCGTGAGCACAAGTAGGCAGGCAGACAGACAGACAGACACTGAGACAAAAGAGATGAGACGTTAGACAATCCACACACAAGACAAAGCAAAACAAAGCAGAGCGTGTCACCCCGAACCTCTCTCTATCTAGCTGGGTGTGTGTGTGTGTGTGTGTGTGTGTAGACATAACTAGTGTTAGTCACGGGCTAAAAAAAACAACCTGAAACCCCTTCGTAGCTTTCCTTCTTCATTCTTGCGCCTCCGTCCCCCCTCCTCATGCGAGCAACAGTCGGTCGGTGTGTTCTGTATGTCTGTCTGTTCTGCATGTCGGTGTGTTCTGTCTGTATGTCTGCCTGTTCTGCATGTCTAGTCTGATTATGTGCGGATGTATACCGTTTGGAGGAAGCTATCCGCTTTCGCTGTCTTCGTATCGTATGACGTGCACAGCTGTCACTGCTCGCGGACTGAAAGTTACATACGTACGTACATTGTTCCTGTGTATGTCCACTGTGCCTCCGGCCATAACTACTACATTACTGCTCCGTCACGAAAAAATATGTCTCCTTTCTTCTTCTTTTTAGATTCTTCTTCTTCCTCCTCCTCTTCTTCTTCGAACGCTGTCAAAATTATGAGCGAAAATACGTTCTACTGCCGTTAAGTGCCTGACAAGTCAGGCCCAGCACATCCGACTTTTCTTTGTAATTTCGTGTTCTTTTTATTTACATTTTGTTCGTACCTTTCCTATAAAAAAAAAAAAAAAGGTCCAAGTGCAGTGACTGCTGAAAAAGGGTTTCCAACAAAACTATGTCACTTCTATCTACAGTCTGGACAAACTGATATAGATCTACCAGCTACCAAAAAGTAAAAGACTGAACCTTTTGTTCATTCAATATACATCCCTCACAATAAGCAGACAACAGCATTGACTCTTTCATCTTTATTGAACACACTACATAAGCTTTTAGCTTGTTGTAGCTCTAGTATTGTAAGCGTGCACGATTTTCTGAATATAATGTTTGTTTAAATCACAAATATGGGATATACCTGGAGACAGCTGGAGAGAATAGCTCGGGACAGAGGACTGGCGGACTGTTGTCGGCGGCCTATGCTCCAGGGGGAGTGATGGGCCTAAGTAAGTAAGTAAGTAAATCACAAATTAATTAAAGGGAGTTTTAGGCTAACCGACGTGTGCGCAAGATTTCACGTAAGCTCACCCACACACACACACACACACACACACACAACGGGCTGGCAGAGCTATGCTTGCCCTGTACTGTACTGGGGAGGCAGTCAGAACCAATCCTTGACCCCT
>CM054136.1:29871207-29881207 GCA_028751875.1 Rapana venosa
ACAACTTTTCTGCCGATCCCACTAACTATTGAAACTTAACAAGAAAAATTTTGTAAACGCTGTGTGCTTGTTCTTGTTGCTATTGCTGTTGTTGTTGTTGTTGCTGCTGCTGCTGCTGCTGCTGCTGCTGCTGCTGGCTGCTGCTGCTGCTGCTGCTGCTGCTGCTGCTGCTGGCGCTGTTGGTCGTTGTCATTCCCCAGCCCGACACCCTGGGGGTCACTCACAATTATTGTTATGCACTCTGTCTCACTCCTCCCACCGTGAGACCGTCCACTAGCTAACAAGTTTGCCTTATGACCTGTTTTAAGTACCTCACCCTATAAGGCAGCCATAATCCAACTTCTGAGGCTTTTTTCTCCTTCAAAGGTAAGTATAGCGTTATGCTAAGAGTTGTGGGGTAAAGACAATCTCAACCGTAACCATTTTTTAAAGCATAACAACAGTTAATGTTTTTTCTGTAAGGTTTGAAACTTGCCTTATTACACTGGACAAAAGCTTGTTTGTGGCCTGGGCCAAGTTCTTGTAGTTGTACTATGAAAAAGCACACACAGAAAACACAACAATAAAAGAATTTACATAAATTATGTTAAACGGTCACAACTGGTAATTTTACGCATAAACGACGTACGCCACAGACAATGCAAAGATGCAAATATGACTGCCTGCCTGTACGACAGTTAAGAAAAAACCCAACTTTTTTTTAAAGCATGCTGGTATCATAGCCGGAACAAAGAAAGACCACACACCAACATCCACACACGTAACTACACATCCACACACACTGACACACACACACACACACACACACACACACACACACACACACACACACACACACACACACACTCATAACCACACACACACACACAACACACACACACACACACACACACACACACACACACACACACACACACACACACACACACACACATACACACACACAAGGAAGGAGGGAAGGGGGGAACTGGATAAAAACACGAGTGGGTCGGTACGTACTGTACTGCTGTGCTATGTATGTATGTATGTATGTATGTATGGCCTATGCTATTGCTGGACCCCCGATCCCCCCTTCCATTCCTTCAACAGACGGCAGGGCAAGCTAGGACTGTTATGTAGACTGTAGGAGTCATTCTTCACACCAGACACACATGTCATGTCTCTCACATTCCATCAGGACCATCCATCATCAACAGCACAGGCAGACCTAACAGCTTGACATGTCACACACACACACAGCACAGCACGTACAAAGCACACACACACATCTCACACATACAAAGCACACACACAAAACACACGCATTCAAACACACACAAATTCTCTCTCTCTCTCTCTCTCTCTCTCTCTCTCTCTCTCTCTCTCTCTTCTCTCTCTCTCACACACACACACACACACACACACACACACACACACACACACACACACACACACACACACACGCACACTACACACACACACTGCACCCAGACGAGAGAGACTTTAACTAGTTAGTTGCCTGACACAAGGAAACAAAGACAAGAATAACATTGGCAAAGAGAAAGTCAGATAATTATGTTATTGTTAGGTATAGCGAGATATTTAATACCAACTCATCCTTCTCTGTGTATGTGTGTGTATAACTAGTGTCTGTGTGTGTGTGCGCGCGTACGTGCGTGCATGTGTGCGGGTGTGTGCACGTGCGTGTGCGTACGTGCAGGTGTGTGTGCGCGCGCGTGTAAGCAGGTGTGTGTGAGCGCGCGCACGTCAATATGTGAGACAGACAGACAGAGAGAGAGACAGATCATGAGAGAAGGCGGAAGAGATCGGTCTATCTGTGAGGCCATTTGATGGTATCAGTTGATAAAACTGGAGACATCATCGGCAGCCCAAACTGCTGTCCCCACAACCCACACAAGGTTACACGACAGCAGGACAGCCTGTGATGATGATCTATAGAGAAAGCTAGGGGCTGGGAAAGAGAGAACGGGGAAGGAGATTATTATGAGAGAGTGAAAGATAGAGTAGACAAGAGAAGAGAAGAGAGACAGAGAGAGAACTCGAACTCGAATATTTTAATGAGGGTATATGGATAAGCCAGTAGCTTATTTACACCAGGCCCTCGTCAAAAGATGAGAAAAAAAAGACAATGAACAAATAAGAAAACATTCAAATCAAATAAAAGATAGTATAGACTCTTAAATAACTAAATAAATGCATAATAATATTCAATCAAAGATTTGCTACATATTGTCAAGCACATCTCTATTCTTATCATTCTAACAGCATATCGAGAGAGAGAGAGAGAGAGAGAGAGAGAGAGAGAGTAATTTTATTTTCTGAGGGTAATAGACTAAGTACAAGACTTTTTTACATCCAGCCCTCGAAAAGAAGGAAAGAAAGTAAACAGACAAATATATATAAGCAAAGTGAATCATAATAATCACAATAAACATCACCACTATAATCATCGCCGTCATCACCACCATCATCACCACCATCATCATCATAAACAAAGACAGACTGAGAGAGAGAGAGAGAGAGAGAGAGAGAGAGAGAGAGAGAGAGAGAGAGAGGAGAGAGAGAGAGAGAGAGAGAGAGAGAGAGAGCTTAAGTCCTGTGCAGAAGACAAAGGTGGATGACAATGCTATCAGGTCAAAACCATGTCTTGACATAGCAAGCAAAACACACACACACACACACACCACACACACACACAACACACACACACCACACACACACACACACACACACACACACACACACGAGGACGGTCTTGGTGCGAGTCTTTTGGATGAAGACCATAAACTGAGGTCTCTTGTAAGCTGTCGAGCAAGAAGCCACGGCAGCAAGGCGTTTTCCCTGACAAAATTCTGCAGTTCTAAATAAGTGAGTCACGCTAGTAGAAAAACTTGAGAAAAAAATAAACAAATGGATGGCGCTGCACTTTTGGCGATGCGCTTTCCCCGAGGACAACACTTTGTATTATTTCACGTCGAGAAATCTGAAGTTGAAAAAGCGGTATTTGATACAGTACACTTCACTACAGTACACTATACACTCCACTCCACTACTCTACACTATACTACACTCCACACATCACATCACAACATCACAAAACCACACTACACTACACCACACTCACTACACTACACTACACCACACTATAAACTACACCACACGAAACTACCCTCACTACACTATACAACAGCCGAGCCACAAGACTGAGAAACACGAGATGGAAGAGAGAGAACATGATGATGTCATTCAATGAAGCATAGCTTGTACAGGGGAGCAAGTGTGAGAGAGAGAGAGAGAGAGAGAGAGAGAGAGAGAGAGAGAGAGAGGAGAGAGAGAGAGAGAGAGAGAGAGAGAGAGAGAATGAGTTGGGGGTGGAGGGGGAGGGAGGGAGAATGCACGGCGTCTGTACTGGAACCAGGGATGGACACAGTGCAGTAGCAGTAGCAGCAGCAGCAGCAGAAGCAGGAGCGGCAGCCAGCCATTTAATTGCATCATCGCCATACTACTGGCCTGATGCCCTTCTCTTTGGCTTGGCTGTGCCTCCCCCATCTCTCCTCATGTTGGCCTACAGCTCCACTTGTTCTTGACACGGTTCCTGTTTCTTGTACTGCATCTACAATCATGTATAACCCTGGCATGCAAGCAGATATACGATATACTACTATTTGTAGGATACTGCGCTCTAGGGCCATCACTTGAGACTTCAGTCCATCGACAAAAACATGTGGATGAAACGAGCAGCAATGGGCACACACACATGCGCACATGCTCATCATGTTTACCACCGATGCTATGCCCGGCTCTCTCTCTCTCTCCTCTCTCTCTCTCTCTCTCTCTCTCTCTCTCTCTCTCTCTCTCTCTCTCTCTCCAATCCATCCAAAAAGTAGTTAAGTTTGACTCACCCTCCACTGACTGCAGTGTCAACAATGCACACACAACAACACACCCCCCACCAAACGCCGACCCTAACGGCACATTGTAGACAAACAATACAACTCCCCCGGTGCACTCGCGACAGGCCTACAATGTGCTCGCTACTACAGACCGATCGAGGCCACAGGAGTAGTAGTAGTAGCCTAGAGAGAGGCGAGTACAGTCACACTCCTTTCTCCAACTGTCAACTATTTCTGGTAGAACAGTCACCTCGCTCCAGAGAGGTAAAACCACACAGGGCTGGCTCAGGCTCTGCTCGCCTGGAGTGTGAGGCGTAGAGAGCGGAGCGGGAGAAGAGAGCGACTGAGCGCTGGGCTGGTAGGCAAGGCCTAGAGAGAACGAACGAACGAACACAAGACACACGCCACATCTGTTCCAGACCACCTGCCGCATGCAGTTTTGTCCCCTTAGGAAATAGTGGATCCCCTCCCTCCCAGTGCGCTCCTTTCACAGCCAAGATTGGATCTCTTCTACTCAGTTGATTTATTTTACCTGAGAAAAAAACAAACCCGTACATGATTATACAATACAACCCAAGAGAGAGAGAGAGAGAGAGAGAGGAGAGAGAGAGAGAGAGAGAGAGAGAGAGAGAGAGAGAGAGAGAGCTTCAGTCTAGAAGATATGGGTTGGTGACAATGTTATCAGGTCAAAACCGTGTCTTGACATAGTAAGCAAAGAGTACACACACACACGCGCGCGCGCGCGCGCGTAGAGAGACAACGGTCTGGGTGCGAGTCTTTCGGACGAAGAAAATAAACTGAGGTCTTTTGTAAGCTGTACTGATAGAGCAAGAAGCCTCCAGTCATTGATGTAAAACACCAACAAATTTGGAGCTGATATCGTTCTGAAATGTTCAGGAACGAAATGATATCTTCCGTGGTTCTCCTAGACTCTCTCTCTCCTAGCCATTTCATTTTAAGTTCATAAACCAAGGACGAATACGGCGTGTGTTTAGATCTGAATTTTCCAAATCGAATTCATTCTGTTAAAAATAATAACTCATGAAGTAAAGCATAGCCCACCCTTCTTTATGTGCTTTTTATCAAAAGAGCTATCTATACACGACTGAAAATTAATCACAAGGATTACAACCAGCCTGATTACCAGTTTTCTTTAACCAACTAGGGTTAAAAATAAAATATGTTTAACCCTTTCATGTTTACTAGTACATTTCACATGGGATCTTACCCCATGAACCCCTTGTGGTGACACACTCATGCAAGAGGTCAGTCACCACTTCTGCATTCTGGGGGTCACCAGTCATGGATGTAAAAAACAACAACCGCATATTAGTGCTTATTCCATTATCTTTGAAATAAAAGAATGAATAAAGAATATTAATATTCTGCCACAAATTCTGCATTCTGCCTGTCATCACTTCTATATTATGTCATCAATTCTGCGTTCTGGCAAGTATACTATATTCTACGAGCTGTCAGTTCTACATTATGGCAGTCATCTCTCCTGCATTCTGCCAGTAATCAGTTATGCCCATCTCCAAATCCACATCGCGCAAGTCGTTCATTGTACATTCTCTCAGTCATCAGTGCTACATAGAGGCAGTTACCAATTCTTCAAGCTTTAAAATATCAATTCAACACTCTGCCTGATGTCGATATCATAGTCAGTCTGGCATCAATTCTATGGTCTGCATTTACGAATTCTAACAGTTTTCAATTCTGTATTCTGCCTACAATCAATTCTGCATTCTGTCAGTCATCTATCTGCATTCAGAAAGTCACGAATGGCCACTAGCTATCAATTCTAAATCCAATCAGTCACCAATTCTACATCATGCCAGTCATTGATTCTACATTTCATATGCTGCAGTTCTTAATCTCATCAGTCCTCAAGTCTACCACATTCTGTCAAAGGTCAATTTTATATTCCAACAGTCAGTGTCACTAGAAACAGCAGTAATTAATTTAACAACACTGATCACTCATCATTTCTGTTCTATTAAGTTTTCCTCTCAGACACGCCACTACACAAGGAATATTCTATTGTGGTATATACACTTGCAGAAAGGAGCTACAGGCAGGTGCTTCACCAAAGGCATAACTCAATGCACTGGTGAAACCAAGGTTCTTGCTGGGTCTGTTCACATTTTTGCAACTTGCCACCATCACCATCAATTCTGCAGTCTGCCAGTGATCAAATACACGTGAAACACAAGCACTCAGGAACTTCATACTCAAAAGACGAGTCATGCCAGCTATGATATATTGAACATGTAAATACTTAACATGTTCCACAACGAATTTATATATTTCTGTTTTGAAACTAAAAATTAGAGCAACAGAGAGTAGCATGGTAGCAAAACAATTGTACTGTAGCAATACTGGAAACAACACCTAAAACTACCATCAGAGATACAAAATGGCAATTCTTACAAAAAGCAGACTCGCATGATTAACTTGTAATCATCTCCTATCTTGGAAGGGGATATGAGAAATCATTTGTCTCTCCAAGTCCATTTTCAACAAATGATTTACGCTTGTGCACTTACTTTAAAGGAAGTAACACACAAGCCTCCCGAAACAGATGACTGGAAAGGTCAGGATACAACAGATTCCAAACACGCTGTTTACCACTGTAAATGTACGCCTCAAATGCCCTGAGGTATACAGTTCAAGCTGACCAATAAGAATACATCACGATCTGTTATAGTTGGTACATATTCCAAATGTTTGGCTTGTTTTCTCCAGCCAATGAGCATTCAACGTTGAGTGAGGCCTGCCTCATTTCGCCTTGCTGCACATGTGTGCTGTGTATATATATGTATGTATGTATGTGCTTGAAATCTCAGAGCTTGCTTGCAATGAATTTTGCATCACAACCCTTTCAAATGTTTTGTGTAGCAGTTCTTCCATTTTCACATTCACAGATCTGACCAATCACGTTCAAGCAGCTCTCTCAACCCTCATGAGGGAGCAAAATAAACTGTAGCTGGATGCTTATCCCCTACTGTATTGATGTTTGTTTATGTTGTAATCATATTGAATAAAGCATGTTCAAACCAAGCAGCCCTCCTTAAACAATCGGTCGGAAAAGCTCGTCTGTCACCACCTTTAGTTTAAACGAATTGTCTTTCCTGGTTTTTTGTTGTTGTTGTTGTTTTGGGGGGGGGGGGGGGGGGGGGGGGGGGGGGGGTAGTTTACCGAGTTTTAAGTTGTAATATTGGCTGCTGTAAGTCTGCCCAACTTGACTACTACTACAAAAGGAAGGCAGTGTTGAATTTTTTGCAACATCATCTTTCTCCTGAATACACACACACACACACACACATCTCTCTCTCTCTCTCTCTCTCTCTCTCTCTCTCTCTCTCTCTCTCTCTCTCTCTCTCTCAACACTCACTCACCACCACCACCACCATGACTACGACCCCCACAATGACACACCCACTACCACAACACACAGCACACACACACACACACAGAAACTCGTCCACAAAACAACAATAAATCTAGCTGCTTTTTTTTTTAATGCATGAAACCTGGAAGAACACTGGTAGAGAAATGGGCGGACATAGTTTCACAAGGCTACTCACAGCACCACACTGAACGGTTTCGCACTTCAGGCAATGCAAGGCCAGGGAAAGCAGGAGAGAGAGAGAGAGAGAGGAGAGAGGAGAGAGAGGAGAGAGAGAGCTGGCCTTGCCCAGAAAGAAAGAGAGACAGAGACAGAGACACAGAGAGAGACAGACAGAGAGCCGAAGAGGGAAAAAATCAATATCCCCCCCACCCCCCTCAACTAAATGCGGTGATGTCATCCCGGTTACCACTATACGGCATACTATGACCCGTTTTTACTCTCTCTCTCTCTCTCTCTCTCTCTCTCTCTCTCTCTCTCTCTCTCTCTCTCTCTCTCTTGTGTGTGTGCATCAAAACAAGATAATAAAACTCCTTTTTTTTACAAACATCTTTCTCAAAGGCACGTACGGAGATTTACGTATACAGATAGATATAGATTTTATATATATATATATATATATATATATATATATATAAATATATATATAATTATATTGATATATTTATAGATATATCTATAGATAGATAAATAGATAGATAGATAGATAGATAGATATACCCAGTACGCGCACACACATAGGCAAGCGTGCGCGCGCGCACTCTTCTCTCTCTCTCTCTCTCTCTCTCTCTCTCTCTCTCTCTCTCTCTCTCTCTCTCTCACACACACACACACACACACACACACACACACACAGCCTTGCACGTATTCATACCCTCTGTGTGCGTGTGCGTGTGTGCGTGTGTGTGTGTGTGTGTGCGTGTGTGTCTGTGTGTGTGTGTGTGTGTGTGTGTGTGTGTGTGCGGGTCTGTGTGTGTGCTCTCTCTCTCTCCCTCTCTAACACACACAGAGGATATGGATGCCCTTTTTTGTTAAAAATAAATAAATAAAAATAGCACACACAATGCAGACAGACAAAGAGACAGACAGAAACAGAGAGACAGATAAAGACAGAGGCAGAGACACAGACAGAGACAGACACACAAACAAAGGGGGGAGGGGTGGAAGGAGCAAGAATAGAACACTGTCCACAAGGAATGTCGGTTACTGGAGCTTTTTTTATATCATTTGTATTATTTTTAATCTAAAGCGCTTGCTTTGAATAGCGAGCGTGTGTCGTGCGAGCAGGCAAGCCAAAGAAGCAGAATCCTACAGCCAAGAAGAAGGAAAAAACATAACAAGGAAATACAATGGAGAGCACACACAGACGCATAAAATAAAACAAACTACCAGGAGAGAGAGAGAGAGAAGACAGACAGACAGACAGACAGAGGAGACGAAGCAAGAGAGAGAGAGAGAGAGACGAGAGGAGAGAGTGAGAGAGGGAGATGAGATGAGAGAGATGAAGACAGGAGAGAGACATACAGACAGACAGGAGACAGACAGACAGAGAGAGGAGACGAAGCAAGAGGAGAGATGAGGAGATGAGAGAGAGAGAGAGGAGAGAGAGAGAGAGATGATGAGAGAGGAGAGACAGAGCGACAGACAGACAGAGAAGAGAGAGAGAGTGAAAGAGAGGGAGAGAGAGAGAGAGACAGACAGACAGACAGACAGACAGACAGAGAAAGAGAGAGAGAGAGTGAAAGAGAAAGAGAGAAAGAGAGAGAGAGATTTCATTTTCTGTGGGTAATAGAATACCTAACAATCCTTTTTTTTTAATCATCTAAACCTGGGTAAAAAAGTAAACACCTCAACAAACAAATATCTGAGGCAAAGTAGACAGTCAGACAGATTATACAAAGATACAGAGTCAGTCAGACAGACACAGACACCGATAAACAGAGAGAGAGAGAGAGGAGAGAGAGAGGAGGGGGGGGGGGGGGAGGGAGGGAGGGAGAGAGAGAGATGTACTTTTTCGAGTCTAAAAATGGGTCAGTACACTCTGTGGATATTTTCGCTGCTGTCTAAAGCATCGTTGTTAGTGTCAAGCCACTTTTCGCCAGTGCAAGAGACCTAGCAAACACACACTGAACTAGGCTAAGGTGAAAGACAGATAAACAAACACACAGACAGGCAGATGAATAGACTCAACAGCACAGAATTGATTTCCAGCATTCTAGCAGACGGAGAGAAAGAGGGTGGCGGGTGGTGGTGATCATGACAATGACAATGATGATGATGATGATGACGACGACGACGATGACGATAATGGTGGTGGTGGTGGTGGTGGTGGTGGTGGTGGTGGTGGTGGTGGTGGTGGTGGTGGTGATGATGATGATGATGATGACGACGACGATGATGACGACGACAATGGTAAAGGCTTTTGCTAGTTGACAGAAGCACTGGCTTTTTCACTTTTGAAAAATGGGAATTACAGTTAGTATGATAGTAAATAAAACAGACATAATGGGCTTTTTCACGAAATCTCTCTCTCTCTCTCTCTCTCTCTCTCTCTCTCTCTCTCTCTCTCTCTCTCTCTCTCTCTCTCTCTCTCTCTCACACACACACACACAATAAACTGTTTCACATACACACCACACACGCACGCACGCACACAAGAACACACCACGTACACACACACACACACACACACACA
>CM054136.1:29886207-29898707 GCA_028751875.1 Rapana venosa
CCAGCAGACCAAGCAATTAAACTACAGTTAGGGAGAGAAATAAACAGGAGGAAGAGGGGGTTAAAGCTCATAAAACTGCTAGTTGTGCGGTTGTTAAAAGAGGGGCGGGGGAGGGGGGGGGGGCGTAGTTAGCAGAAGGAAGCCGATGAAAGAAAGTGCAAGCGCAAACGCGCGTGTGTGTGCGCGCACATACACACACAACCACAAACAACACAACACAACACACACACCAACACACAGAACACACACCACAATCCGGGGAAGAGAGAGAGAGAGAGAGAGAGAGAGAGAGGAGAAGATGAGAGAGAGAGAGAGAGAGAGAGAGAAGAGAGAGAGAGAGAGATGAGAGAGAGAGAGAGAGATAGATACCACCACCCAGCCAACCTTCATACAAAGTCTCTCCGCTCTATTGGGCTGTATTGTATCATCATTCCCCCCCCCCCCCCTCCCCTCTTTCAGAACCCCCAATTTTAGGCTACCACAGGCGTCTTCCTTCCTTCAGCCCTCTGAAGGAGCCTGTGTACACATGATTGTATAGGACAGTGCAGTAGGGGTTCTGGGCCTGATATCACCATCACCTGTCTGTCTCCTTTTGTCAACCTTCTGCCACCTGCCCATCTCTCTCTCTCTCTCTCTCTCCTCTCCTCTCTCTCTCTCTCTCTCTCTCTCTCTCTCTCTCTGGGGGGCGTTGAACTGTTTTCATCAGTGATAGACGTGTTAAAATTTGCTCTGCTAATTTTGCCAAATTAGTATCCATAGTAACTGTGTACTAATCTGTGTGTTGGTACATAGATTCATGAAGAATTATGCCATCTTCTCAACTCGATTTTCGAGCGAGATGTGGATGCTTTGTGCCAGTATTTCTTAATTTCATGGCGAAGCGGGTGAAAAAATGTGTCGCCATGCGCTGTAAGACATTACACCTCAGAAGCATGACAGGCGGTGTCATGGTAGGTTGTCTCCTCACCTATTTGTTCTGGGGGGCGTTTTTACTGCAATGTGGAGATGTCGAGCAAAACCCAGGGCCGACACGCAAGGACAGCACGCGCCAGACCTTGATGAGTGACAGCCGAAGAGTCAGCACTGGACAAGACGCCAGCCCTACACCGACAGCCTCCAAGCCAGCTGCAGAAACCCTCTCTTCAGGATGTCATCTCCATGCTGCAAGAGCTGAAAAAGGACGTGGCAGAAGTGAAAGGAGACATCAGGGAGATCCGGGATTGCTGTACTGCTCTGCGGGAGGAGATTCAGTCACTGAAGGAGGAAGTAGCTGACCTACGTCAGGAAAATGAGGAGCTGAAGAAGAGAATGCAGGACCTTGAGCGGAAAACAGACGACCTTGAAGGGCGCTCAAAACGGAACAACCTGATTTTTTTACGGACTTCCTCGCAGAGAAAATGAGACGCCAGCAGAATGTACAGGGATCATCAATGACCTCATCATGGATACTCTGGAGCTGACTGGTGGCCTCCAGTTCGACAGAGTCCACCGCCTCAACAAGAAGTCCAACGCACCAATCATCGCCTGCTGCACCTTCTTCAAGGACAAGGAGAAAATCTTGAAGGCACGACACAAACTGAAGGGCAGCGATGTGTTCCTGGGGGAGGACTTTTCCTTACGTGTCAGGGACATCCGGAAGAAGCTGTCCCCTCACCTGAAGAAGGCCAGGAGTGAAGGGAAACACGCCACCATGATCCACGACCATCTCCTCATCGATGGAACCAAGTTCTATCTAGGTGAGGGGGATATCCTGACGGACACTTTATAGGGGGGTGGCCTGCCCAGTATGACACGGTAGCACGGCAAAGGTGTGCACGAGAAAAACGTGGTGAAAAGACAAACGGGCACAGGAACTGTGAGTAGCGCAGCATCGCTGAATGTAAACACGGGTTTCGTGGTGGCTCAGGGGTGGGGAGAAAATGTAAACAAACCGGGGTTAAATTTTTGTAACACTGTTTCAAATGTTATTCACCGTGATTTCTATGAGTGTACTGATGATTGTATAAATATTGTAAATGGAAACACTAACATTTTAGAAAAAGAAGAAACAAATGATTGTGATCTTAATCATGTATCATTTGATGAATCAGGAGTTGCTGGAGATGTGACAAATCTGTTTGGGGGGTCGGCTCAAAAAGAAAACTGTATTTCGACCCACGTGGATTATGTTTACAATGCTATGTTTAAGGGACAGGAAGAAAATGAGAGCCAGGGTTGTGAGAATGATAACTTGAAAAATAATGTTAGGGGGTCGTCTCAAAAAGAGAATTGTGTTTTGAACCAGGAGAAGAATGTCTGTGTTGCTGTATTTGATGGACAGGAAGAAAACATGAGACAGAGGATTGAAAGGGACAACTCTGGTGTGAATGACAGGATGCATGGAAATGATTATGATGGTTGTGATGAGACTAAGGTTTGCTTGGCATTTCTTCATTGGAACATCAATGGTCTTTTCTCCAAAATGAATGACAAGGAATGCATGTCTTATTTATCTAAATTTGATTTTCTTTGTGTTGTAGAAACTTTTGTGGCAGATTTGACTTGTTTTACATTTTCCGGGTACTCTGTTTTCTATAAACCAGCCATAAAGTTTACATTAAAAGGAAGGTTTTCAGGTGGCATAATGGTTCTCCATTAGAAATAAGTTTATTTCTTATGTTTTAAAGAAATTAAAATGAACACTCGCAATATTCTTTTGTTTTTGATTGATAAGAGTCTGCTTGGCTTTAAGGGAAGGGATATATATATTTTGTGTGCATATGGGGCCACCTGAGGGCTCACCATATTATGTCATTTTGATGTAGAAAATGGTATTAGTGAACTTGAAGACTGTCTTTTTGATTATACGCTTGAGTCGAATGAGGCATAGTGATTTTGTCTGGTGATCAAAATGCAGAATTCTGGTATATCTCCAGATATTTGTGTTGATGACAGTATGTTTGAACACCATACAAACCAGCCTGTTATTCCCTGAACAGAAATTCAGTAGATACAGTACTTAATCACTATGAAAATGTTTTGCTTAATATGTGTACAGCTTTTGAACTGTGTGTTCTGAATGGCATGTGTATAGGAGATACTGTTGGTATTTATACATACATTCGGAAACAGGCAATAGTGTAAATGATTATTTTTTGTTGTCTTATGAGTTGTTTCAACATTTTGTCTTCATCATGCCGGCTAATTGTGTCAGAAAGATTGGATCTGATCATTTACTTTAGAATTTTATTTGAATTGTAACACAAAGAGTCAGACAGGGGATGTTCACGAAACTTTCAATGAAAATGTATATTATTGAAAAAGATCATATGGAATAAAAGACTTAGTAAACACTACGTTCAGGCAGTCAGCTCTGATGAATCAGTAAGGTTGCTTGAGCAGGCTATGAGTTTAGTTGACCACAATGCAATGACCTCTCAGTGTTTTTAATGAGTGCCTCAGAAAGCAGGCTGACTGTATGAAGAAGAAAAAATTAAACCTGACTAAAGGAAGCAATAATAGTGACTGTATGACAAGAGTGCAAATTAAGCAAGGGAAAAGCTAAAAGACTTCTTAGAAAATTTAGACAGACAAAGAAAAGGAACGACGGTCATGCTATGTAATTGCTAAAAAGAGTATAAAAAATTTTGATCAAAAAGAAAAAAAAAAGAACATAATGACGCCTGTAGAAAAACTTGTGTCTTCTGTAAATAATCAAAGAGAATTTTGGGAAAATACACAAAATATCCTTTAAAAGAAAATCTCCTCGTAGTGATTTAACCATTGATGAATTGGTTCAAACATTTATCATATTTGCTTGAGGTAGGACAACAACAGAGACACACACTGAGTGGGCAATAACACAGACAATGACATAACTGACAATGATGACACAGATTTTAGTCCAATGAATCGTCCAATATCAAAGAAGAGTACTATTTGCGTTAAGAAAAAATAAAGAATGAGCAAAGCTGCTGGACCAGATAATATCATTGGGGAAATGTTGAAGTATTCTGGAAATCAGGTTGTTGACTTTCTTGTAAAGTTTTTTTAATACATTATTTGACAAGCATATTTCCAGATAACTGGACATATTCTATTGTGATTCACATTATTAAAAAAGGTGAATATAAATAACCCATAACTATAGAGGTATAGCACTAAGTGATGCAAGCAGTAAAATATAGTACAATAATCAACAGTAGACTTCAGGAATGGGTAAAAGAACATAATTTAACAGGCGAATACCAAGCAGGATTTAAAAAAGGTTATTCTACAGTTGACCACATGTTTTGTTTGTTGGCTTTGATACAAAAACAGTTATGCTTAAATCGTAAGCTATTGTAGCTTTTATTGACTTCGAAAAAGCCTTTGATAATGTGGAAAGAAATTTATTGTGGCCCATTCTTAAGAAAAATGGCATAAAAGGTAAGCTTTTTCAGTCTGTTCATAGTATGTATGTAAATGTTAGAGCTCGAGTTAGATCCGGGGCAGATTTGACAGATTACATTAACTGTACTAGGGGTGTGAAACAAGGAGATGTTACCAGTCCAATTTTGTTTTCTCTTTTCATAAATGAGTTAGCATTAGATGTTATTAGAAAAGGAAGACACGGCGCTATTCTTACGTATGATTTCTTTGAATTATTCATACTGCTGCTTGCTGATGACGTGGCTTTAATATCTGAAACACCAATTGGTTTGCAAACACAGCTCAATAGTTTACAACAAGCAGCTTCTTCATTACATTTAAAAGTAAACATGAATAAAAGTAACATTGTTGTATTTAGAAAAGGGGGGTATTTAGCTGCAAGGGAAAGTTGGGTTTACAATGGATCTGTCATGGCCAGTTGTCAATGCATACAAATACTTGGGAATTTATTTTCAACCAGGCTAAGTTTTGCTTCTGCATGTTATGATCTGAATAGTAGAGCAAAACGTGCACTGATGTGCATTTCTACAAAAATTGTATAGGTTAAAAAGTAACTCATTGAAGACTTTCTTGAAATTATTTGATTCTCAAATTCAACCAATTGTTCAGTATGGTGCAGAGTTGTGGGGGTTTGATAATTACTGCTTTTCATTGTGAAAGATACATTTTATTTGCATTGAAAAATACTTGGGGGTAGAAATGCGCACTCCTAATGATCTAGTGTACGGAGAAACAAGTAGATATCCCATTTATATAAATTCAGCTGTGAAGTGTATCAAATATTGGTTAAAGTTGACAAGAATGCGGGATTTAGATTACCATATAAAGCATATAGAACACTACTAGATTTGGATGCTCGAGGCAAAGCTAACTGGGTTACAATATTCGTTGTAAATTGTATATGTATGGATTTGGCTATGGTGGATGAATCAGGGAGTGGACGGGGGTGAATGAGTTTCTTTCAGCCTTCAAAGAGAGAATGGTTTTATGTAGATGGCAAGAATGGAACTCTCACCTCAATGATATAGTGAGAGATTTGATATTTATAGAACGTTTTGTACTTTGCCTGACGAAAAAACTTATCTATTGTTGAACATTGATAGACATTTCAAGCATGTAATGGCACGGTTTAGAATGGGCATATCTGAAATTACAATACATAGTTACAGATACAAACGGCACATTGAAGCTGATCTCATATGCCCAGTATGCAAACAGGAGATTGAAAACGAAGTTCATTTTGTCATGCGCTGCCCGATTTTCAAAGAACTGCGAGAACAGTACATACCACTAAAGTTTTATAAATTCCCAAGTCAGTTTCGATTTGCATTACTCATGGCCTCAAAGCATGAACAAACAGTTAGAAATTTGTCAATTTACTTATATAAGGCATTTAAATTGCGTTCAATATTGTTGTCTTGAATCTTCAATTATTTCTATTGTTTTGTGATTGTTTTCATATGTAACTTTAATGATATTGTGTGTTTGTTGTATACCCCCTATCATGAGGGGCAATGGCCTATACATGATTAAATTATCCGAATCTCTCTCTCTCTCTCTCCTCTCTCTCTCTCTCTCTCCTCTCTCTCTCTCTCTCTCTCCCCCCTCCTTCGCTCTGTGAGTGTGTGTGTGTGTGTGGTGTGTGTGTGTGTGTGTGTGTGTGTGCGCGCGCGCGCGCGCGCGCGAGGAGGGGGGGGGGGTGATATTGACTCATGAGTGTGTGTGTGAGAGTGTGGGGAGGGTGTGTGTGTTGTTCTTCGCTTTAATATCCTTCCACTGTAAGTGATATTAGTCGATAGGGAAAAGGATTATGAGACATGTATAAAAAGAGGAGGGAAGTTTGTGTATGAATGAGTATGTGTAAGTTCGAGTGCGTCATTAGAGTCAAAAGAGAGAAGAAAGAAAGAAAGAAAGAAAGAGAGAGAGAGAGAGAGAGAGAGAGAGAGAGAGAGAGAGAGAGTGGTGTGTGTGTGTGTGTGTGTGTGTGTGTGTGTGTGTGTGTGTGTGTGTGTGTGTGTTGTGTGTGGTGTGTGGTGTGTGTGTGTGTGTGTGGTGTGTGTTGAGGTGGGGGGGAATCCCACCTCAAGAGCAAACACCCCCGTGTGTGTGTGTGTGTGTGTGTGTGTGTGTGTGTGTGGTGTGTGTGTGTGTGTGTGTGTGTGTGTGTGTGTGTGTGTGTGTTCGCGCGCCTGCCTGTCTGTCTGCCTGCCCGTCTGCCTCTGTCAGTCAGTCAGTCACTCTCTCTCCCTCACACACTCTCTCTCATTCTCTCTCTGTTCCCCTCCTCCTCCTCCTCCACATAGCACATACAGCAGCACACCCCCATCTAGGCCCTACCCTCTGACGATCTCAGTACAGATGCAGCAATACAACACAACACAATACAACACAACACAACACAATCCAACACAACACAACACAACACAACACAACACAATGCAGCAGTGGGCCCTACCCCATAGCCTGGCAGTGTTGGTGCGCAGCCAGGTCAGTTACATGGCCTCTGCTGTCACTGCCTGTACATACTGTGGCTACTGCCTAGCTAGCTCCCTTCCATTCCCCTCCCTTCCCGCTGAACAAACGCTGATAGTGCACTGCACATTACTGGGAAGGGGGGGGGGGAGAGAGGACGGAAGAGAAGAGAAAGGAGAGGGGGGAAGAGGGACAGTCAAGGGAGGGGAGGGAAGCAGGTGGTTCGGTCGGTCGGTTGGTCAGTCAGTCGGTCAGTCTGCCAGCCAACCCCTTCACTATGATGGGGTCAGGTCGTTGGTCAAAGGGCAGGGGGGCAGTGGAGTAATGACCGCTGTCTCTCTCCTCCTGTCTGCCTTGTCCATCACTAGTTTTGTTGTTTAGTAACAAGCTGCACCCATTGTGACTGGCCGGCCACTTACACTACACGTTTCTTCTTCCTCTTCTTCTTCCGACGCCCAGACAGCAACTATTGTTGTCTGTCATAATTATGAGCGAACATGCCTTATGCTGCCGTTAAGCGCCTGACAAGTCAGCCCCAGCGCATCCGACTTCGGTGTGGGAGAGAATTCTTATCTTTTAAGTCTTTATGGGAAAAGACAGAAGAATTGGATCAAGAAGGTAGAAAAAAGACAAGAAAGAGGAGACAGAAAGAAAAGGAACAAGGCAGAAACAATGAGAGGTATACACCCAAAAAAAAGAGGGAATTCCTAGCACAGAATTTCCAGAAGATGGGTATGCTATCTATACTGATAGTGCCCCCGCATCCCCACGAGAAAGCTCCTCATGTTTATTTCCAATCCTTATAGGTCCCAGGGCACGGGCAGGAGTCACCACAGAAATGTCTGAGTGGATTTTCCTCCTGGAACTGATACTGGTATCGACTCAACCAAAAAAACCAAAGTCCTCTGGATGAGGCTTTCAAGCCTGAGTTTTGTCTGTCAGTGTTTGTAGAACACCATGAGCATAGATCAACAACTAGCTGTTAAAAGAAACACTTCTGTCCCCAAAGCGCGACCTGGATGGATGGATGGATGATGCCTCGGCCAGCATGCCCCCTGCGACCTGCAGAGCCCTGGGCTGAGCTGTGCCAGTGTCCACTTGCCCATGACACGCTCACTGCCTGAACAAGTCAGGGCATGCAGTGCTGTGCTGTGCCTGCCCCAAGCACTAGTTGTCTGTCTTAGAGGTCCACATCACCCCTTCTTTCCTCAAGGAGTGAGTATTTTGTGGATCAGGTTTAGTATCCTGCTTTTTTCCCCCTTCGCTCTTCGGCTAAAGAGCTACGAAGCTTACCAATGGTGAGATTTTTGCATATGCAACCGTTTTTTAGCACCATTAAGGTAGCTGCACTTTTAATTTCTGGGAAACTTCAAGGTAAAATACCAGGTAAAAATGGCAACAACAAAACAAAACCAAATCAAGCCCAACAAAGAAACAAACCCCCCAAACCCAATAAGTCACAAAATACGTGCTTACATGAATTGCTTCAGTTTTTACGCTGAGGTAGAAGACAAGACGTAGGTGGGAACTTTAACCAACAAAGTCACGGTGGGGAGAGTGACTGGCATGTGAAAGGAAAGGGGGGGGGGAGTTGAAAACTGAGAGAAGCAGTAATGAAGAAGAAAGAGGGGTGGGATGGGACTTAAAGCGTGGGAGGGCGAGGGAAGAACCTGATCTTGTTTCGACAGTGTTCTTGACTTTTAATGGAGACGTTTGATCTTAAATTAACTAGTCTATTTTCGATCGCCTCCTCTACCTTCGGGGTGGTTCCAAGCTTTAAAATTGTTGATTAATTAACTCCTCCCCCCCCCCCCCCCTCTCTCTCTCTAATTATCTCACAAGCATCACTCACATTCGAACGGGTTATAATTCCCAACATTTCCTGGGAACAGGAGGAGGAGGGGTGGTGGTGGTTTAGAAACTGAAAATAAAAGACAACTGAAAAAAAATGTTACATCAGAATACTTCAGTTCAGCAGAAAGGTTGTTTCATATAGAAGCCCAAAACAAAAATAATTGAAGACATCAGTTTCCAAATGATACAACAAAATTTCGAGAATTCAATGCCTACCGAAGAAAGAAGATGGCGACAATGCCTATAGATACTGTATACAGAAAGAAACAAATCAGTACGAAATGTCAACAGGAACCTGAACAAAACAAGATTTGGCCACAGGCCACAGAACACTGTTTGACTTTTCTGTAAACTGTAAACCAGTGCACAGCATGAAGGGTAAAAGAAATGCAGAGGAGGGGAGGGGGCAACCTTTAAGATGAACTACATTGTTTGGTTTGAGGATAAGATGTTTTGAACAGGAACCTTACCACACCAACAGCCGGACAACAGAACATGTGCTGCAGACCCTGCCCACCCACAGCACGAGGTGCTCAGAAGAGGATCTGGCCTGACCCCACCCCAGTGACCAGAAAGCTCTACCGCGATCTGGAGAACCTGCAGCGTACTTACTACTGCCTTTATTACAGAGACTGAGCCGTCCATCGCACGAAGGCAAAAGAAAGAAAGAAAACAACAGAAAACACAGAATACGTTACAAAAATACAGTCTGAAAAGGGTTGTTAGTACACTCACAAATTGGACAAACAAGAGAGCTGACTTTACAGAGTATTAGATAACGCTGCTTGCACATCTATGCTGAGAGGCACCTGCTATAGGAAAGACTGATTCAGATCTCGAACTCGCCCCCCCTCTGAATAATTACAAACAGAAATGGAACTGAGATGTATTCTGATCCATCGCCAAAAGGAGACTGTCCAGAGAGAATACCTTTTACTTTCCTGGACACCACACTCATTACCTCTGTATCATCTATCTGAGTATGTTTGTTGTACGCCTGTAAGTGAAACATAATTAGGTTCATGTGAAATCTGTGATAGTATGTGTCATGATATTGGGTAATACAGCTGCCTATCATCAGAAAAAGTGTGATGAGAGAAAACTGGGTATACAGGACAAAGAAAGCCTGTCTCAGGACAAATCCCTGAGGAACACTAATTCAGAGCTGAAGGTAGCGACTTGTGGTGGTAACAGAATGACTACATCAAAACCACTCAGCAGAAAATCATGTCCCGTCAGAGATGCCAAAAGGAACACTCAAGACGAGGTAAAAGAACACGGAGGGCCGGGGAGGGAAGCTGTGTCAAAGGCAGCAGACAAATCGGAGCAAAGAAAGGTCAGAAACCTTGTGATCAGCTACAGCTGACAGCAGGTCATTAACTGCTTCTCTGTCTCTGACTTGTAGGCTGGTGTGGATAAGGCGGGTTGGGTTGAGAGAAGAAGTGGGAAGGTGTAACCTAAGAGCCTCAGAGATGTGTTAAGAGAGAGAGGGAGAGAGAGAGAGAGAGAGAGAAGAGAGAGAGAGAGAGAGAGAGAGAGAGAGAGACAGACAGACGAAACAGACACAAAGACAGAGGACAGAGGGACAGAGAAAGAGAGAGAAGAGAGGGGGGGGGGACTAAAGAAACAATTGTCAAACTGATTATTATTAATGGCTATAGTGGCATTTCGATAGGATGGGAGGCAGAGAGAGAGACACGAACAGACAAATGAAGGTTGGGAACTACAGCCATTAGATGTACATCAGATCGTCTATGAGATGAAAAAGATAAAGGAATGCACACCCTACGCAAGAAAGGCTTGGTACACTTTTGTGCGCGCACACATGCATACTCTCTCTCTCTCTCTCTCTCTCTCTCTCTCTCTCTCTCTCTCTCTCTCTCTCTCCCTACCCCCCTCTCTCTCTCCCACCCACCCCTCTCCACACAAAAAGATGGTGTGTGTGACTTGTCAAAGTTTGGCTGCTGGTGCTGCTGTCACCTAAAAAAAAAAAAAATAATAAAAAAAGAAAGGAAGAAAGAAAGACAGTGTGGGGGGTGGGAAGTGGGAGTGAAGGAAGCACAATAGATTTTGGAAGAAAGACACCATCCCATTCTTTGTAAACTCCCCCTCTCCCTCCCCAGCCCTGCCTTCTGGGGTGTATCCCCTTTCAGGGGGCACAAGATTACTGGCAACGTCTTCTCTCTCTCTCTCCACAAGGGTGTGTTCTCTGGGGCGAAGGGTGTTGTAAAAGGGAAGGCAGTGGGTAGTGGTGGTGGTGGTGGATGGGGGCGGTGTGGGTGATGGTGGTGGTTAGGGGGGGTGGTTGGAGGATGGATCTTGGCTCTCTTCTGATCACCTGTCTTACTTGTAAAACCCTTCTTTTCCACCTGCTCTCTCTCTCTCTCTCCCTCCTCCTCTCTCTCTCTCTCTCTCTCTCTCTCTCTTCTCTCTCTCTCTCTTTCGCTGTGCCCGCCAAACTTTTTTTGTGTGTGTTTTCTGTTTGTTTCTCCTCCCTCCCCCGAACGCAAATCTCGCTAATGACTAACTCCCATTAGCTTGTCAGCATAATTACCAGAAGATGCGAGCACAAACCTTGACAAAAAATATTTTTGCCCAGCTTCTTGCAACTCCCAACCCAATCTCCTTACACACACACACACACAACACACACACACACACACACACAACACACACACACACACACACGTACGCACGCACACACACGCGTACACGCGCACGTACCACGTACACACACACGCACGCACGCACGCACACGCACGCACGCACACACACACCCGCATGCACGCACACACACACACACGCACACGCACGCGCGCACGCACGCGCGCACGTCATTTTCAACTTCTACAACAGTCTTCAGCAGTTCGTTCCTCGATTAGCGTTCCGAAGTTCACCAATGGTGAGATTTTGCGTATGCGACAGTTTTTGCCCACCTTGAAGGTAGCCGCATGCTGACGTCAGGGAAGTATGCTGGGTATGTTCGTGTTTCCGTAACCCATCGAACGCTGAAATGAATTACGGGATCTTCAACGTGCATATTAATTGATCTTCTGCATGTGTATACACATGCAGAAGAGAATTACACATAACACATAAGGGAATTAGGGCACTGGCAGGCCTGCACTTGAAAGTTGACATGGGAGATGGCAAAAAAATCCCCACCCTTAATTCACCAGACGATGCGTACCCACGACTTCAGGGACCCATGGGATTGAAGTCAAACGGTCTCAACCACTCGGCTAAAGCGTCTGTGGCTGGGTCGTTTATGTCACCCATACATACCACCGGCCATGGCTGACCCACTCTTCTGCCGAAGATTGATTGTGTTTTTGTTGGGATTTTTTGTTTTTTGTTTTGTTTTGTTTTGTTGTTGTTGCACTACACGAAGAAAGGTACATATTATTACTCTCTTAAGATTCCAGATTCAATTCCCTTAAACCCCCTTTGGGGTAAGCGATTAGAGGATTAAAACATGTTTAAACAGGAGAATACACCTAAACACCAATTTGACTTTGAAATATTATCAGTACCACCAGAAACTGAAAAAAAAACAGTGTTCAGCATGGATGGAGCTACTAGACTAGAATATTTATCACTATATCTACTGTAGCTATCATCTCCTCTATCTATCACAAGTGACAGTTTATTGTCCATACGCATGTGCGTGATATGATAAAGTGTTCCGTTGCTTCAGTCACGTTAAAGGTAAGGTAAATGTGTCCCATAACCTAAGAGATCGTAGGGGAGCGAGGCATCAGAGA
>CM054136.1:29901207-29911207 GCA_028751875.1 Rapana venosa
AAGCTGTGGGGAACTAGGGGAGAAACTGTGGGGACCTAGGGGAGAAACTGTGGGGACCTAGGGGAGAAACGGAGAAACTGTGGGGACCTAGGGGAGAAACTGTGGGGACCTAGGGGAGATACTGCGGCGATGCTGCTGACGCAGACTTTGCCCACAATACTGGACTACCAGCTGCTGTGCGGGAACCCAAAGAAGTGGGGGGGGGGGGGGGGGGGGGGCAGAAGTGAAAAAAGAAGAAGAGAGGAGGAGGAAGGAGAAGAAAAAGAAGAAGAAGAACAAGAACAACAACAACAACAACACTAACGAGTAGACACTCCCTCAGCCAAAACTTAACCTGGCCGACCGCGGCAGACAAAGAAGGGCTAGCGGGTCACGGACTAGGCTATTTCAGTCTTTAGGGAGAGGAATAGGCAATAAGGTATGCCCTTCACGCTCCTCACCTCACCCCGCTTACTCTGCAGCTGCCGGCCCCTATTCTGTTCCCTACAGCCACTGACTTGAACACAGCGAAATGCCAGTGGTCAAACAGGGCGCTGACCATTACACCCCAGAAAGAACGTCCACACATATCAGACATGCCCCTGCACCAGAATTCACCCCCGGAATGAAGCTGATGAAACAAGCACACACACACACACACACACACACACAACGACGACGACGACGACGACGACGACACGACGACACACACACACACACACACACACACACACACACACACACACACACACACACACACACACACACACTAAAAAAAAACCAAACACACACCCACAACAGAAAAGTAACGAGCAAACAAACAAAACATCCAGATACCAAAAATCAAAATACTTTATAATTATGATCTCAATAAACAGAGAAATTCACAAACAAAAGTCTCAACTGTCCATGCCGATGTGGTCCACAAGAAACATATTCCATTCGTGTCCATATGCATCTTTCACTTCTATACCGCCAGAGAAAAGTGCACTCAGAGACTCTAAAACAGTTTCATCTTCGAAAACACTTTCTTTCTGTCTTTTTTAATTTTTTTATTCATAAGGATGGATGAAACGGAAGATTAATGTAATTCTAGTACAGTTTTAAAATGTTACACCAATCAAAGGGCACCCCTTTCCCCTCCCTCGATTTTAACCCCATCCCCGTGTCTCTAGTTTCTAGCGATCTTACTTGCAGGCATGAAAATCAATTGTTCCAATTTTGAAAAAAAGAGAGTATTTCTTCACAAATATAGTGGCATCTGTAAACGAATGTGACCAAACACAAAGGCAGAAAGAAACGAGACTTCTTCTTCGTCGTCAAACGCTCGGACAGCAGCTATGTTTGTCTATAATATGAGCGAAAATGCGTTGTGCTGCCATTAAGCACCTGACAAGTTAGGCCCAGCATAACCGACTTCGGCATGAAACAAAGATAGAAATAAGAATTAACAGAAAATAAAACACGGAGATGGGAAAAAAATGACAACATGAACAAGACAGGACCCCAGAAATTAAACCGACCAACATGGCCATTCAAAAGCCATCATCAAGAGAAACAAAGGCCTGTGGAGAAAAGCTGACGAGGAGTAATCCTCTCTCTCTGCTTCACCCACCGAATATTCGCCCACTTACTCATCTCTGGAATGTCGGACAGGGGTCAGACTGGACATTGAGAAAGCGGGACAGTTAACCAGTGTTTCTTTCGTTTTGCTTGGCCCTAACTGACCACAGTCAAAACACCTCATTCCCTCTTCTCCCCCCCCCCCCCCCCCCCCCCCCCCCCCACTCCGCCCCCTCCTTCCAGCAGCCCACTGACTGCTCAGTGAAGGATACTACCTACCGCCACAGGAGAGAAAATGAATGAAGGATACTACTACCTACCGCCACAGGAGAGAAAATGAATGCTTTGCACTTTCTCTGGGGGATGGACTGACTGACGCGAAGTAAAAAGCGGGTGATGTATGGGATGGTCAAGCCACATTATCATAAATCACTTTCACTTTCCGTGGCATGGTTTGTTATATTAAAGCACACATTTGTAGTTACAAAGTGCACAACGTGTGTGGTCTCGAAAAATTACAGTTTCTCTCTGTCAGTATGTTTTTCTGCCCTCCTCCACCTCATTTCTCCATCAGATTTGACAGTGACAATGAGAGACAGGCTTTTTAGAGTCAGACAGACAAACAGAAAAAGAATCAAGACAAACTGAGACGAAGATTAAATTTAAAATTAAATTAAAGCCAGACAGAGAAACAAGCAGAACCAGAGAAACAAACACGAGTCGAAGACAGCGACGATTTCAATACCAGCCAAGAGGACAGAAAGCCCAGTGAGCTCAAATTGCACGCAGCAGACGATTAGAAGCGACAATGCTGCATACAGATTAATTCCTGCCTCTCTCGTTGTGTGTTTTTGCCGCTGAGCTAATAACAGTTTCCACAGGGGTGGGCCTATCAAGCTTTTTCATCAATACTGTTCTGCCTGCAACTCAATCGTCATTTTGTGTATCTACAAAACATAACACTGAAATGTTAGACACATAGTAAAAGATGAAAACTGAAAGACAGACAGACAAACAGACAAAACCAGGCAGACAGACCGAATCATAGACAAAGATGAATCCAACTCCAATCCAAGAAAAATCAGATCAACTGGATGGAATACGGGCAAAAACAGGTAAGCTTGATCTCTCTTTAACAGACGATAGGTAAGTCAGACCTGAACCATGTGTGTGTGCGAATAAATTCCTGTGACTGATTGTGTGTCTGTGCTGCAGAGTCAATACACTTTCCACTGGAGTGGATCAAGCAACTATTCGGTTAATTACCCCACCCCCCACCCCGCCGATGCCAAATTGGGGTGGGGGGTGGGGGGGCGCTGTCATTATAGATAGCATCCCCACCTTCTTGTGTGCTAGGAATTCCCTCTTTTCTATACTTCTTTTTGTCTCTGCTTTGTTCCTTTTTTTCTTGTCACCTCCTTCTTGTCTGCTTTCTGCCTTTTGATCCATTTTCCTGCCTTTTTTTCCGAGAAAGACAAAAGTAACAATTCTCTCCCACGCCAAAGTCGGATGCGCTAGGCCTGGCTTGTCAGGTGCTTAACGACAGTGCAAAGCATTTTCGCTTCGCTCATTATGACAGACAACGGTTGCTGTCTGAGCATTCGCCGACAAAGAAGAAGTTAATTACTTTTATTGGCCAGCGGGAGAATCAAATCACATTTCACATCTATCCCTGAAGTCGGAACGCGGCTACCTTAATGGTCGGTAAAAACGATCGGAAGCAGAAAATCTCACCATTGGTGAACTTTGGAGCTCTAACTGAGAAACGGAAAAAAACTATACAACTGACATCTACCATTTTTTATGCGTATCAATCTGCCTGTCAGTATCATAATTGCCCTTCATGGGATGATTAAAGTGTTTTGACTTGACTTAACAAAGTACCTAACAAACAGACTGATGGACATTTCAAGTACTGGCAGATAAACAGAAATAGAGCAGTGACACAGACAATCCAATTTTAGCCTAAGAGGAAAGCAAAGAAACCTGGAATTGCCTCCGACAGACGATAAGCCAGAGCACGACCATGCATGAGCAAATAAATACATTCCTGTGTCTCTGCTTGTGTGTCTGTGCTGCCAAGTCAATACACACTTTCCACAGGTGTCGAGGCCACTATCTCCAGTCAATACTGTACTGCCTGAAGGGAGTCACTGAATCCTATTTGACATAGAACTACCAAGCATTTTGTTTTTATTCTTTTATATCGAGGATAATGGAATAAACACTTATTTGCTTTTTTACATCCACTCCCCGTGTGTATGCAGTTTTGTAAATTCTGTCATCTGTTCCCACGGCACACAATGACCTACTCTTACGAAAAGCGGAACAGGATTTAACGTGTGCGCAAGATGTTCTGCGTGCGGTCGCACACGGGGCCTCGGTTTATAGTCTCATCCGAAGGACTTTGGGGGAGAGTGGAGTCTGCACTGATGTTAACTCCAGGGTAAAATATCCCCTTGAACGTGAATCGAACCCGGGTCGTCAGATTGCGAGCGCAATGTTCTAACCACTAGGCTATCCCGTCCCCCCTGAAAACATAGCACCTGAAAGACGGACAGACAAGACAGACAGACAGGCAGAAAGAGATGGAGACAGAAGACAGACAAGCATAGCCAAAGAGATATGTAGACAGAATCACAGGCAAAGATAAATTTATCCAAGTCCAACCCTAGAAAAATCACATCAACTCAAATACGAGAGAAAGCTGGTACACTCAAATTGCCTAAGATGGAAATAAGACGAGAAAAGTCAGAACTCAAGCGTGTGTGTGAGTGTGTGTGTAAATAAATTCCTGCCTCTGTAATTGTCTGTCTGCACTGCTAGCTGAGCTAATACACTTTCCACAGGTGTTCGTCCAGCTATTCTACATCAATACTCTGTGTGCGTGTTGTGTGTGTGTGGTGTGTGTGTGTGTGTGTGTGTGTGTGTGTGTGTGTGTGTGTGTGTGTGTTATGCATGCATACGTGCGCGCGTGTGTGTGGTGTGTGTAGGGTGTGGTGGTGGCGGGGGGGTGTGTATGTGTGTGTGTGTGTGTGGGGGGGGGGGGGGGGGGGTGCGGGTGCGTGTGTTTGTGTGTGTGTGTAATTCATACACTCTCCACAGGTGTTAATCTAGCTATCTTTGGTCACTAGCGTATTGTCTGGGGGAGTCAATGAGTCACCATATTTGACAGCTACCAAACAAAATAACTGAAAGACACACACACAAACAAAACGAGACAGACAGACACACAGACAATGAGACAGACAGACAGACAGACAAAAAGGGAGACAGAGTCAAACACTCAAAGACAGACATCAGACAGATAGGCAGACAGAGACAGACAGACTCAAAGACTGCAGAAAGACAGGAAGACAGAGACAGACTCAAAGAACAGGGAGACAGACAGACAGACTCCAAGACAGACAAGGAGACAGACAAACAGACAGACTCAAAGAACAGACAAACAGACAGACTCAAAGGTAGACAGACTGGGAGACAGAGACAGACTCAAAGACAGACGCAGACAGACAGATAGACAGACTCAAAGACAGACAGCAGACAGACAGGGAGACAGAGAGACTCAAAGACAGACAGACAGACAAAGAGACTCAAAGACACAGCAGACAGACAGGGAGACAGATACAGACAAAGAGACTCAAAGACAGACAGACAGACAGACAGACAAAGAGACTCAAAGACAAAGACAAAGACAAAAACAGAGTCGGAGGAATCAAGTCATTTCGATTTTACGAGAAAACACGTAAACTGGAATTTCTATAGCCTAAGTCAGCTCAACAATGCGTGAGCAAATAAATTCCTGTGTCTCTGATTGTGTCTGTGCTGCCAAGTCAATACACTTTCTACAGGGGAAGGCAAGGCAAGGCAAGGCAAGGCAAGGCAAGGCAAGAATCTTCAGTCACATACTGTATTACCTATGGGGAAATCACTACACCATATCTGACATCTACCAAACACAGCACCCGAAACACAGACACACAGATGGACAGACAGTAACAGAGGGAGATTTCAAATAGTGGCACAGACAGACAGATGGGCGACAAAAACAGAGGGATGATTTCAAATACTTGCACAGACAAACAGACAAGACAGATGGGCAGACAGAAACAGATGAAGATTTCAAATACTGGCAGAGAGACAGACAGATGGACAGACAGAAACAGCTGGAGATTATTTTCAAATATTGGCAGACAGACAGATGAACAGACAGTCACAGATGGACATTTTAAATACTGGCAGACAGACAGACAGACAGAAACAGATGGAGATTTCAAATACTGGCACAGACAGACAGACAGACAAAAACAGATGGAGATGTCAAATACTGGCAGACAGACCAACAGAAATACATTCAGAGGCCGAGAAAATCCCATTTTAGCCTGTGAGAAAGTATTGTATGCCAGCTGGAATTGCCTCCAACATAGGATCAGCAAGAGCTCAAGCATGCATGTGCAAATAAATTCGGTGTCTCTGAGTGTGTGTCTGTGCTGCCGAGCTAATACACTTTCCACAGGTGTCCAGGCCAATGAATTTCTTCAGTATCGGATTCAGTGCTGTATTTCTTTTTTTCTTTTTTTTGTGCTTTTTGGGGGGAGGGGTGGGGTGGGGGTTAACTGATGGAATTTGATCTACCAGACATAGCATTTGAAAGACAGATATCGACAGACAGATTGAAAGAGATGGAGTCAGAAAGACAGACAGGCAGAATCACAAACGAAGATATATCCAACTAAAGAGACCAAAAGAAATCGCTAACACTCGAATTCAAGTGAAAGCAGGAACAAACCGTGTGTGTGTGTGTGTGTGGGGGGGGGGGGGAGAGGGTGTACGTGCGTGCTTGCGTGGTGTGTGTGTGTGTGTGAGTGCGTGTGCGCGGGAAGGAGGGAGGGAGGAAGGGAGGAGGGAAAGAGAGAGATGGGGGAGAGGGAGGGGGGGGGGGGGGGGGCGACAGAGACAGAAAGAAACAGGGGAAGCCAGTAGCAGAGTGAACACACAGGAACAGACAGCAACAGTAAAACCGCAATGCAAGCTGCACACAACTCGATTACCACACCTAAGCTACGGTTTTCAAACCCAAAACACCATCAGCACAGAGTACAAACCGTCCGCCAACACAACAGGCACTATACTATACTAACGAGGCTAACAGCTCTCTCCCTTCTAGAATAGGCTTATACCACGCAGCCTACATGACTGTATAGTAGACACAGGACCACCCGTGAACGTAATGGAGCTCTTGCACTACCTCACCTCTCCCCGCTCTTTGTCCAGATCTATGGTAGCATATACCACAGCCTGCTTCAGTGATATTGAATGAGGCACTCCAGCAGCATCTGGGGACGGGTTGGGGGGAGGGGAGGGGTGGAAAGGGGGGGGGGGATAAGCCTGATGGGCTTGGGGGTGGGGGGGGGGGGGGGGGGTGGCGGGGGGGGGGGGGGGGGGCGGGAGGGGGCAAGGGGGAGCTGTGACATGATTCCCGTTCCCATGAAAAACAAACACACAAAAAATACAAAACCAAGAAACAGCACGAAAAATACTTCATGACATTCAGTATTCTGTATCACCAATTGCTGAATTTGTCGTTGTTGTTGTGATTTAAGCAAATTTGTTACGATAGGCAATGCCCATAATTAACAAAAATCTGTACGTAGGGCTTAATCTGGACCAGTCATCGGCTCCTAAACCTCTGTCATATATCTTAAATGCTATTCATTTTTTTAAATAATATAGGTCTTCCTTTTTACGTGTTTTTTTTTCTTTTACATAATTCATGAATATGTAAAAGTACTAAATCACATCGTAGTGAATAGTTAAAAAGATGGAGAGAAGCATACAGTTCATTGCCCATCCTAAAAGAGCCACGCACAACTTCACATAGTAACGACTTCCTAACTGTTGGGGCTGCAGGAAGAAAAAAAGCCAGCTGTTCATAACTTTCAAGGCTAACATGTAAAATAACTAACGATCTTAGAATGTGGACAGAAACTGTCACAGAATGGTACTAGTGAATGTCTGCGTTAATGTGAGCAAAAGACGAATACCTGTGCATTGGGGTTTTGTGACTGCTTTCTCATCACTTTACCAGTTTAAAAAGAAGAAACTGAAAATTGGCAGGAACATGATTCCAGATCTGTGAGAGAAGCGAAGCTGCCCGGACAGAGTTCAGACAGAGAGAGTATGGAAAGGGTCGTATCAGCAAAAGAGAAACAGCATGTTAACATTTTGCAATCAATGCTCCCTTAGATTGGAGGCCAATGAAGAGTTTTCAGCAGTGGGTAAGAGTGTAAACTCTGGAACCCTCGAGCATCTGCTGTTCATTAGACTGTCGATTTTTTTAAAAACACTTTTTTACAGGAAATGATTAGCAGCAGTGTGATTTGGAGAAAACAAAAACACGGATGAGAATTTTTATGGCTTTAGTTTGAAGACTGGAAAAATCACAAGCGGACATGTGTGAAAATCCAGTATCACTTTTTCATGTACTTTTCTCGCCAGGACTGTACAGATGCTTTGACAGACTCTATCTTTATATGCAAAACAAAAAACACACGCCAGAAAGAAATCCAAACAAACAACAAAGAGAAGAGCAACCTGTTGAAACAACAACAGTTTCTGCACAGCAGAGGTGTTTTTTTAAAAAGAAGTAGAAGAAGAAGAGAAGGATGGAAGGTGACAACAGAATAACCAGACACATAATATGACCATTATTTTGTACTCCTAGCACGTGCGATGCTGAGTCACCTGCACAGGAGAAATGTTGTAGCTGTTTCTTTTTTTTTTTTATACCACCGACGCCAGAAATACCATACACCTGCGATCTGTATATCCACTTACCTGAGCTAGCTCCGTACGACAGATTGCAACGCTCTGGCACAGTCCTGTAATGCAGCAAAGCAGATGTTGCCGCAACATCAATAGAAACAGTGTCTGGCAGACCTTACTCCCCGGCACTTACTACCAACTGATGACTGTTCCTGGCAGCAGACACATTTCCTTCATCTTGCTAGTTCTTGTTGCTGCTGCTGTCGTTGTTGTTGCTGCTGCTGCTGCTGCTACAGTTCTTCAAGCCTCAGCCTTGACGGCATGTACGGCGATGTGTGTCTGTGTGTGTGTGGAGCATCGATGGATTACCCATCCACAAACAAGCAGCTGAGTTTTGGAGAGCACTGAGGCCTATGTATCCTTTGACTTCATCACAGCCTGCATGGTTTCCAGATTGTCGCGTAGCACGTGCCGTTCAGTACCGTAGTCTTCCGTGGCAGACAGACTTCGTCAGTTGTAGTCGTGCACAGGTACCACTGTAACAAACAGACATACATGGGATGAGTCAGGAAACAGAAAACAGGGGAGGTGAGAGAGAGAGACACAGGCAGACAGACAGACACACAGACACACACACAGACAGACAGACACACAGACACAACACAACACACAGACAGACACACAGAAAGAGACAGAGAGAGAAAAAGAGATACAAAGACAGAGACAAAGACAGAGAGAGACAGAGACAGACAGACAGAGAGACAGAGAGAGTCAGTTTATTCATATACGGGCCAAGGTCCTTTTTGAAAGAATCTTCAAAACAAGAGAAACCAATCAGAAGAAAAGTGCACCACACCAAGTGCACTGCAGTACAAAAGCAGAGTAAAACAGCAATGAATTTTTGCACCCACAAAAGTCTGAACGCTTCATCTAGATCTTAAGTACACAGTAATAAACAACTTTCTCACAAAAAACAAACAAACAAACCCAACAACAACATCAAAACAACAAAAAGACTCTAAATTTTAACGCCTTATTAAAGAACATCAAATTTCTGAACAACGTTGTGCCGACAAAAACGAAGACATTATTAACAGAAAACAACTTGGCATAATGATGCTTCTCTACTGTGTTCTGAGTTAACAGCCTGTTCGTTTGAAATCCACCTTCCTGTCTCTTGCTTGTCCTGGAATGAAGGGCAACACACAGCAGCTGAACTAAATGGATCTCATTTGTTTCTTCGTCTCCGCACTGGGGACAAATTGAATCGTTTTTATCAGTACATTTCTACATCTATAAATAATGAGATGAGATAATGACGAGACGAGAGAGAGAGAGAGAGAGGAGGGGGAGGGATGGAGGGAGGAAGGGAGGGAGGGGGGTGAGGGAAGGACAGAGAGACAGACATAGAAACAGAGACAGACAGACAGAGACAGAGACAAAGAGGGACAGAGACACAGACAGACAGAATAGACTGAGACAGACAGACATAGAAACAGAGACAGACAGACAGACAGAGCAGAATAGACACACAGGACAGATAGACAGACAGACAGACAGGGAGAAGAGTGACATAAGGGAGAGGCAGTCAACAGAAAGGAAGAGGCTGATAAACGGGCAGATAAGAAGGCAGAGAAATTCATAGAGAAAGACAACATCCTGCCACGACTTTTTTTTTTCTAACCAGTAAGCA
>CM054136.1:29916207-29928707 GCA_028751875.1 Rapana venosa
CAACAGCGAAATAGATGAGAATGTTTTGGAGTTGGCTTACTTTAAAAACTACCCATTAGTCTTATCTAAACGGAATCTTGAATGTTTAAGCCATCAACAGGGGTATGAATGCACACACTGACTAATGTCTAAGGTATGCAATGTGTGTGTACACTGGGGTATTTAGAAGGTGACTGTGACCAGGGATTGCTAAAACATGTAGGGCCGGCCATTCAACTTTAAGCCTTAGGAATAACAAAAACAACAGACTGATTAAGAGCCAGCCAATGCCACATTTCTGAAGGTGAAAAAATAACACTGTGTAAGAATGCTAGTTGTTGTTATGGACGAACGCTTAACTTGCACGACTACTGCTGCTATGTTGCTGGTGTGTTTTTTTTTAAACTATCGATCATCATAATAACAACAATAATAATGGTGATGATGATGATGAAGACGACGGCGACGATGATGATGATGATGATGATGATGATGATGATGGGGATGATGATAACAGTATTATCCAAAAGAAATCCAAGACTTGGATAATATGAATGAACAAATGAAACGATGTATGAACGAACGAACGAACGATTGAATGAAATTTTCCATATTTACATGTAATGCTCCTTAGACATAACTGTGGTGCCAATATTGTACCCCCTCAAAACACACACACACACACACACACACACACAAACACCACCAACAACAACAAAAACACACACAACACACAAATCAAAACAAACAAACCAGAAACAAGCTTTTTCTAAAAATAAACAAACAAACAAACACCAAAAAGCTTCATTTGAAACTACACACAACTTGCCAAAGAAAGGAAATCTAGGCCAGCCTTCTGACCTGTGGCATTTACAGACAGACACTACAGACACTAGAAAGAAAGTCTTGAATTCACTAACAGACCACACACACACACACACACACACACACACACACACACACACACCATGAATAAAAAAAACCATAAAAGGTCAGAAAACAGGACGACAGAAAAAGAAAGAAAGAGAATTTAATACCCGGGATAAAAGCCCAGAAAATGGAGAAGGAGGACAGAAATAACAGACATCCCTACTTCTTTACTGCCACACTTTCAATAATGTAGGCTACCCTAAAACTGGAACAAAAGAAACAAAACAGGTCAAAACACTAGGCTATCAGGTCACCACCACACAATTTCCTCTCAGTGTGTGTGTGTGTGCATTTGGACTTGTTAGAACTGTTATTTGCTATTGGTTGCATGACTGTGTAAGAATGAGTTGAGTGCAAGCGGTTTGATTTGTCTGTGCAAGATACAGCGCTATATAAATTCTATTTATTATTATTAGTATTAGTATTATTTTATTTTTCGTTTCTCTGCCACAGCTCCGAATGGTGAGATGTTGCGTTATTCATCATTACGGTAGCCGCATTCCGACTTCGGGGATGATGTCTAAACACGACACCAGTGTACAGGCGCTTTTCTTTTTCTTTTTTTTCTTTCTTTTCTCCTTTTGTCTTCCGTTCCTGCTGGCACGCAATGGCCTACTCTTCTGAAAGGCACAACAGGTTTTTAACGTGTGCGCAAGATGTTCTGTGTGCGTTCGTGCACGGGACCTTGGTCTATAGTCTCATCCGAAGGACTACGTTAGTTTATGAAAAAAGAAGAAAAAAATCCCAAAGACTGATGTGACATGTCCTTGACTTTGTGGTGTGACATGTCCTTGACTGTGTGATGTGGCATGTCCTTGACTATGTGGTGTGACATGTCCTTGACTGTGTGATGTGACAAGTCCTTGACAGCGTAATGTGACAAGTCCTTGACTGCGTATTGTGACATTTCAATGACTGTGTGATGTGACATGTCAATGACTGTGTGATATGACATGTCCTTGACCATGTGATGTGACATGTCCTTGACTGTTTGATGTGACATGTCCTTGACTGCGCAATACGGCATGTCCTTGACTGTGTGATGTGGCATGTCCTTGACTGTGTGATGTGACATGTCCTTGACTGTGTGATGTGACATGTTCTTGACTGTGTGATGTGACATGTCCTTTACTATGTAATGTGACATGCTGTCGACAGCGTGATATGACATGTTATGACTTGTAGGATGTGACATGTCCTCCTTGCATGTTCCACGCCCAACGAAAACAAAAAAGACACCATGTTTAGGTTTCCCTTGTTTCAATAGAGTTTCTTTTCTTTCCTTGTCGGCTTTTGAGGTCTCATCGCTTTTGCAGTCGAGTGTTCTGTGGCCCCAATCCACTATTAGAATAAAGCTTATAGCTCGACATAGACACAACCACATAAAACACAAGGGCATCGCGTGCGTGTGCGCATGCACGTGCACACACAAACACACGCACGCACGCGCAGAGAGAGAGAAAGAAAGAAAGAAAGAAGAAAGAAAGAAAGAAAGAGAGAGAGAGAGAGAGAGAGAGAGAGAGAGAGAGAGAGAGAGAGAGACAGACAGACAGACAGACAGACAGACAGACAGACAGACACGGAGAGAGAGCGAGAGAGAGACAGACGAGAGAGAGAGAGACAGAGAGAGAGAGAGACAGAGAGAGAGAGAGACACAGAGAGAGAGAGACAGACAGAGAGAGAGAGAGAGGCTGAGGACGTCTCCCAGACTGCGTGATGTGATAGAATTATCCAGCGTGAAACGTGACGTGAATTGTATGCCGATGCTTCCTCTGACATTTTGCCGGCCCCTTCAACAGCTGACAATCTCGGTGGATGTGGAGGGAGGCCTTCTTTCGTCAGGGCCTTACTTGTCTAACAGTAACATCTACTTCGCTTTCCTCTGCCTGCCTGTCTGCCTGTCTGCCTCCCTGCATGCCTGTTTGCCTGCATGCTTGCCTGCATGCTTGCCTGCCTGTCTGTTTGCCTGTCTGCCTACCTGCTTTCTTCCATCTGTCTTGTAAATAGAAATGGGGATGAGGAAAGGAGAGTTATGAAAAGAAAAGAAGCGAGATTTGAAGTACAGAGAACGATGTTTTCAGCAACTCTGGCGATACGTATGCAACCGTTTTTGCCCACCATGAAGGTAGCGTAGCGTCTCCTGTCATGAACAATGTAATCTATGTTGTCATGCTACGAGCTTCCTTTCGTGAAGAACGTAATCTACGTTGTTATGCCACCAGCATGTCATGGATGCAGGCAGTCTCAACATGACATCATCAAAGAATAATATCTCGATGTAACATTTCGATGAGAGCCTTGACACTTGTGCAGCATAGCTTAAGAACTGACAAAGCTGTTGGCCCGGGCTGGGCTATAGGCCTAGAGGAAGAAGAGAAGAAAGAAGCAAGGGAGAGAGAGATATCCGGCCAGCTCCCTCAGTCCAGCCCCAAACGTGACCACCCATACCAAATTGGGTTACAGGGGTTTCTAGAGGAAGAGCGGATCTCATGGGAAATATGACCTTTATTACATTCACCACAGAGAAAGCGATGGAGCGGAGGAGAAGAGAGAGAGAGAGAGAGAGAGAGAGAGAGAGAGAGAGAGGAGAGAGAGAGAGAGAGAGAGAGAGAGAGAGAGAGAGAGAAAGAGAGAAAGAGAGAGACAGAGAGACAGACAACAGATAGAAAGCGAAAGACAGAGACAAACACAGCAAAAGACACAGACAGAAGAGGAGGAAGATGGATAAGAATGAGAAGGGGAAAAAAAGCTAAAACGCCAAGCTCTGTGATGACTGTAAGACTGTACATCCACATCTAGCTGAAACAAAATCAAAAGATATAAACATAATCGAATGAATAAGTTGATCTATGATGATATCCCAAAGAAGGTTTGGGTGAATTTTGAAAAAAAAAAAAAAAAAGACTCTCATCAACAGAGTGTGGGTGTTCTTTTTTTTCTCTTTGTTTGTTTGTGTGTTTGTATGCTGTTTGGCTGGCTGGTTGGTTGGTTGGTTAGTTGACTGATTGGTTGGTTAGTTGGCTGATTGGTTGGTTGGCTGCCTGACTCGTTAGTTAGTTGGCTGATTGGTTGGTTGGTTCTTTGGCTGATTATTTGGTTGGATAATTAGTTGGTTGGTTGGCTGATTGTTTGGTTGGGAGGTTTATGTTTGTTTTGCTTGCTTGTTGTTTTGTTGCGTGTTTTACTGAAGAGTGCCTTCAGCGCCTGGGGTTTATCACAGTTCTTGTTTAAACCACTGACGCTGGGCAACAGCAAAGTGAGAGGCTGTATGATCAGTGACTTTCCCACTCATGGAATTCCACTTTACAGCTTAGTCTTTAGTGATCGACTATGACTCTCTGACTAGGAGGCTTGATTTGCAGTCTTTATGTACAGCAGCCCTGGGGGCTAGTTGGCCTCTGGAGACCATCTCCAACGCTGACTGTCCTTATGCCCTCTTGGCCAAGAGAGTAGGGGTGTACTGTGGGCAAGGCACCTCCACTATAATCAAATTTCTACCCAATTTCCGAAACAGCAGCTGCCTCCTCTGCTGTTTCGGAGGTCAAAGTCGAACACGACCGACAAACATGATTTACTGGAGAACTCTTCTGTTTGTCACTTTTTATCCAGAAACCTCTCTCTCTCTCTCTCTCTCTCTCTCTCTCCTCTCTATATATATATATATATATATATATATATATATATATATATATTATATTATTTATTCCCCCAACACACACATACACACAACACACGCGCGCCACACACACACACACACACACACACACACACACACAAACACACACACTAACCTAACACCACTCACTCTTGCTACTCTGTCATCGCGCCGAGTTATGATGAAGAAGGCCAAGCAGCCTGCCTGACAAGCACAACCCGAAACGAATCTCTCCTAATTACCGCATACACTTGTCAACAATGCGTAGTATCGAACCGACCTGCTCTTTCAATAGGAGAGAGCGCGTCAAACCACAACCTTCCCCCCATCCCCTTGCTCCAGATAACGGAAAGGTGAATTCCTTCCCATCACCAATAATTACCGCGCTTTCGATTTATTCCTTTTGCTTCAGGTTTCTGCTCCAAACCAAGGCCGACATTTCACAATCGGCTGCGGTTAAAGGGAACAGCAAATCATAAAAAACAAATCCGCTTATTAAGCTCGTATCAGTAAAGTTGCCAAGCATCTGAAAGGCTTCTGGAATGGCAAAATACTGGAAGGCAACAACTAAGTTCTAGGCCTACAGGAGAGGGAAAACCAGTGTTTCCGTGTCCAGGTCGCTTCACACATGGCTGAACTGTGTTGGACTCCAGTGTTGTGTGTGATACGGCTCAGTAAGTTCGTTATTCAACTTTCCATGGTGAAAGACAGCATTCGGAAAAAACAAGGAATGCTGTCTACAATGGCAGTATCTGTGTTTACAGGAAGCCGACTAACTGACCAGAATAAACTGCTTGAAGTGTAAAAATTGGCAATTGACCCTTATCCGTGCCTTGCAGTGAGTGACATGTAAGAGTGCCAAATCAAGTCCAGTCAAGTCAAAACTACTTTGTTTATCCCGTGAAGGGCAGTTACACAGCACATGATTGTACCATACTCATAAACATGGAACATTCCTTCGAGAGCAAATAATATGGCAGCACAGTGGGCCATATTTTATTCGCTTCACCGCTTTATCACAGGTATTCAGTCAGTTATGAATTCATGATTCTTTAGACGAAAAACCAGCTGAGGTTCTCAGTACCTGTTTCAATCTAACCTTGGCAGTTTCTGTGAGGGTTATACGTTGTCAAGTCCTCTCTGACCACAGTATCAACGTTCTGTTTGTTCCAAAACAAACCGCGCAAGAAAATTGCAGCGTGATCTACGTTTCTTCTCGAGTTCCTGCAGGGGATTCATCCGACCTGTTTCTGATTCATCACAACTGCTTTGAGCTTGACTGTGCTCTTTAAGAATTACGCCGCCGAGGTGTACTTTTTCCTCTTCACCTTTACGTCATTTGTGTGGAGACCCCGATTTTGCACTGTTTTTAGATCGTGCTGCTGGCAACACGTACCGTGTTTGCTATGACTGCCTGCCTGCCTGCCTGCCTGTCCCCCACGTTTTGCAATTTGTCTGTCCTCGACCTTCAGAACATTCACACTGTGTCTGCTCCCAGTCATCTAAGTCAAGGTGAAGATGGAAAATTCAAACGCTATATATATATATATATATATATATATATATATATATATATATATATATATATATATTGACAATCTTTCTGTATGCGATGCTTTTTTGTTGTTGTGAGAAGACGATATACAACTCCAGCTAGCAGTTTTTCCCATATGTGCAATTTATCCACAGCAGGTGGGGGAAGGGGGGGGTTGTTTTTTGTTGCTGGTTTGTTGTTGGGTTTTTTTTGTTGTTGTTGTGGTTTTTTGGGGGGGTTGCCCGTCCTTGTGTTTGGCCTCAGACAGGGATGGGTTCTGCCAAATTCAGCTTGTCCACAACACACTGCCTGAAAAGTTCACTTCAATGCAGTGCCCCAACAACTCCTCAAGAAGTTATGGCAGAAGTCAAGATAAGTTTATCTTAAACAATACTCCCCCCCCCCCCCCCACCTCTCTCCCTCCCTCCCTCCCATCCTCAAGCATTTTGCAACCACACATGGGTACCCTCTTCTTTTGTTTAAAGTTGAAAAAACAAGAAACAGAAACCCAAAAATGGACTGCGCACTAGAAACCACCAACAACAAAAAATGGACTGGGCACTATCTAACAAATGGGGATCGAAGCAAAATAAACGAAAACGCAAGAGCAAAAACCAAATGCAAAATCCAAACAACACACACACACACACACACACACACACACACACACACACACACACACACACACACAAACATAAACAAAAACTCATTTGTTGACATTTGTCATTGTACGCTACAAACAGCTTATTTTTCATTGTTTTGTTTGTTGGTGGGGTTTTTTCTCCCTTTAAAGCTTTGAAGGTCGAGGTGCCCTTAGCTCTACTGTTGGAATCTACCAGTTCAGCTCAATCATTTTAGGTTACATCACATACACACTGTGACATTTAAACAGCTGATGGGGAACGCTCCCTAATTATTGTTTCCCGGTATACAGTCAGGCCTGACGACAACACAAAAATAAACCCATTTTTTAGCATGATTAACTAATGAATATTATCTATTTTCCTACCTTTGAGAAAAATGATGGTATCTTGATATTATCTAGGGTTCTCCTTCACCTATCCTGTAGTCTAGTAGACCGTTGGTGCATCACTGTAGTTTTCGCAACCCGCTTCCTCCACTCCTCGCGGTTCTCAGCTTTCCGTGGTAGTCCTATGTCGTTCTACTCATGGCCAGTCCACTCTCTGATGTCTTCCCTCCGTTTTCTCTGTCTGCCTCTTCGTCTCCCTCCATGTACTGTTCTCTGTAGGGCAGTCTTGGCTAGTCCAGATGTTCGTATGACATGTCCGTACCACTTCAGTTTGCATTTATTCACTGAAGTCAGGAGCTCTTCATATGGCCTGATGGCGTTTTCAGTTCTGGTTTTTACTTCCTTGTTTTTTATGTGATCTTTGCATGGGATACCAAGAAGTTTGCAAAAGCATCTCATCTCTATTGCCTATATCCTTCATTCGATGTCTGCTGTTACGGTCCACATTACAAACCCTTCATGAATAAAAAGAAAAAAAAATTAAATTAAAAAAAATTGCCACGAGCCTGAATTTCGGTTACTGCTGTGTATCCTTTACTAGCAAACACTCTCCCCCATCTCTCTCTCTCTCTCCCTCTCTCCCATGTCACACACACACACACACCTAGCACTCAAACGCACCAGTACTCCATGATCCACATTCACCACCAGTATACGCTTCGTGCCCAACACTGTCTGGAAAGATTCACACAACACACACACACACACACACACACACACACACACACGCGCGCACAAACACACACACACACACGCACACACGCACAAACACACACACACGCACAAACACAACACACACACACGCACAAACAACACACACACACGCACAAACACACACACACACACACACACACAAACAAACACACACACACACACACACACACACACACACAACACACACACGCACTACAACAAGCTGACAACGCACATTTCTACCCTCCAAAAAAAACCCACCAGTCACTGGGACCTGGCCCCCATACCAGCAGCGCACCTGAAGCTTTGACCAGTGTGAAAAAAGCAAAAGGTGAAGAGGCAATGTTTAACCAGCAGGTCTGAGCACCCTGTTCAAGCAAAACAACTAAGAGGCTAGATCAACAACACAGGGCCAGGCCCGTGGAAGAGCCTAGCCTAGCCTAGCCAGGAAAGCAACAGTCAGTCAGTCAGTCAGTCAGTCCCTGAGGGAGACAGACCCCACTATAGGCTAACCAGAGAGAGACCATTCATGCCCTTAACTCACTCCACACTAGTCATCAGTACAGGGCAAGGTAGTGGCTTTTACTTGTAGGCCTAGTGCTACATAACTTGCTAGGCTATCAGTGTAGTCTGTCACTGCTGTGGTGTGGTGGTTGGTTGGTGGTGGGTTGGGTTGGGTTGGGTTAGGGTAGTGTGTGTATATGTGTGTGTGTGAGAGAGATAGAGAGAGAGTGTGTGAGAGAGAGAGAGGAGAGTGTGTGTGTGTGTGTGTGTTGTGTGTGTGTGTGTGTGTGTGTGTGTGTGTGTGTGTGAGTGAGGAGACAGAGGAGAGAGGAGAGAGAGAGAGAGAGAGAGAGAGAGAGAGAGAGAGAGAGAGAGAGGAGAGAGACTCAACAGAACAAAACTAATCCATGAAGCCCTATATTACAATATGTAATCAATCCAGTTTAGAGACATAATAATCATATACAGGCAGTATTATAAGCCCACACATGCATAATCAACAAAACTACACTCATTGCCATCATTATCATGGCTATATTATCTACATCACCACTGCACCATCAACAACAACAACTTCATTACCACCTCTAACCGGCACCATCACTACCATCACCACAATCATCACAATCATTACAACCATCACCACCACCATCGTCATAATCACCACCATCACCACAATCATCACATTCACCACAACCACCACAACCATCCCAATCACCACCACTGTCATCACAATCACCACCACTATTACCACAATCATCACAATCACCACTACCATCAACATCACCACAACATCACAATCACAACATCACAATCACCACCATCATCACCACAGTCCACCATCATCACAATCCACAATCATCACCACAATCACAACCACCATCACCACAATCACCACCACCACACTCATCACAATCACCACCGCCGTCATCATCACCACAATCACAACCACCACCACCATCAACACAATCACCATCATCACCACAATGACCACCACAACCATCATTACCACAATCACCACCACCACCACCACCGTCATCACCACAAACATCACAACCACCACCATCGCCACCACAATCATCTTAATCACCACCACCACCATCATCACAATCACCACCATCATCACCACCAATACCGCTAGCTATCGCCAGTCACCACTACCAACATCAACACAGACACGCCATAGCGCAGCGCATGCAGTGCAGTGCGGATGCAGTCAGCCAGCCACCATTAGGATGGATGGATCTATCTCATCTGTCATGTCAAGTCGCCTTCGAGGCCATGTCACACACCAGCCCCAATCTTGTGTGCTGCCTGCAGGCAACGTTGCGTCATTCTACAGTCAGAGCAGTGTTGTGTGCAGTTAAGTTAGCTGTCTGAGCCGTGAGAGTGACGTCTTGTCCTGTTCTGTCCTGTCCTGTCCTGTCCTGTCCTGTCCTACCCTGCCCTGCCCTGCCATGTCTTGTCTTGTCCTGTCCTGTCCTGTCTTGTCCTGTCCTGTCCTACCCTGTCCTGTCCTGCCCTGCCCTGCCCTGCCCTGTCCTGACCTGTCTTGTCTTGTCTTGTCCTGTCTTGTCCTGTCCTACCCTGTCCTGTCCTATCCTGTCCTATCCTGCCCTGCCCTGTCCTGTCCTGCCCTGTCCTGTCCTGCCCTGTCCTGTCCTGTCCTTCCCTGACTTGTTCTGTTCTGTTCTGTCCTGTCCTGTCCTGCCCTGTCCTGTCCTGTCCTTCCCTGACTTGTTCTGTGCTGTCCTGTCCTACCCTGTCCTGTCCTTCCCTGTCTTGCTAGCCTACCTCCTTCCTTGACACACAGTCCCTGTGTCAAGAAGGAGGGAAGAGAGAGGGGATGAGGAGGGAGAGGGAGGGGGGAGAGAGGGAGGGAGAGAGAGAAAGAGAGGAGCCTTCAGAATGCAAAAATTGTATCAGCACTCGTTATCTTTGATTTAGATTTTTTTGGTAAGATATTGTGCTATATAAATTCCAATTATTACTATTATTATTATTATTATTATTATTATTATCTCATTGAAGATGACAAACTTTTTTTGTTTTTATCCAGCCAAACGAACCTAAATCAACTTGACTAAAAAAACAAACAAACAAAAACAAACATAAACAAAACGACAGGCACCTCCACCAAAATTGAACCCACGGCACGCAAACTTCAGTACCAAAGGGACAAGACTAGACGCCTGTGGCTTATCCACCCGGCTATCACGCTTAAAATGCAGGGGAAATGAAAACAAAACCCGAAGACGTTTTTGCTATCAGTAAAAAAAAAAAAAAATCGAAAAAGCAGAGACAGACAAAACTTACAAGAAGACATCATCGTAATACTGGCGCTATCAGTAAAAAAAAAAAAATTGAAAAAGCAGAGACAGACAAAACTTACAAGAAGACATCATCGTAATACTGGCGCTATCAGTAAAAAAAAAAAATTGAAAAAGCAGAGACAGACAAAACTTACAAGAAGACATCATCGTAATACTGGCGCTATCAGTAAAAAAAAAAAATGTTGAAAAAGCAGAGACAGACAAAACTTACAAGAAGACATCATCGTAATATTGGCGCTATCAGTTAAAAAAAAAAATGTTGAAAAAGCAGAGACAGACAAAACATACAAGAAGACATCATCGTGGTAATGGCGCTATCAGTATAAAACAATGTTGAAAAAGCAGAGACAGACAAAACTTACAAGAAGACATCATCCTGGTAATGGCGCTATTAGTAAAAAAAAAAATGTTGAAAAAGCAGAGACAGACAAAACTTACAAGAAGACATCATCGTGGTAATGGCGCTATTAGTAACAAAAAAAAAGTTGAAAAAGCAGAGACAGACAAAACTGACAAGAAGACATCATCGTGGTAATGGCGCTATCCGTGAAATGCCAGAGACAGCGATGTCCAGACGTACACGTACGTAGGTAAGTAAAGCACCTCCAGACACCTCGATCAGCTTCGTCAACTTGAAGTGTTGGGAGTGAAGAGCCCAAAGTAAAAAGGTGTACACTCTGAAGAAAGGCGACAGGCTAGTAGGCTGTACACTACACTGCAAATCCACCCACCTTCTGACCTCCTTACAGCCTCTTCACAACGGCTTTAGGAGCTACAGCAGGGACGATAATGAGTGCCGGCACCAGCCAGACCCTTTGCTGGACTTGACGTACATTCATCACTGAGAGAGAGAGAGACACTCTTCTTTCTTTCTCAGCTTCAGACAAGGAAGAAGAAGCAGAAGGTTGAAGAAGATGAGCTCTATCTACCAGTCTGCTGAGCGAGGTTTTTTCTCTCTCTCTCTCTCTCTCTCTCTCTCTCTCTCTCTCTCTCTCTCTCTCTCTCTCTCTCTCTCTCTCTCTCTCTCTCTCTCTCTCTCAAAAAACCAACAACAACAATAACAAACAACCCACAAAACAAAAAACAAAACAAAACCATTAAACCCATCTCTTCGGTATAAAACTGTCACAAATAAGAACAACGTTCATTATTCCTCGCCTCTTTCACACCCCACAAAAACTCGATCTTTTACAGCATGATTCATTAAAGGCATGCGAAGGGAAATATTATACAATTACATGATCGTATCATGTCCCTACAAACACCAAAACATCGCTTTTTTGTTTTGTTTTGTTTGAGGGGTTTTGTTTGTTTGGCGGAGAGGGGCTGTGTGGGGGGCCGGAGGTGTTAGGTAATCCCTAATGGTAGGGAATCAAATTCAAGAGAGAAAACTTTAACGTCTGCTGGCAAGGTTTGTCAGAGAAGAGTAGTTTTACAGGAGGTGGGAGCGTAGGATTTTTTTTTTTTTTGGTTAACAGACGTGTTGCACCTGCCCCTTGACACTGTGAAACTTTCATTGTCATTTTTATGACACCGTGTCTCACACCGCGAGAAGAACAGAGGCCGGTAGGTGACAGTAGGAGAGCAGAGAGGTGGAGAAAGAGCTCGATCTACCATGAATGAAAGCTTGCCTTGTTCTCTCTCTCTCTCTCTCTCTCTCCTCTCTCTCTCTCTCTCTCTCTCTCTCTCTCTCTAAAAAGAACAAAATAACAAGCAAACATCCAACAAAACAAACAAACAAAACAAAACGAAAAAAAGGACTTTCATGAATCATGCTATAAAACATCAAGTTTTGTGGGGTGTTAAAGAGGCGAGAAGTAATACACTTTGTTCTTATTTGTG
>CM054136.1:29936207-29946207 GCA_028751875.1 Rapana venosa
GACCAAGAAGGCAGCTAAAAATAGGACAAAAAGGTGATGACAGAAAAAAAAGAAACAAGGCAGAAAGAAAGTGAGGGATAGAAAAGAGGGAATTCCTTCCAAGAATTTCCAGAAGGTGGGGATGCTATTTATACTGACAGACGTCCGGGGAGACAATTCAATTTCACCTTTCACCTATCCCGTAGTCCTTTGGACCGTGGGGGCACTAATGAAGATTTTGCAACCAGCTTCCTTCACTTTCACAATTTCTCCTTTCGCAATACAACACGACACACGAAAACCGTAAAAACAGATGCAGAATGCACAGCGGGCCACTGCACGCACGTCCAGCCTCCCTCCCTCCCTCCCACCCACCTATGATCGCTCTAGCCTAACAGCCTTCAGCCCTCTAAAGGTAAAGAAGGTAAAGGAGTCCCATAACCTATAAGGTCGCAGGGGAGCGAGGCGTCAGAGACCTCACTTCTCTAGGGCAAGCATATTGAGGGCGGCGCCCATCTCCTCTCCCTCGCTGCTTTACCTTCCCTGACCCTAAAGAGAGCAGGTACCCATTTACAGCTGGGTGAACTGGGGGAACTGTACTGAAGCCAAGGCGCGCAAACGGTCACCCATCCAACTGGTAACCACGCTCGACGCTGCTTAACTTGGCTGGGGGAAAGCAGTGCTCCGACCACTGAGCTATCCCGTCCCCTTCAGCCCTCCTCTACTCTTCGCAAAGTAAGCCCGTGTAGTACTATACCGGTGGGCCGATAATGAACGCCGACCTGCCAGACTCTGTAATGACCCTTTGGCCACGGCATGACAACCTTGCTTTCCTTCACATCACTGTCATCCATCCATCCATCTGCTTCAGAGCCGGAGTGGAATGCCCGGAATGGAGCGGCTGGCTATCAGTTGGGCTGAGTGGCCTTTAGACACCTGCCGCCGTGCCTTTAGCATTTGAAGTCTAAGAAAAGTAGGAGTGAGTGGGTGAGTGAGTGAGTACAGACAGACAGAGAAAGAAAGAGAGAGACAGAGAGAGACACAGAGGCCCTAGGGAGAGAGAGAGAGAGAGTGTGTGTGTGTGTGTATGCGTGCCTGTGTGTGCGTGCGTGTATGTGTGCCTCTGTGTGTGTGTGTGTAAAGCTTTTTCTAATCACCACGATGTCGGTGTCAGGGGTCTCCAGTTCAAATCATGGCGGCCTAGAAGATTAAAGACAATGGATATTCTTACAGCTCCTTCCACAAGCAGATGTGGCGATTCCTCTCTCCCCTTTGCGTGCCCATGCATGTAAAATATCGTTTCTGCACGTTAAAGATCTCCAAATTCATGTTAGTGTTCGATGAATTGAGGAAACGGGAAAATATCAAGCATTTCTTTTTCTGAGCGCAATGGCATCTAGAGTTGGTCATCAATTTCTTGTCGGGTGTGGAGTGCAGTTTATGGAATGTTCCGCACATCCACAGAATAATTTAACAAACAAAACTGGTGTGTGTGTATGCGCGCGCGCGCGCGCGCGTGCCTGCGTGTGTGCGTGCGTGCGTGCGTGCGTGCGTGCGTGCGTGCGTGCGTGCGTGCGTGCGTGCGTGCGTGTGTGTGTGTGTGTGATAGAGAGACATACAGACAGACTGATGGATAGATGGACAGAAAGGCAGAGAGATTCTCATGTGCCCAAACATATATGCCTGCAAGCGTGAAAGGTTTAGAGGGGTTTTAGGCTTTGGGGTTGGGTTGGGTTTTTTGTTTTGGGTTTGTTTGTTTGTTGTTGTTGTGGGTTGGTTTGGTTGTTTGTTTGGTGTGGGGGTTTTTTGGGGGGATGTTTGTTTTGTTTCTCGGCTAAAACTCTCGAGGTGTATGTGACCGCTTTTGCCCACCATTTTGAAGTAGCTGCATTCCGACTTCGGGGATGCATGAAAGTGGGAATGTGCATTATATATTATATATCTAGGGCTGCATGTGTCACTGTGGTCGATTGTACTTTTCTTTCTTCGTAGGTCTCACTAATTCTATCCTAGCTTAGGGTCATGCTTCAGCACCCGTCAAACTCAAAGAGTAGAAAGGGATGAGAAAAATGGGCACTGATGCCATGGAATTCGCTTTCATTTCCCTGGCTATTTCAGCCATCTCAAGCTCTACTCCCTCCCCTCGGTTAACACAACTTGAAACAGCGGAAAGAAAATGGGTCAGTGACTGATTAACCCCGGGTGGGTGGGTAGTTCTCCTCACTTTTACCGTTTTTCCTCGTTATTTTCTGTCTGTATCCTCGGTAATACTGTTCCTTCTCTGTCTCTCTGCCTCTGTCTTTCTGTCTGCCTCTGTCTTTCTGTCTATCTGTCTCTCTCTCTCTCTCTCTCTCTCTCTCTCTCTCTCTCCTCTCTCTCTCTCTCTCTCCTCTCTCTCTCTCTCTCTCTCTGCCTGCCTGCCTCTCTCTCTCCTTTAGAATTCAGAATTCATCTTTCAACACGCATGGCCATTCTGATGAGACATCTAATTACAAAAATGATTTATGCAATCATAAACATGTCATCAAGATAAAAAACATAGGAGCGCTGACTTCCCCCCCCCCCCCTCCCCCACCCCCGCTCCCAGCCCTTAAAGGGATTTGAAACAAATCAAGCAACAGCAGCTTCTATAATCAGTCATACTTCAATAAATCTACAGAGATTTGCTGACAAAAGATAACATCTCGCGTTGAAATAAGTTTCCTTGCAACGATAACACACTACCTATGAAAACTGGTTGCTGGCGTAAAAAGACACCCCCACCCCCCACCCCCCACAAAAAACAACCCTCTAGGCACTAAAACAACTTTTTTTGTCTGCCTAACTGCCCCACACGTGCGCGCGCGCGCACACACACACACACACACACGGAGTTGTATGTTCATCTACCATTGCGAGGGTTATTCTATTGCCCCAATGCTTGCAGTCTTTACACAGACCTTTCCATCGTGCATGCTCTATACATGATATACTGGGTACTTCAGAAATTCTTGGTGTCCAGTTTCTATACATGATATAAAAGGTACTTCAAAATTCTTGGTGTGCAGTTTACTAACTACTAAAATCTGTAACCATTCGCTAAACATAACTTACAAATATTCATTCAGAAGTCAAAAGCGAGAACCCTGTTTAACATATTCCAAGAAATGTCTTATCCAGCTGCAAAATACCTGTTTTAAAATCTGTCACATCTCATACTTTCCGTGTTTGATTCCGAATCCCCCTGACCTCATGAACCTATAGCCTGCAAAGCTTTCAAAACCAACTGTTTAAAATTTGCATACAATGGGAGACAGCAAGGTGTCTTTTGCTGGAGGACAACAAACAAAAACCTGTATAATAAGAAGGAAGTCCTTGCCTGCTCATCTTTAAATATCTTAATCCACCTTGAAATTATCACGAAAAAGAGAAACCCCCAAACCAATGATCGTGAAGGAGAGTAACACAGCCGCAACATTATAGCCGTATTCAAACACTCTAGCTGTCAGGGCAGAGAATAGGAGGAATGGCCTTTGGACCCTTGTGTTTGCAAATCCTCGATCTCCACATTACAGCTGAGAATTCCAAGTGACCCGCTTTCTAAACCCGCGCTTAATCTAACACAATATTCAAGTAACCAAATACGAGAATTATTTTTAAAAAGTTGATACAGAACCGAAAGGAAAACACTGTGCGAATTTTTAGTCACGAATCTCTCTCTCTCTCTCTCTCTCTCTCTCTCTCTCATCTCTCTCTCATCTCTCCTCTCTATCTCTCCTCTCTCCTCTCTCCTCTCTCTCTCTCTCCTCTCTCTATCTATCTATCTATCTCTCTCTCTCTCTCCTTCATAAGTGCTTATTCCATTATCCTCGAAAAAATATCAAAACAACAAAACAACAACAAAAATAACACACACACACACATGCGCGCGCGCACACACACACACACACACACACACACGCACAAATAACCCCCCCCCCCCCCCAAACACACACGGAAAAGAAAGACAAATTATGACTCGTGATGACGTCATAGCGGACCATAAGTGTAACACATGTGTCCAGCCACACAATGGACTGTGGAGACACTTCAGGGGCAAGGACATCACAGGGAGGGGCATTGCTACATGACTTGCCTCTCGGCCCTCGTCTACAGGTATGGCGGCCTGTCACATCACACCGCACAACCCTAACATCCCCTTCACCTTGACAATGAAAGGAACAAAACTGGACACAGTGTTTTGGATCACTTTTAAAGACGTGAAGAAGGGCAAAGCAGAGTAATACCATAAAGAGATTATACAAGTGGAAAAGCAGTTTGTAATCTGAAACAGACCGATTTAGGAATAATGAATGACTTAAACGGCTGGTACGTAGTTATAGGCAGGATCCTGTTGGCATTGTCTCCAGCATCTAGGGGCTCTTTCTCTCCAGTGACTGAAGATTCGTGTTCTGCCTGACCAGTATAGAGAAGCTGGAAAATAAAGAAGTATTGCAAGTACAGTCTCTTTGTTGTATCACCTGATACTGACCGCCCTCGCTACAAGCAGGCACCGCTGACTGTTTCCATCTCAAGGCAGCATTTTTCTATAGAATTTTGCCAGGCACAACTCCGTCATTGGCCATTGCTGTGAGTTCTTTTACGTGCGCTGGAAACATGTTGCACACAATTTATTGTCTCACCGGAAAAAGTAGCACTCAGCCCATCACTCAAGGTCCAGTAGGTAGGGGGAAAGGTCGGGTCAAGATGGGAATGGAGCCCGCTGCTTCCCGCTTTCAGGAAAGGGGCGTTACTGCTCGATCCAAGATTCAGCCCTGGCCAGGTTGCCTGCAGGGTTTGCAGAGTCAGCAGAGCTGCACTGGCAGCTGAGTGCTCCGCAGCGACCTGGAGAATGTTCATGCCGGAGACTGGCCTCAAGATGACTGACTGTAGTGATGTACTTACTGATCAACGACAAAGAACGGGGTTGTGGCAGGGGGTGAACGACCGCTAGTGCAGTGAAAGGCGATCAGTTTCTACATTCAGTACGGCTTTCTCTTTTTTTATATATATAATACTCGGCTGTGAAGTCAACACACACTATCCGTCACGCCACGATCCAACTCCAGCATCGTCATTTCCAGCCAGTACAGGCAGGGCGTTTCCTGCAGGAGTCGATAACACTTTCCACCGATTCACTAACAGATGACTTCCACAGCGTTGTATTTTAATACTACGTTTCTGCACTACAGCGTAACAGTGTAAGTTCGATTTTTTGTGTCTGGAGTTTACGTGTCGCGTAGAAACACCAGGCAGCGCCTGAAAGTCGGTTTGGCTAAGGAAAAGCTAGTATGATATTCTGCCTTCCTCAACTGCTACTTTGGCATTCACTCGTTCCTACGAGTGGATGTTCATATGACTGAACCAAATCTTAAGGAGCACCCTCACAAAATTCGACTTTGAGGTTGAGAACACGATGCATATATTCGTGCTTCCAACTTTGAGGCTGAGAACACCATGCGTATATCCGTGCTCGCCAAAACGTTTAATGGAACTGTTAATGTGCATTATCATGGTAATGTACACATACAAAACCAAAAAAACCCCACCTCTGGAATAAGAGTAAAACTTTTCTGACAAGGAGGTCTTCATTAACTCTCGACCTTCCATATCCCTTCTCCCTTCTATTGCAAAAGATGATACCGAGGCGAGCGCCTGTAATTACTAGTTTGATTACAAGCTTCCTTTCTCGATCGAAGTTCCTTATACAAGAAAATGCCGGATGAAAATGTCCAGATAACAAGTTTACATACGTTACTTACTTGTCATTTCTGAAAAGTGTCCAAATAAAAAAGTTTAAAGATACTACCTTCTTACTGTCCACCCCACCCCACCCCCTTCTGCATCATTCTCTCTCTCTCTCTCTCTCTCTCTCTCTCCTCTCTCTCTCTCTCTCTCTCTTTCTTTCCCTTCCCTCTCCCAATTTATCCATGTATATAATTATATATCTCTCTCTAAAAATAATAAAGATAAAGAAGTGGTTTCACTTACAGAGTGTAAACTAAGGCCCAAAGGGCAAAGAAGACAGGACAGCAATGCTCCTACTCTACAATAGAGCCCGGCAGAAAACAGAACATGAAATGTTACCCAGCCTGAGGGATCAATTTCCCCACAGCAACAAATAAGCACGTTGTACACCTATCCTCACACAAAGGAAGAAACAAGAGTTGAAAGCGTCTTTATGTAATCATTGTAAGGGACACATTTTCTTTCAACGAAAAAATGACAACAAAGAGACGTTTAAAGAATCGACCGAAGGTATCAATGATTCAACAATGCTTGCTCTATTTCGAGCACACTGAACCAAGAAACACTGGCCTTGCAACTAGATTTATCACCTCTCTATTCTTCTGTTTTTCGTTATCAGTACCCAAAACCTCAACCATGCTCCTCATCAGAACAGTGTGCTGTGCAATACTGTGCACGGTGGTGATGTTACATGTCTAACTTCACACACACACACACACACACACACACACACGCACACACACACGCACACACACACACACACACACACACACACACGCACGCACGCACGCACGCACGTAAAGACGAAAATATAAACCTACGATTTTTTATTTGTGTTTTTGCCTGTTTCTTTTCTTCTTCTTTTTAAACAGCAATCGCTTCTCGCGTAGAGAAAACTTGTTTCCATTAAGAATAATATTTGAAGTGGGCTGTTCGAAGGTACACTGCATGTCGTGTCATGGTGATATTCTAAGGTCTCCATACCAGGGCAGGGCGTTTCCTATACACATATGCCTGTCGATACAGACGCTTGAACTGATTCAACCACACTTGTATTGGCTCCCGCGGCGATGATATCAATTAAATGTCTAACATTTCCACGCTGCAGCGACAGAGCCTAGCGGTACGGTAAGAAAGTTGCGTATGTAATCTGCTGGTAAGTGGGGGTGCAAGCTCGTGTCTCCAATGAGGCATAATATCTGTTCGAGACGATTTCCCCCCCTTGGAGTTAAAGACTCTTCAACTCTCCTGCTTTTTGGATGTCGATGTCTGTGTGCAACAATGCGAAGATGTGATTTCCCCCCCCCCCCCCCCCCCCCCCCCCCCCGTTCCTTGGCTAGCTAGAGCTCCGTGATTCACCAATCGTCAATTCTTGTGTACTTATACGACCGTTTTTAGGCTACCCACTATCAAGGTAGCTAGCTGCATTCCGACTTAGGAGATGTTGTCTAAACATGACGCCAGTGTGCATGCGGGTTTTTTTTTTTTTTATATAGTTGTCATCCGTTCCTACTGGCACGCTATGGCCTACTCTTCCGAAAGGCAGAACATGCTTTAAAGTGTGCTCAAGCTTTTTCGAACGCGTTCGCACACGGGACGTCCGTTTATAGTCTCATTCAAATGACTATTTTTGTTTGGTTGGGTGTTGTTTTTGTGTGTGTGTTTTGTTTGTTTGTTTGTTTTTGGGGGGTACTGATGTTTACTCCAGAGGAATACCCCCCCCCCCCCCCCCCCCCCCTCGAACGAGCTCAACTCTCTAACCACCAGGCTACCCCTGCTATCCCAGGCCAATATTCACTACTGTCAGCATAAATAGTCGCTGGTTTCTGCGAGTCTCTCTTCTTCTTCTTTGCATACTGCTTAACTTGCTTAACTTACAACTTAGGCATCCATATTCATCGCTGGGCAAGACAGTGATCCCATAATCGCCTATCGGGCTGACATGGTTTATGGGATCTTCATTGAGAGCATCATTTGGGGATCTTTAACTAGAATATCATGATGGGGATCTTCTACATTTGAATAATAGCCCTGAAGGGGATTGTGTGGTCAGGGAAGGGGGGTGGGGTAAGCAGCATGGAATGCATATATCTTTATGTATACGGACACAAGGGGGAGATTAGAACACAACAGAGATGAAACTGCTTGCGGCTCCGTCTTTTTTTTGGCTGTCTGTGATCTGTCCGCCTGTCTGTGTCTGTCTCGGTATCTGTCTGTCTCTGTATCTGTCTGTGTGTCTGTCTGTGTGTCAGTCTGTCTCTGTCTGTGTGTCTTTCTCTGTGTGTGTGTGTGTGCGTGTGTGTGTGTGTGTGTGTGTGTGTGTGTGTGTGTGGTGAGTGTGTGTGAGTGTGTGTGTGTGTGTGTGTGTGAGTGTGTGTGTGGGGTGTGTGTGTGTGTGTGTGTGTGTGCGTGTGCGTGTGTTCCCTCGTTGCATGTTAAGATCTTGCAAGCCAAGGAAAGTACAATTTATAATGTGAAATGAACAAACTACGATCTTTGAATTACAAATCATTCAATTTGTTTATTAAGATACTTGAGACACAAATTCAACCCAGTGTCTTATATCGTTTTGAAAGTTGTGGCTTAAACGCAGCATCAACACAAAGCGAGTCTGAGCATTTATGTACTTTGAAACAGCTTTAAGTAGATAGACAAACATCAAATGATCTTGTTTACAGCGAAACAAATAGAGATATCCTCTTTCTATTCATCTTACTTTAAGATGCGTGTTTTTGCCTTTTCTAAAAGGAAAATTATTCAAAAATCAAAACATCACAATAGTGAACGCATCAAATCTTGTTACACATTTTGTTAAAAATTAATTCTGCACTAAGATGTGTTAGGTATTGGTTTAAAATATTTCATGTGGAAAAGCACAAACTACCTTTTAAACCTTATAAGATGCTTTTTTTATTTAGATGCTAAGGAAAAGAAAAACTGGGCCACACAAATACGCTTTTGTTTATTCAAATATGGCTTTGGATGTGTCTAGTTAAGTCAAGATGTTGGGAATCTAAGACTTTATTGCTGTTTTTAGACAAAGACTATTGATTGTCATTAGCAACGATGGAACGATCATATACAATCTAGTGATGAATATAGAACTTATCAACAATTTATAAGATTACATGAACCTTACTTAAAGCTTGAAATGGATATGCATTACAAAAGAACAATGGCTAAATTCAGACTGGGTGTGTCAGATATATACAGGTGCATAAAGTTAGATACAGAATGCATAGTGAATCTGATACATGTCCTGTATGTAATGAACTGGAACCTGGAGTCCCACAGGGATCAGTTCTCGGCCCTGTTCTTTTCACTCTCTACACTGCTCCACTTTCACATATAATGAACCGTCATCAGATCAACCATCATTTCTATGCAGATGACTCTCAGATTCTTCCCAGTGATACACCTGAAAATCTGCCTTCTCTCTTGACAAATATGGACTACTGCTTTCAAGATATCCAAAACTGGATGATAGAGAACAAGTCACCGCTAAATCCAGACAAAACCGAAGCCATGCTTGTAGGGACCAAACACAAACTCTCTCCCATCACAACAGCTTCAATAGAATTCGGCAATACGTCAATTCCTCTATCCACTGCTGCGAAGTATCTTGGTGTTGTTATCGACAACACACTCTCCATGCAAAACTTCATCACCCAGACCTGCCAATCATGCTACTATCAATTGCGGCGTATGAATGCAATTCGAAAGTTCCTGTATATTGATGCAACATCCAAACTAATGGTGTCTCTCATTCTTTCACGTCTGGACTATTGCAATTCTCTTCTGGCTGGTCTGCCAGTATCATCAATCCACTCCCTTCAACGTATACAAAACTGCAGCTCGACTTGTCCTCAGAAAGAGAAAATCTGAGCACAAAACTCCTCTCTTGCAATCCCTCCTCTGGCTGCCTGTGCCACAGAGAGTTAATTATAAGATCAGTACCCTCTGTTACAAATGTCTCCACAAAACAGCACCCTCCTACCTCTGTTACTGTCTTCACCTATACACTCCTCGTTCCCTCCGCCCTGCTGCAGATACCTTGTGCTTACGAATACCGAAATTCAACCAATCCATTGTTGGCCGTCGCTCTTTCTCTGTTTCTGGTCCAGTGATCTGGAATGACCTCCCTCTCTCCCTTCGCCAAAAGCCTACTTATGACACTTTTAAATCCAGCCTCAATACATTTATTCCAAATCTGATGTTTCCCCTCTTATTTCATCTCAAATCTATCCCTGCCTAA
>CM054136.1:29951207-29971207 GCA_028751875.1 Rapana venosa
GGCCTTCTTTTGTTCTGTGTTACGTAATATTATAGAGCAGGACACCCGCAATAAAAAATGGGGAAATCTGATGGATAACTCTTCAGTACTGAGACTCAATGACTCCCCAGGGAGTTTAAAAGGGGAAAGAGAAAAGAAGAAGAAGAAGAACAACAACAAGAAGCAGAAGAACAAGAAGCAGAAGAACAAAAAGAAATGTGACTAATACACTCTCCACATTAAACATTTTTCTATGAATGATATTTCTTTATATATAATTATGCCTATTTATTTACACCCTACATACATGTCATAGTGAGCACTTTGGGCACTACACGGTTTGAATTGCAACCCCCCCCCCCCCCCCCCCCCCCCCCCCCCTTTCCCTCATCCTTACAGCAAGAACGTGTTCAACTTGGTTAGACTTCATGAGTTGCTGAGGTCAGTGGTTCTAAAAGAGGCAGTTACGGGTGTTTTTTTTATACCATTCTTCACTCCTTTTGAATGGGCTACTATTCCAAAGCTCAAGCAATAGTGTTAATTAAGGTGTGCTGATTAGACAAAAATCTTGTTCGTTTGTATGCTTGTTGTGATTGAATTTAGGTCCCAGCGGATATTTCCGATTCAGGTACTCTGAGAAGGTGGCTTAGTGTCTTTAAGGAGCAGGTTTTAAAAAAAATTTAAAGGCTGTGTAGAGGTAGCAGTAGGATGGTCTGTGGGATGGGGCTGTCTTAACCTTTGCCATACACCGTCGGTGTGCTCCCACAGGAGAGATGTCTTGCACCATTTGTACACACCCAGTTACATTCCTTTATAGCATGGGACTTTTGTCCAGAAAACAGTCGAAGTCTCTAATCATCCCCCGCGCCCTCGCCTCAAGGGATCAGCTCTGTGATTTAGGCAATAGCGTGGAAAACTGAGCTGCTTGTGACACATCACCGGGGTGTTGGATATGGCTTTGTCACAATCTCTTTTCTCCGTCGTTGGCCAAGGCAAAGTCAAAGACAGAGGCTGTCAAGGGACTCCTTCAAGTCCAGTGTTCTTGTCACTAATTTCTGCAAGCGTAACGAGTCATCACTGTCTTCCTCAAATTCGCTACATTATTTTCTTTTCTCTACTTTTGGCAAGAGTCTTGCCTCTGTGCTGGTCCCTCTGATTCAGTGTCTCCAAAATCCAAAGATTTTGTTATTCTTTCATGTCTTCCCAATCCTGACTGGAATTGATACCACCTCGTGTTGAGTAGTATCAGTATTTGAGGCCTTTCCATTCTCCTGATTCGAGAGATTCGCCCGTGACCAGTTCGGCCATGAGGTTGTATTTCTAATCAGAATTTTCAATCTGGCCCACAAAAGATTATTTAAAATAATGTAGAGACTATAACGTCTGAGAGTATCTAGTAATGCAGGTATATTTCTTTCTGTTTTCGTTCCTCGGCTACAGCTCCGAGGTTCAGCTACAGTGACATTTTGCATATGCGACAGATTTTGCCCACATGAAGGTAGCCGCATTCCGACTTCGGGGCTGCTTCCTGGGCATGTTCATGTTTCCGTAACCCACCAAACGCTGATATGAATCACGGGATCTTTAACAGGCTTATTCGATCTTCTGCATGTGTATATACAGGAAGTGAATTAAGTTCTGCACTTAAGGTTGATGTAGGAGATCGTAAAAACCATGCATACTAGCCTGCGGGCCTAGTAACATAACATCAAAAAAGGAACGTACAGTTTTAGTCACAGTGATGCTTAGATATGATAAAAGATACGTCTCACTGGTTGATATGCAGCTTCTTCATTGTTACTTTGTATTTGCACTTCCTGACAGGTGATTTAACATAATGCAGGTGAACAACTCACGTCCTGTTATGAAAACTGTCAGTGTTCTTTTTTCTTTCCTTCTTTTGAGAGGATATTACATGGAGATAAAAATGGGTGGGTGTTTTTTTTCTTCCTTGGCTACAGCGCGAGGTTTACAAAATGGTGAGATGTTGCCTATGTGCCCATTTGCCCACCATTATGGAAAAGGGTTCAAATATGTTGAAGAGAAAAGGGTCAACCGCACAGGGGTTTAAATCAGTAAAATATGACTAAGAGAAAGTTTTAAACACATACTTTTCAAAGTCAAACCTGTTTATTTCAGCTCGTAAGTTCACAGCGTTGGCGCATGAAATTATTGTTAAAACACTTTGTTCCTAACCTTTGCACACACACACCACACACACACAGAGAGAGAGAGAGAGAGAGAGAGAGAGAGAGAGAGAGGGAGAGAGAGAGAGAGAGAGAGGGAGAGAGAGAGAGAGAGAGAGGAGAGAGGAGGAGAGAGAGAGAAGAGAGAGAGAGAGAATATTATTTAAGTGGCATACTTCTTGTTAAGATTAATCTACGGCGTTGTCAGGATGAGTGCATCTCCTTCTACAGGCCATTGGCCTTCATGAATAAAACATCGAGAGAGGAAGGGGGGGGGGGGGGGGGGGGGGGGGGGGTAGAGAGAGAGAGGGGGGGGGGGGTTATTGTGATAAGCTGTGAAGCCCATTCACAAGGGAACAGTGAGAATGGCAATGGGCACAAAACATACATAGTAGGAGCACAAGGTCTTTATCCATGTAAGGTCATTCATTCTCTCTCTCTCTCTCTCTCTCTCTCTCTCTCTCTCTTCTCTCTCTCTCTCTCTCTCTCTCTCACCACACACACACACACACACACACTCTTCCCCTCCCCATTCTGAAGTCTGAACTCTCTCTCTCGCTCGCTCGCTCGCGCGCTCTCTCTCTCTCTCGCTCTCTCCGGACCAGCTGTACAGATGGAGCCTTCCCATACAGGGGCAAAATTTGAAAGCAGGTGACTGCAGGAACTTAGGGCAGGTGTTGGAGATACAGGCTCCACCACCACCACCCAGCTATATATAACACAATAACATGATAGTCTTCTGGCGGAAGAAGACAGACACGAAGGCGGGTAAAGTAAAGACACGGCAAGAGTAGAGCTTTTCATAAAGGAAAGAAGAAGAAGAAGAAGAAGAATAGAGAAGAACCATATTCACATACACACACGCGCGCGCGCGCGCACGCAAGCACACACACACACACACACGCACGCACACACGCGTGCACGTGCCCACACACACACACACACGCGTGCACGCGCCCACACACACACACACACTTAACCACGGGGGGGGGGGGCGGGATAGTCTAGTGGTTAGAACATTGCGCTCGCAATCTGACGACCAGGGTTCGATTCCCGTTCAAGGGGACATTTTCCCCTGGAGTTAACATCAGTGCAGACTCCACTTTCCCCAAAAGTCCTTCGGATGAGACTATAAACCGAGGCCCCGTGTGCGAACGCACGCAGAACATCTTGCGCACACGTTAAATCTTGTTCCGCTTTTCGTAAGAGTAGGCCATTGTGTGCCGGTGGAAACAGATGACAAATTTACAAAACTGCATATAGACGGGAACTGGATGTAAAAAAGCACATAAGTGCTTATTCCATTATCTTCGATATAAAAGAATAAAATAAAATAAATAAATAAAAATAAACCGTCTGATATCACTTTTCGGTGGAAGGACGTTAAACTGAAGAAGTAACTAACACACATACACACGCGCGCGCGGGCGCGCAAAAGCAAAAATATGGCCTCTCACGCATAACTGTGCTTCAGGCAAGACATCTGCTTCAGAATACAAAGACGTCTTAGGAAGTTTGAAGTGTCAGACTAAACTACACTGGCTTTATGCTGGCTACTACCCGCTGACAAAGACACACTGTCCCCTTCCCCCGGGTTTTTTGCCCCCAAAGCAAACTCTCCAAGTTGTTTAGGAACAATGTCCAGCTTTTTTTTCTTGTTAAGTTTTTGTTGTTGTGGATGTCATTTCCTTCTCTTACCTCTAACACATCTACCGCTGCCCCCCCCCCCCCCCTTCCCCCCCCCCCCCCCCCCCCCCCCCAACACAACACACACACACACACACACTTCCTACCTGTCTTTTTCTTCTCTTTTTCAATACAGCCGGATTTGTTCTGAGGCCTCAAGAGCCTAGTCGAGGCTTGAATCACCAGAATTTAGAAAAGACAGCAACATTATTTGGGTGATGACCCAGTTACTGCGTTTCAACTTCATTGTTTTTCTTTTCCCCATTACTGAGGGACTTTTTTTTCTTGCCTTCTTTTTGAATTTTAAATTTATCTCTTTGAAATCCACGAGTCATGTTTCCTCTCAGTTTGCCTTCTGTGCTGTTCGGTGATTTCGCCCATTTCCTGCATTCTGATCAGATCACCAGTCTTTGTTTGTGTTGCTTCTGGCCCACAGTCAATGCACAATATCTTACATCATGCAAAATATTCTGCCCAAGATTGTCAGCCAACTGATTTTACGTTATTCGTTCAGAAACAACTGACAAACGTATTTTTCAGTATGTGCTGCAGAGGGCTTTGCTTATCTCCAGTATCTCCAGATTGTCCATTAACTATACTGGTACCTATGTGTGCATACCTGAGTGTGTGCATTGAGTAGTGAGTGTGTGTCTCAGTGCATGCATGTGTGTCTGTGGGCTTGTGTGTGAGTGTGTTGTGTGTGTGCGTGTGCGTGCGTGCGTGCGCGTGCGTGCATGCGCGAGCATACGAGTGTTGTTATTGCATAATCAAAAACTTATCACAAGAAAACGTGTGTGTGTGCTTGAGAGCGTGGGTGGGTGCCTGTGCGTGCGTGGGGTGTATGTGTTGACGTCAAAAGAAGGAGACATTACCACTCATATGATCTCTGGGTGTAAAATTTACTATGAGCGCGTGTGGGTGTGGCTAGGCAGGTGTGTGTAAATGAATGTGTGCCTTTGAGACTGTACATAATGAATGTCTGCAAGATACCATGGGTTAATATCTCTCTCTCTCTCTCTCTCTCTCTCTCTCTCTGGGTAGGAGGTAGGGCAGGCACCATAAAAACTGTGCAGTTTGTTTAAAAAGGGGAAAAAAGGTAAGCCAAGAGACTACAAGAGAAAAATGAAAGGCATAAAGAGTACACCTGCTGCAACAGTAGCAGAGAATTCTACCAGTATAACCATTCCAAGCCCTTCAGGTTAGTACTGGTAATGTTGATACAAATGGATTGCCATAGGGCGCAATGAATTGACTATACTTTTAAAATCTGCAAATTTGCCAATAACTGACAGAGAAGTGGAAAAGGTAGAGGTAATGCTTCCATTAAGAACCAGGGCAAGTACGATTGTGTGCCTCTGTTTATTAAGTATTACTGTAAGTTGGGTTCCATTAAAAATCAGACCATGTACAATTGTGTGCCTTTTTTTTTTTTATTAAGTATTACTGTAAGTTGGGTTCCATTAAATATCAGGCCATGTACAATTGTGTGCCTTTTTTTTTAATTAAGTATTACTGTAAGTTGGATTCCATTAAATATCAGGCCATGTACAATTGTGTGTCTTTTTTTTTTATTAAGTATTACTATAAGTTGGATTCCATTAAATATCAGGCCATGAACAATTTTGTGTCTCTGTTTATTAAGTATTACTATAAGTTAGATTCCATTAAATATCAGGCCATGTACAATTGTGTGCCTCTGTTTATTAAGTATTACTGTAAGTTGGATTCCATTAAATATCAGGCCATGTACAATTGTGTGTCTCTGTTTATTAAGTATTACTATAAGTTGGATTCCATTAAATATCAGGCCATGTACAATTGTGTGCCTCTGTTTATTAAGTATTACTGTAAGTTGGATTCCATTAAATATCAGGCCATGTACAATTGTGTGTCTCTGTTTATTAAGTATTACTATAAGTTGGCATCCATTAAAAATCAGGCCATGTACAATTGTGTGCCTCTGTTTATTAAGTATTACTGTAAGTTGGATTCCATTAAATATCAGGCCATGTACAATTATGTGCCTCTGTTTATTAAGTATTACTATAAGTTGGCATCCATTAAAAATCAGGCCATGTACAATTGTGTGCCTCTGTTTATTAAGTATTACTGTAAGTTGGATTCCATTAAATATCAGGCCATGTACAACTGTGTGCCTCTGTTTATTAAGTATTACTATAAGTTGTTCAGCTAAGCGTTACTGGCTGTATGTCGTTCACAGAGTATAAGACAGTGGAAAATGCTGGGCCGCCTTTACTCATTTTATAAAGGAGGATTTCTTTTCCTCTGGGGAAAACCAAAAGGAATATGAATCAAGGTACTTATGAATATACAGGCACCTGTCCGATTTCTATCATTATTGATTTCAATATCCAAAGTAAGGCAATCAGTTTAGTGTATATTTCAACATTCAAAGGCAGACATACAGTTCAATATAGAATCTCAACATCCAAAGTAAGGCAATCAGTTCAATGTTGTTGTTTTTCAATATTCAAAGTAAGGCAATCAGTTCAATGTGTTTTTTTCAATTTTCAAAGTAAGGCAATCAGTTCAATGGTTTTTTTCAATATTCAAAGTAAGGCAAACAGTTCAACATTGTATTTCAACATCCAAAGTAAGGCAATCAGTTCTCTTTTTTTTTCAATATCCAAAGTAACGCAATCAGTTCAATATTATATTTCAATATCCAGTGTGTGTGTGTGTGTGTGTGTGTGTGTGTGTGTGTGTATGTGTAGGACTGTCGTGGGCTCGCTCGCTCTCTCTCTCTCTCTCTCTCTCTCTCTCTCTCTCTCTCTCTCTCTCTCTCTCTCTCATCTCATCTCAAAGTTGAAGGCGATCAGGAAAAGGTCATTGTCTTTATCCGCACTTTTCTCAGGCAGCAAGGAGAACGCTACACTGTTATTGTCTGTTGCACGTGCACTATTTGCGTCACTCCTTCAATGCGATAGTTTACAACACGCGCGCGCACACACACATACACACACACACAACACACACAGGGTCACGCACGCGTGTGCGCACATACACACACACACACACACACACAGCGATACAAAACTTTCTCTTCAATGCCCCCTCCTGCCCTCTACTTCCAGCGTCTGGTTGGTTTGTTTGTTTTCCAGAAAAGTAAAAGCTGTTTCATCGTTTTTCTCTAAGCTGGGAACGTTTAAAGGCTTTCTTTCTTTGGAGAGTTCAGGTTTTCTATTGATAGGTGGGATGGATTACACCTGTCGCGCGTTCCCCAGCTTAATACACTGGAGGTCACCCAAACTATGCACTCTGTTCTGCTTTACTCATCTCACCTGAACCACTGTGAGATTTAAAAGTACACACTGGTTGAGACGTTTGTGTGTACGACTCTTTTCAAGCACCCCTCCACATAGGCACCCATATTCCGACTAAAGAGGATTTTTTGTTGTATTGTTGGGGGTTTTGTTTGTTTGGTGGTTTTTGTTTTGTTTTGTGTGGTGTGTTTTTTGGGGGGCGGGATCCTTTACAGGCGATTGCATGTCGTTAATGCTCTGCACCTACTATCCTAGATGAAGACAATCTCTCAACTCAACGTTTGAAAGAATAATGTTAACATTTTTTTGCCATTTAACTTACATCAAATAACTGAGCAATATTTTGTCCTGGGCCAAGGGGGTTGGGGGTGAAGTAAGAGCTGGGGATTGCGGGGAGGGGTGAGGGGTGGGGCGGGGGGGGGGGGGGGGGGGGGGGGGGGGTTGACCGATTTGAGTTGAATTTGCTTTGTGTTGTTCTTAGAAAGTCCTGGAAAGTTTATCCAGGCAGCTGCACGTGGTGGTGGTGGTGGTGGTGTGGTGGTGTGGTGGTTAGTGTGTGTGTGTGTGTGTTTCATTTATTTTTTTTTTTATTCTTTTATATCGTGTGTGTGTGTGTGTGTGTGGTGTGTGTGTGGGTGTGTGTGTGTGTGTGGTGTGTGTGTGTGTGTGTGTTCCCCCTTGACATAAGAGCCTAGGTAAGTCAACGTCAATAAAATGAAATACTCCCAATATGCCCACTTCCTCCCCCCCCCCCCCCCCCCCCCTCATCTATCACCACACACACACATAAATATTTTCTCAGTCACGTAAAGTTCCTCTCCGAGCTACACCCAAACAGACACCTGGCTTAAATACCTTTCCAGATCTCTCAAGATACTCTTCTCAGATCTCTAAAAACAACAACAATAATATCAACAAACAAACAAACAAAACCAACCACCCAAACAAAAACAGAACAACAGTACCACAAAAAAAAATCCAGTATCTTTAAAAAAAAAAACCTTCTAAAATACATATCCTCTCTCTCTCTCTCTCTCTCTCTCTCTCTCTCTCTCCTCTCTCTCTCTCTCTCTCTCTCTCTCAAAACAAAGTTAAAACAACCCCCACTACACAAAAAAACAACTTCTAGGATTTCTCAAGAAGCTATTTCCAGATCTCTGAGGGGACAGCAAGCACAGCTGATGCCAGCACAAATCAATCCTCCCTCTTCAAGCTCCATCCTTTAACTCAGTCCAGTCAATCTGTCCATTAAAGTCCGATCCTCAAACTCCGAAAACGTACACAGCTTCGACGAAAAGACTGCTTGGTTTGCACTTTCTCGAAGGTAAAAATGCAAACACCAACTAAAACAAAGCACAAAAAGTTTTGCTGACTTGTGTACAGGAGTGACGCAAATAGTGCGCGTTGCAACAGGCAATAAGAGTGTAGCGTTGTCTGTCTCTCGTTGCCGCTGAAGAAAAGGAAATGAATGAAGACGAATGACCTTTCCAACGATGGCTAAGCTTTGATTAGTATTGACCAGTATAGAACAAAAGGACCTACTAACAATTGTTGGATTGGATCGGCAGCGTTCATTTTTTTCTTTTCCTTTTTTCTTTTCGTTCCTTGATTAGAGTTCCGAGGTTCACCTTTGGTGAGATTTTGCGTATGCCACTGTTTTTACCCACTATGAAGGTAGCCGTATTCCGACTTCGGGGATGTATGCTGGGTATGTTCGCGGTTCCGTCACCCACCGAGCATGAATTACGGGAACTTCAACGGCCACATTTCATCTTGTGTGTGTATACTGTGTACACGAAGGGAATTAAGGCACTGGCAGGTCTGCACTTGCTTGACCTGGGAGATCATAAAAATCCCCACCTTCAATTCACCAGACGCCGCCGAAATTCGAACCCACGACTTCATAGACCCATAGGATTGAAGTCGAACGGTCTTAACCACATGGATATGATGTCCGTCAGCGTTCCTATAAATATCAGGATGTCCCTTTTCAATTTCTGACAAATGCTACAGCTGAACAGTTCAGAGGCTTGGATTTCCATCCAGTGACACCTTGAAGTCGTGGGTTCGAATCTTGACAGCGGTGTCTGGTGAACTAAGGGTAGGGATTTTTCTCTCGGCCCGGGTCAACTTAAAGCGCAGACCTGCCAGTGCCTTAATTGCCTTCATACAATTCTACATGATGGCACACAGATGAAATATGCATGCTAAAACACCCATGAAGTATGTAAACGCTTGGTGAGTTATTACCAACACGCCCAGCGTGGATTCTGCTACGTGGAGAGGGTGGGCTTTGCCTACTTCAATGTGCCCATGACACACTGTCTGAACAATTCATTGCAGTGCCTACACGACTCCTCAGGGGGCTAAGGGAGAAGAAGGAAAAGAGAGAAACAGACCATATTCAATTTCCGCTGATAAAACATAATATTGATACAAGCAGTTTCAAAGGTCTGCTGGAATTACTGTTCTTTTCTTCAAAGCTATAGTTTCTTTTTTTTTTCGTTCCTCGGCTAAAGGTTCACAAAAGGTGATATTTTGCGTGTGTGACCGATGTTGTCGCATTCCGACTCGAAGATGATGCTTAAACATGACGCTGATGTTTAAACATTGTTTTTTAATTATGTCATCCGTTCTCGGCACGCTATGGCCTACTCTGTCGAAAAGGGAGAACAGGTTTTAGCGTGAGTGCAAGATGTGTGCGTACCGCATGCACGCGCGCGTAACACACACACACACACACACACACACACACACCACGTATCTACCCACACCCACAGTACAGCTATCACAGAAACAACCAGAAAGGGAAGACACACCTGACTTAAAAACCTACCTAAAAGATCGTCTCACAACACAAAGACAGCAGCACAGCAAAGCTCATCACAGCCAGCACACTTATTTCTGCCTTCATCTCTTCCTTCAGCCCACACAACCTCTAAATAAACACCGGCACTTTTCAAACTCTGAAAAAACGGTAATCCGCTCTGAGAACAGACGGATCAGCTTTCACTTTCTGGAGGACAAAAGCCAGGACAAAAACTGCAGGCACTGACCAAAAAAAAATGAACAAAGAAATAAAAGTATTGCTGCTTGTGTTAAACTAGTACCACATTTTAAGGAGTGACGCAAATATACTGCATACGGGCGCGTGCAGCAGACAATAACAGCTTAGCGTTCTCGCTGCGATCTAAGAGAAACATAAAAGCAAAATAATGCAACGCAACGCAAAACAAAACAAAACCGGTTGAAAACAAGACAGCCTTCCATTTATGGCCAAACTTTGTATTAGTATTGACAAAGTTTATCGATAAACGCACGTACTAACAACAGATGAATGGGCAACAATCGGCATTCATAGTTTACCTTGTCTTATTCTTCTTCTTCTTTTGTTGTTGTTGAAATTACTGCTGATATAACCTCACATTACCCTATGGGGATGCCAGGGGCTTGTCAGTATATATAGCATCCCCACCTCCTGGAAATTCTGTGCTCGAAATTCCCTCTTTTCTATTCCTCTTTTTATTTCTGCTCTGTTCCTTTCCTTCATGTCACCGCCTTCGTGTCTGTTTTCTGCATTCTTGGTCCATTCTCCAGCCTTTTTTCCAGAAAGACTTACAAGATAACAATTCTCTCCCATGCTGGTCGGATGCGCTGGGCCTGACTTGTCAGGCGCTTAACGGCAGCGCAACGATTTTTCGCTCATTTTTCGTCTGTCAGACAATAGTCGCTGTCTGAAGGTTCGACGAAGAAGAAGATGAACCGCATATATTCATTGGTGTCTTGCTTTTTATTGTTCCTTTTTTTTTTCCAGCTGGAGAGTATGAAGCATTGTTGGACAACTCTCTCTCCCTTCCCCCCCCCCCCACCCCCCCCCCCCCCCCCCCCCCCCCCCCCCCCCCCCCCCCCCCCCCCACCCAGTCAACGCATGACTGGAAGTTACAGGAGTACTTTGACACCCGACATGTTACCGGGCGGAATGTATATTGTGTCAAGTTGAGATGCCGTCCTCCTCATCACCAGTCAACAGCAACGCCACTAAAAGTTAACTACAGGCATTATCCCAGTGCTGTACTTTCTCACTACTTGCCTCTTGATACACCATCTCAGTGTCAACCAGACATTTTCCTGGGTCACACACACATACAGAAAATAATGTAAAACAGAAACAAGCTAAAATTCATTGTAACCTTGTTGTAGCTCAGGCTAAGAGACAGTTTTGGACTTCTTTTTGTACCACCGAAATTTCAAATCATAAGGACCTTAAAAAGGTGTGGGGAAAATTTCATGAAATGAAAAAAGGCGTTAGCTTACCAACTTGTCCAGTGAGACTGGAAAACAAAGAATTCCCATCAAATTTAGAAAAGGCAGAGGCGTTTGCAGATATGTTTTCAAAATCGATGTGTCTTGAAGGATTGTCACTTAAGTGTAGGAACTATAGAACAGAAGAGGAAATAAAACAGGTATAATGATCCAATCTCTGACAACAGTTCATGCATTAATGCTCCAATTTCAGTGATGACGTTAGAGATTGCTTTACTGTCTCTTTCTACTAAAAAACATCTGTCGGTTTAGATGCAGTTTCTAATGACATGCTAAAACATCTACCAGCAAACTTTATTTTTCTACTGCATAAACTGTTCAATAAATGTTGGATTGAAGGTGTTATGCCAGTGGATTTGGAATCAATCTATTGTCATTCCTATTCATAAACAGGGAAAACCCAAACAGACAAAACTAGCTACAGCAATTGCTTTGACCTCACACACTGCAAGCTAATGGAGGGAATTATTCTTAAAAGTGATGTACTTCTGTGATAAAAATAAAATAATCCCCGTCAATCAAGCGGGTTTTCGAAAAGACAGATCTGCCATAGATAACTTGGTTAAGCTATCAACGCATATAAAAATTCAGTTTGCAAGAAGAAAGAACGTTCTTGCAACATTTTTTGATATAAAAAGAGCGTATGATCAAGTTTGGCATGCTAAGTTGCTGTGTAACCTAAAGGATCTGGGTTTTTATGGGCATTTTTATAATTATATTAAAAGTTTTTTTGACTAATAGAAGTATACAGGTTAGAGTAGCTAAATCATATTCTAGTTTTAGATCTCTTCATATGGGACTTCCCCAAGGTTCTGTAATATCGCCTCTCTTATTTAATACTTTGCTGCATGATCTTCCTATGAAATTGTCGAAGGAAGTAGTCTTAGTACAATATGCAGATGATATATGTATGTGGATGAATGTTTCTATGAAACGAAACACACCAAAAAGAGCGTTAAACTACATTAAAAAGGTATACAAGAACCAGCTTAACAACATCGATAATTATATGCTCGAAAATGGATTTACTTTATCCACAGAAAAAACGTACACTGTGCTTTTTAACAATGGAAGTAATCCAGATGACCTACCAGCATTTAGAATTGGGACCAACATGATTGAGTATAAAGACACCGTAAAGTTCTTGGGTGTTATTCTCACTTCTAAGCTAACTTGGAATGCACATATCGAAGACAATTTAACTAAAGCAAAGAAAGGCTTAAATTTTTTGAAGATGGTAAGTAAACAGTTCTGGGACCAAGACACATTAAATATGAAATATTTAGCTACATCCCTTATTCGTTCAAAATTATCGTATGGTCAAGAGGTCTTTTTCAGTGCGCCTAAGTATTTACTTAAAAAGTTGCAAAGTATAGACTGCAAAGCATACAGGCTGGCTTATCACGCCTCAGCCCTGGGAACATATAACGAAGTCGGCATGTTGCCTTTGGATGATTACCGTCAACTGGCATGTGCTAAATATTTGCTTAGAAACAAAACGACAGAAAACTTTATTTCAGAAGAAATAGAAGTAAAATCAGAGTTTAATTTTCCTAAAAGAGCGAAATATATATCCTCTTTAATGCCCATCAGTACATATGTGTCTGATCTGGTACAAAACTCTGAAGTCAATCAACACAGCATAGACACACAAGAAGCAATCTTACCTTGCCCATCATGGGAGATGAATAAAGCACACTTTGATATAGAGGTGTCTAATGAAAACAAGAATGACAACCAGAATATAATGGTTGCTGATGTCCGATCCCACATCCACCATAAATATTTTGACCATTTACAAATTTATACAGACGGATCACGTCTAGATAATCAAGAAACAGGTTCTGCTTTTGTTATACCAGCATTAAAAATTGAAAAATCATATTATGTTGGTAAACATCACTCGATATTTACAGCAGAACTTTAGCAATACTAATGGGTCTTACTTATATTTTTGATTTGCCGTTGTGTATATTTCAAATTCTTCTTTGCGTTGATTCTAAATCGGCATTGTATGCTTTAAATCACCATGTTACAAGAAAACTTCGAAAATCATATTAGAGATTAAGCATGTAATACATCTCTTAACCTTAAAGGGCATAAGTGTGAATTTTTGTTGGGTGCCTTCACACACTGGGTTCTTTCCAAATGAGTGGGCGGATAGAGCTGCCAAAAAGGGTGCAAAACATGGACGGGATGCAATAGAATTGCATGTGCCTTTATCCTTACAAGAAGGGTATAGCTTACTAGAACAAAAATCATGGAGAAAGGTCACTGAAAGTAATCAGCAAAATGAGAGACTTTTAACTAGAACTGCAATCAATACCGATAATTTAACAGTGGGGAACCATTCAGAAGTTAGTACAAGTGTTTTTACGTCAAGGAGAATTAATACTTTATTCTATAGAATGAAACTAAATGCATTGATAACCAAATTCAGCAAAAATGGTAAATGCCTGTGTGGTGAGAATATCACTAATACTCATATACTTTTTGACTGCCAGAGTGTAAAACCTTTCATGCCCCATTTTTCTGAAAACTCCCTCACTAGCATATTCAGTAATCTAAAACTGGCATTTGAAATTGTGAAAGGTCTTTGTCACAGTCCCATAGGACATTTGTTATAGTTACATTAACGTTAATGACTTGTTTTTGTTTGTTGTTGTTGTGTATGTGTATTTTTTTTTTAATTCCTGTTGCATTGCCAAGTTTCTTTTCTAGATTTTTGTTTAAAACAACACATTCACATCTACCGGTTTGTTTGTTTGTTTGCTTTGTTTTGTTTTGTTTTTGTGGACTGTTGTTTTTTTTGTTGTTGTTTTTTTTGTTTTTTTTTGGGGGGGAGCGTCTAATATCACTAAAAGTGAACAGACGTAAAATTGAAGTCAACAACAACACATACAGAGAAGAGAGAGAGAGAGAGAAGAGAGAGAGAGAGAGAGAGAGGAGAGAGAGAGAGAGAGAGAAGAGAGAGAGAGAGAGAGAGAGAGATATGACTATGATGACGGCACAGACCTAAATCCATCAGAGTAATGAGTGTCTATCCTTCCTATAATCTATCCAACTCAATCCAAACTTTTGAAAAATTCAAACTTAGAGCTAAAAATAAAAAGCCCAACCCCAAAACAAAACAACAAACCACGTACAATCAGCTTACAGACACAACAGATCAGATTCCACACTAGAAGGACAAATTAAAAACCAACAACTTCATTCTAATTTTACACTTAAAAGACCACCCTCCAAAATATGAAAACACGTAAGCACGCACGCACGCACGCGCGCGCGCGCGTGCACACACAACACACACTCACACACACTCACACACACACACACACACCAAAAAACAACGTACAAAGTATCCATCTGCAAAATATAGACAGTGATGTAACAAACAATAGTCTATACTGTTGTCGTTACTGCTGCAGCACCAGACAGACAAACATAAGATGGAGGAGGCTGGACGCTTATTTTACTGTATGCTTTTTTCTTCTTCTGGTTACTATGAGAGGACAGCTTCCTCTCCCCGTCACTTTCTAACACTTCTGACTGATTCTAACTGGTGGTGAAGAATGTTGAACCAAACAAGGGACATTGTTGAAGTAGCCTATCAAACATTACCTGACAGGTGTACATTGCATGATTTGGTTTTTTCCCTGTCCCTGGGCTGGAGCTCCGAGGTTTGCCAATAGCGGGAGTTAGCGTATGCGGCAGTTTGCCCACCACTGTAGGTAGCTGCATTCCCACTTCGGGGATGATGTCTAAACACAACACCACTGTACATACCTTTTTTTTTTTGGTCACCCGTTCCTGTCGACATACTATGGCCTACTCTTCCGAAAGGTTGAACAGGTTTTAATGTGTGCGCGATATATTCTGTGTGCATTCGTACACGGGGCCTTGGTTTATAGTTTAACACGAAAGACTTTCGGGTAAGTGGAGTGATGTTAACTCCAGGAGGACATTTCCCCTGAAAGGGTGTCTCAGTGATGGCTCAAAACAGCGCCATCATACTGGGAACTCAACCCTCTAGACCACTGGATTATCCCGCCCCCAAAGCGCACTCTCTCTCTCTCTCTCTCCTCTCTCTCTCTCTCCTCTCCTCTCTCCTCTCTCTCTCTCTCTCTCTCTCTCTCTCTCTCTCTGTATACACATAATAGGTGTTCATACATGTGTCTGTGCGCAATTTTGTGTGTGTGTGTGTGTGGTGTGTGTGTGTGTGTGTGTGTGTGTGGTGTGTGTGTGTGTGTGTGTGTGTGTGTGTGGATGAGCATGTGCACAAATACAGTCACATACACGCAGGCAGAACGGAAGACAAACAGAGAGAAAAAAGTTAAAGTTGACGCACACGACTGATAACAAGTCAATCTGTGTTACGTTCTGCACAATGCTTTACTGTAGTTCTGCTTTCCGCACACAGACACACACACTCTCTCTCTCTCTCTCTCTCCTCTCTCTCATCTCTCTCATCTCTCTCTCCTCTCTCTGTCATTTCACGTTTAATGCTTTGTTTTACAGCATCTGACGATGCTGTTCAATAGCCCTTCTTAAACATTTCCTTCCCAGCTAGGTCATTTCCTCGACTCTTTCTTTCCTTCTTTATGTTATTCTATTCCTTTGCATTTCCTGGCCCGGGTCATAGCAAACACAGACCTTGACAAACATGAAAACTAAAATAGCTGTATTATATCACAAAGATGGGTTTTTTAATGAATAACATTCGTAGATCACTGCAAATCATTTCTGACTAATCATAAACCTCCAAAGTCGGAATGCGGCTACCTAAATGGTGGGTAAACGGTTGCAAATGCAAAATCTCACCATTGGGGAGCCTGGGAACACAAGCCAAGGAACGGGGGGGGAAAACCCACAAAAACTAATCACATAACCCAAACCATCACAACTACACTCCCACTCATGCAACAATAACAAAATGTCTCTGATTCGGTGGCCCTTGTTGTTCTGATCTCATGTGTAACGTTAGTTTCGATTTCCCTTACAATTCTGAGCCTGCGGCGAGTTGGGGTCAAGGTTTGAGGTTCTGGGGAGAAGGCCGTTGGAAGGACGTTGTGGTGGTCGGCACCTCTGGTGAGATGTTTCCCTCAGTGTGGCTTAGCAACTAAGCTGTCATCGTAAAGGGCTTATATATTAGTAGGCGCCGTCTGGCTATGTTAGCTCGGAAAAGGGGCTACACAACACAATCGAAGTAATGCAGCAGCAGTGCAGGGCCCTTCTGACTGATACGGTAGGCCTACCTAGCGGAAGCCAAACAGTAATTAATCGGTTCCTGGTAGACTTCTGACCTTGAGGTTACGACATGACGAGCTTAGGTATAGCTGAGACGGAGAGATCAACATGAGTGCCATAGAAGCAGCAGCGCAGGAATATCAAAATAGATGAGGCAGCATAAACGACTAAGTAAATAAGTGAGTAATAAAATATTTTCCCAAGGGTGATTTGTCTGTAAATCATTCTCTGTAGATGTTACATACACAAATTCGCGGCAACTGGTCTGTGTGTCTTTTGGGGGCAGCATTGATGATGCCCTAGGTATAGTGCCATCACAATTTAAATCACTTCCATTCCCTGTCCATGTCCCTATTCAATCTTCAAAGGCAGTGCTGTACTACCTACTTGAATGATTTGAATGCAAGCGCTTTGATTTGTTTACTTTACAAGATTCAGCGCTATATAAATTCCATACATTATTATTATTATTGTCATGACTGCTTCCTACTGTCACTCAGCACAATTTGTGAAATTTCACTTTCCTTTGAAAACGCTTTGTAAGCAAGCGCGCACGCGCACGCACACACCAAAAACGAAATAGTTACAACAACAAAAACCTTGTTTATAATACAACGAGTCCCCAAAATATCCTCTTATTCAGCTTTCAACGAAAGGCAGAACAAGATAAAGTTTCATTCTCCTCAGACCAAAAAAAACGAGAGGACAAAACAGCAGACACCAAAGAAATTTATTGCTGGGTGCGTAGTAAACCATCACACAAAGAGAGAGAGAGAGAGAGAGAGAGAGAGAGAGAAATGACGCAAATAGCTCCAGCACGTGCGACAGACAATAACAAGTGTCTTGTTGTCGTTACTGGCCAAACAGCAGGGGAGCGTGAAGAGAGGACCAGTGCCCTTTTCCTTAATGTACCTCATTCATCACTATAGATAGGTGAAGAAAACACCCGTACGCGGCAGTATTCAGAAACGGGACTATTTATCTAGTCTGCAAAGTGGGTGCCGACAGAATCAAAACACACTGATCTAGGGATGTTTAACGTCTTTAAAAAAAAAAAAGCTATAAGGTCACAAAGCGTGGTGAGCGAGAGAGAGAGGAGTGAGTGTGTGTGTGTGTGTGTGTGTGTAGAAGTGGTATCAGGCACACTTTGCGTTCCGATTGCGCAACAGACTATACAGATAAATGATCTACGCATTTCCTTGTTTCTTTTTTCATGTGATCACTTCTGTATTTCTCAATATGTGCTGACACTTTTCTTCTCCTTGCTTTATTTGTTCTGACATTAAGCGTTTCTCCATCCTTCCACCCTACCCCCAACCCCCTCCAAAACTCCCCTTAATATTGAGACTACAATATTATGTTCCTTTTACAACAGGACAGGGGCTTTTTGTTTGTTTGTTATCTGTTTGATTCATTCATTTTTGTGTGTTAAAGTGTGGTTTTGCTTCTTCGCTTTTTGGAAACTTCGCGTAAATTATGCTTCGGTTCTTCGTTTCATATTTCTATTTCTGGGTTGTTGTTGTTTTTCTTTCCTATGTTGAATTCTTGCTGAGTGCAAAACTGTCCTGGCACGAAATAGATAATTTATGTGAAACAAGGAGCGAGGTGTGTTGCATGAGCTTGATGCTGCAGCTTCTTTGTGCTCAATGGACAGTGACACCCGGCTGTTTTTAGAGGAGCTGGGGGCGATTGGCCAGCAAGAGTTTGGCAGCACTGATGATGGATGTGACAGTGGTGTGGGTAAAGACTATACGGTAACTCTAACTGTCAGATCTGGGACAAGACCCCTGAAAGATAGACTGGAATTAACTGTTCAGAAAAGTTATGGCCAACACCAGTGCAAAATAGACAAGAGTTCTGTGAGATTCAAGCAATATTGTTCTGGAATAGTCAGTCATGTGAAAAAACTTCAGAACAATTAACTGGTTGTGTACTGGTTCATCAATAAAATGATTGTGTACTGTTAAGCAGCATCGAGTGTGGTTACCATTTGGAAGGGTGACTGTTTGCGCGCCTTGGCGTCAGTACAGTCCCCCAGTTCACCCAGCTGTAAATGGGTACCTGCTTCTTTAGGGTCAGGGAAGATAAAGCAGTGAGGGAGAGGAGATGGGCGCCACCCTCAATATGTTGGCCCATAGGGAAGTGAGGTTTCTGACGCCTCGCTCCCCTACGACCTCATGGGTTATGGGACTCCTTCACCTTTACTGGTTCATCAAACCAATAGGAGAAAACATGCTGAAAGAGCGCAACAAACTCCACACACTACATGAAGGCAGAAGGACAGGGAAGAAAGAACACGTAAAGGCTCCAATCACACGCTTTACGGAAATTGGACGTTCTGCGTGGTCTCATTTGCTTCATTGTGGGGTGACACCAAAGCTGTGTCAGTGACTGTTGGTGAACGTATCATAAAAAGGCTCTGTTTGATGTGGCTTCTGTGTCAAACCTTTTGTGGCGCGTAATTTAGCTTTTTGCACTGCATGTCAAATGAGCTGTGCAACTTTATGGCATTAAATTGTGTTCATTGTTTATTGTCCTCATATCCTGCAAAGAATTCAGATAGAAATAAGAGTTCCAATTCTACTGTAACACAATCTTATACAAATCGGTGCATTCCACAAACTCTTCATCTTTCACCCGCTCTTGTCAACCTTTAAACAAACAAAACCTATACATCAAAATGAATGCAGCCATGGCCCAGGCCAAAAGCCCTCTCAGAGCACTCACTCCCCCCAAACTAAGATTAAGCAGCGTTGAACGTGATTTCCAAATGTATGGGTGGCCGTTCGTGCCTTGGCTTCAGTACAGTTCCCAGTTCACCCAGCTATAAATGGGTACCTGCCCTCTTTAGGGCCAGGAAAGGAAAAGCAATGAGGGAGAGGAGGTGGGTGCTGCCCTCATGATACTGGCCCCTGAGGTTTCTGGCATCTCACTCCCCAACGCCCGTATAGGTAATGGAACACCTTCACCTTTTACCGTTGGTAGTGTTTGGGGATTTTTTTCGTCCTTCCGCTTAAGATCTCAGGTTCACCAACAGTCAGATTTTTGCGCATGCCACCGTCACCACATCATCATCAAACCAGAGGGCGGCACAAAAGAAGACATCCACAACAGACTGGGCAAGGTCAGGAGTGGAGATCAACTCAGTACAGCACCAACACCAAGCTGAAGCTATACCAGAGCTGTGTTGTATCTACGCTCCTGTACGGTTCTGAGTGCTGGAGGATGATGGAAGCGGATCTTACCAAACTTCGATCCTTTCACACCATATGCCTCCGAAGAATTCTCGGGATCT
>CM054136.1:29973707-29998707 GCA_028751875.1 Rapana venosa
GCAAAGGAGGCATTAAAACCATTTTAAAGTGTGAAAAATCTGCACTCTAAGAACATGAGTGTAAACAGCAAAGTCCATAAAAAAGCAAACGAAAATAAACACACCATTAATTTTGTCGGCTACACATCACGAGCTAAGCCATACCCGTTCAATATGCCCCCAGACAATAAATGCCCTTTAAAGTGCTTCTGCGTTCTGACCACTGTATGTGTGTGTGTGTGTGTGTGTGTGTGTGTGTGTGTGTGTGTGTGTGTGTGTGTGGTGTGTGTGTGGTGTGTGTGTGTTGTGTGTGTTGAGTGTGTGTGTGTGTGTGCGTGTGTGTGTGTGCGCGCGCGCGCGCGCGTTATGACCACTATAGTGTGTGCATTTTATGCCCGTTTAATATGCCTGCAGTCAATAAAGCTCTTTAAAGTGCTCGAGCGTTCTGAACTCTGGTGTGTGTGTGTGGGGGGGGGGGGAGGGGGGGTTGCGCGCGTGCGTGTGTGTGTGTGTGCGTTCATAAGTATTGTGTCCACTACAACAACATAGTTATGACGTTAAAAATGCTCTAACATGTAAAAAAAAAATTCAAAGTCTAATGAGAACAAAAACTTTAAAACATTTTCAGAAAACGTCCAACTAGGCTCTTAATTAAGCCTTTCACTATTCCTAACATTTTTCGATAATTAAACAAAATATCTGTCAGGAATAAGCTAGCAACATCAGTATTACACAACCAAACCGGCAAATATGACTTCAACTGATCACAGTAAAAATAAATAAATAACTTGTAGCGGCGAAATCTAATCACCACAAATACATGACACATTTCGACTGAATTTAGTTTTGAGGACATCGAGTTGTAATCAGTACTTCAGAGTTGTCAAGAACCCATGTCTCAAAATGAGTCAAATTGTTCTTAACATTAAAAAAAAAACCACTTAAACTTGATCGATTCACGTTTGGCACATCCTTTTGAATGATGTATATCATATGTGGCAAACTGGCACCAGAAACTCTCCTTGAAAAGACAGCATCCCTCTTCTAAGGACAGTGGAATTTGTATTTCTATGGAACTTTGGTTGTTCATAGCCCCCCTTTTTAGCGGTACGATCTGCACATTGTTTCCTCAAAAACCATAATGGGATGGATTCTAACAAAACTCCACAAAGGGACCACGTAAGTGAAAGATTTCGGTCACAATGTCACCCCTCATATATGTTCAAAAATATTGTAAAGACTGAGGAACAGACTTGGAATCAGTTTAAGTACAGAATGATACTTGAAAACACGTAAATGGAAGATTTAGCAGGTGATTTAAAACCATTACAACAGCAACAAGCTCAGATGAAAAAATAGAAGTCTCTCCCAATGTAATAAGCCCTTTCAATACTCAGAGCTGGAATTACAAATCCAGCACCTGCGTCATTATTATCAAGTACAGAGCCGTCTGTAGAGACTTTTAAATAATTATTACAATTTTCATGAATGTGAGATTTTTAAAAAGGCCGAAACAGCAGGACCGTCATCTTATTTTTAGGTCAAAATAATCTACGTCAAATTTGGCAGACAAAAATTTGGAGGAAATGCTAAACAACAATCAAGGGGTAACTTTTGGGGGGACTCACACATGATTTTTCAAACTGATCAGATGTGAAACTTCCTATCGGTGTTAAGAGCTCTTTTCTCTCTGTTGGGATTATGGGATTCAACTTTTAAATCGAATTCCAGCATATTCGATTTTTTTATTTGTTTGACTTCTCAATATGTATGTATGTAGTTTATATATATATATTATATATATATATATATATATATATATATTATATATATATATATATATATATATATATAGTATGTATGTATGTATGTATATATTGCAGCAAGAAGTAAACCTCTTGTGCATACGTTAATGTTGCTAGATGTAAAAGCCTATGAACATCCTGACCCTGAGGCTACCTACTCACAATCTTCATAAGGTACAAACTTGTTCTGGCCTTTGTTATAATCATATGTGATTATTCCATGTAAGCTTTGAGGTAAGGTAACCTCCTAAAGGTGTTACAACTTTTTTTATATTCAACTATCATCATCATCATTAGCCATTACACCCAGCGGTGTGAAGGGCAGCAACAAAGCGCTTCCACTCCTGCCTATTCTGGGCCAACCTAGTCACTGATCCCCAAGAGTGCTGCATGGCCTTCATCTCACTTTCTACAGTTCTTCTCCACGTTGCTTTTGGTCTTCCTTTCTTTCTCTTTCCTTCTGGGGTCCAGTGCAATGCTGTTCTTGCGATTGACTGTGGGTCTCTTCGGAGGATGTGCCCAATCCACTTCCACCGTCTTCTGGTGATGATGGTTCCCATGTCTTCTTGCCTGCATCTCCGCAGTAGGTCATCATTGGAGATCTTCTCTGGCCAAAAGATCCGGAGAATTCTTCGCAGGCATATGGTGTGGAAGGATCGAAGTTTGGTAAGATCCACTTCCGTCATCCTCCAGCACTCAGAACCGTACAGGAGCGTAGACACAACACAGCTCTGGTATAGCTTCAGCTTGGTGTTGGTGCTGTACCGAGTTGATCTCCAGATATTGTTCATCTCCCTAAACACATTCCTGGCCTTGCCCAGTCTGTTGTGGATGTCTTCTTTTGTGCCGCCCTCTGGTTTGATGATGCTGCCAAGGTATGTGAACTTGTCTGTCTGGCGCAGGTCAGTTCCATTCACTTTCACAGGGGCTGGTGTGTTCACATTGAGCGACATTGTCTCTGTTTTCTTGGTGCTAATACGAAGCCCCACTTGCTGTCCGAATGTTTGGAGTCTGCTGGTCTTCTCCTGGATATGTTGGTGTGTGTGGGACAGCAGCGCCAGGTCATCCGCAAAGTCAAGGTCGTCTAGTGTTGAGAACAGGATATTCAACTATACATCCATTTAATCTGAAAATTGGAAGGTGGTGGTGATGATGAGGTGGTGGTGGTGGTGGTGGTGCACGTGCGCGCGTATGTATGCGTGCGTGTGTGTGCGTTCGTTCGTGCGTGCATGTGCGCGTTATTTTATCGGTAATGGATTCTACTGTTTCCACACGACACTACAACTCAATGCGTCTGCACCAAATACAGTGGGCAGGTCTAAGTTTATGTTTCCGCTTAGGGTTGTTTCTCCTCTTTATGTTTGATACGCCCCCGTCCTTCCTCCGCCTCTGACTTGCTAGCTTTGCCCTGTGTGCTAGGCTTCTTTTTGATGTAGTACTGTCATGGCACAATAAACTACAGAGTCAACCAACCAAGCTGTCCAAATTCATAAAGGCCCTTCTCTTTTATGGATATGTTCTCTGCACATCAAATTAATGAGTCACTTTGATCTCATTGCACACTGATGTTTTACATGGCACAGAGCGTAGCTAATTAATCACCGGCGCACAAAAGCTTATAATTTATTTTCTGTGGTACAAGTGCTGCCTGACAAAGACTGTGAGAAAGCACAATTGCTGTGTGTCATTCAGTGCGAAAAGTGTGCAATAAAGTGTACCTCCCAAAGAGTTTTGCATTTCGTATGTTGCGTTGTCAGAAATGGTTTTCAGCTGAATACCGATTCTTGTTTGAGATCTGTTAGGGAATGTTTTTCCTATGTTCTGTACCGTGTCCTGGCCGAACGATGACTTTACTGCCAACCTGAGAAGAACGCGCTGAAAACTTTCTCTTTATTACTTCTAGCAGGATGTTTGCCTCGGTTACAGTGTCTACGAGTTTCACTTAACAACCTTCACTGTTGTCACTTGGCCCATCCCAATGAAACTACAAGTCTTGTGAAGTTCTGTGGAGGAAAGAGGAAGGGGGTGTAGAAGGAAGAGGCCAACAGCTCTACATGCTTCAAGATGAACACCATATGATTATATTATTCAACAACACAACTCAACAGTTGCGGAGGCAAAAAAACAAAAAGAAAAGAAAATCTACCCATAATGTTTGTCTATTATACGTCCCTAAAGGAGGAAAGGTAAAGCACTTGGCTATACATAGTTCTATCCGTTTATTCTTTATTGGTAGGCATACGTTCAGACTTCACTTTCGCAACCATATGCTGAAAAGATATATGTGATTGTGTAAAGCTGCAAAGCTGTTTATAGAAATCCAAGCAATACTATTGTCCATTCATCTATGAAGCCAACGGTGTTAGACAACAACAACATAAAAACTGACACTATAACAACCGAAAACAGCTTAGAAAGAACTCAACTGGGTGAAAAGTTGTATATGAAAAAAGAAACACTAAACAAACTGCTCTTCCGAGAGGACAACAGAATAATAACGCGGAGGCGGCGATAAAAGGAATGGAGGGATTCCACAGAGGCAAACAACACGCTATCCCTTTTTATTTTTTTATCAGTGTGTCAACTGCCAGGTTTATTATGTCTGCAGGTTTATTGAGAGGCCTCTGTACTCAATGATGACACGGCGGCAAGTTTTTATGTTTACGACTGCTTGCTGTTATAGCTTTTATATCCATCCTTGTTTTCTGAGAGCCCGAAATTTTCACGTCGAAAACAAACACCAAAATTACTCGACCTTGAAATAAAAACAAAATAGGTGGCAGGAGACAACATAAAATGATTGCATGCATGCATGCAAACACACACCAACACACACACACCACACACACACACACACACACACACACACACACACACACACACACACACACACACGTACATGTGCACGCGAGATTGCGATGTTTGTGCCATTAAGGAGGATGAAAACGGACAGCAACAACTCTTTGACATTAACGGTAAAAGGGAGGCTAGAGACCAACTGTGACACTGAAGAGTGAGGGAGATGACAGACAAACTATGCCATAAAGAAGAGAGAGGGGGGGGGGGGAGGGGGGGGGAGGGGGGGGGGGGGGGGACAGTAACAATCTGTCATGAAAACAGGGACCGGGTGGGGGAAAGCGATCGGGAGGTGGGGCGAGGGCATTAATATGGTCTCACTGAAAAAAGGCTGTATATATGTATGATCAGACCCTGCTATTCCTTTTTTCTAATAGCTCAAAGAAGCTTGGTTACAAATGACAACAAACAGCTCACACAAATGCCAATGGAGTAGCCAACCCGGAACAGCACACATAACTATCAAAGCAAGGTCTAAAGATTGAGCCTAAAAGAGATGGCATAAAACAGGTCACAATATTTATTTCTCCGGCCCAAGAGATCAAGATATAACTTTAAGTGTCTGTGTGGCAGCGGCCAACTGAAACCAGTCGACGTTCTCGGTCCTGTCCCATCTTTGATACTCTGCCACACCCCAAACATGGTCCATCACTACAGTGGACCTTGGGGGAGGGAAAGAGGGGGGGAAGGGCGGAGTAATGCTGTGGCGACAATGGGATGACGCAACGCTGTGGTGACATTGGGATGTAGTAATGCTGGGGGATAATGGGATGAAGTAATGCTGTTGTGATATTGGGATGTAGTAATGCTGTGGTGCTATTAGGATGTAGTAATGCTGAGGTGATATTGGGATGTAGTAATGCTGTGGTGCTATTTTGATGTAGTAATGCTGTGGTGCTATTAGGATGTAGTAATGTTGTGGTGCTATTAGGATGTAGTAATGCTGTGGTGCTATTAGGATGTAGTAATGCTGTGGTGCTATTAGGATGTAGTAATGCTGTGGTGCTATTAGGATGTAGTAATGCTGTGGTGCTATTAGGATGTAGTAATGCTGTGGTGCTATTAGGATGTAGTAATGCTGTGGTGCTACTAGGATGTAGTAATGCTGTGGAGACATTGGGATGTACTAATGCTGTGAGGACATTGTAGTAATGCTGTGGGGATATTGTAGTAATGCTGTATGGACATTGTAGTAATGCTGTAGGGACATTGTAGTAATGCTGTGGGGATATTGTAGTAATGCTGTATGGACATTGTAGTAATGCTGTAGGGACATTGTAGTAATGCTGTGGGGACATTAAGGGATGCAGTAATGCTGTGGGGACATTGCGGGATGTAGTAATGCTGTGGGGACATTGTCGTAATGCTGTGATGACACTGTAGTAATGCTGTAGGGACAATGTCATAATGCTGTGGAGACATTAGGGGATGTAGTAATGCTGTGGGACAATGAGGGATGTAGTCACGCTGTGGGGACATTGAGGGATGTAGTAATGCTGAGGGACATAGAGAGATGTAGTCATGCTGTGGAACACTGAGGGATTAGTAATGCCGAGGGAGCATTGAGGGATGTAGTAATGCTGTGGTACATTGGGGGATATAGTAATGCTGAGGGGACATTGAGGGATGTAGTAATACTGTGGGACATTGTAGTCATGCTGTGGGGACATTGTCGTAATGCTATGAGGACACTGTAGTAATGCTGTGGGGACAATGTCATCATGCTGTGGGGACATTGTCGTAATGCTATGAGGACACTGTAGTAATGCTGTGGGGACAATGTCATCATGCTGTGGGGATACTGTCGTAATGCTGTGGGGACATTGTAGTCATGCTGTGGGGACATCGAGGGATGTAGTAATGCTGTGAGGACATTGTAGTCATGCTGTGGGGACATCGAGGGATGTAGTAATGCTGTGGGGACAATGTCAAAATGCTGTGGAGACATTGTAGTAATGCGGTAGGGACATTGTAGTAATGCTGTGGGGACATTGTAGTAATGCTGTGGGGACATTGTAGTAATGCTGTGGGGACATTAGGGGATGTAGTAATGCTGTGGGGACATTAGGGGATGTAGTAATTCTGTGGAACATTGAGGGATGTAGTAATGCTGTGGGACTATGCTGGATGTAGTTATGCTGAGGGGGACATTGAGGGATGTAGTAATGCTGAGGGGACATTGAGAGATGTAGTAATGCTGTGGGGACATTGTAGTAATGCTGTGGGACAATGAGGGATGTAGTAATGCTGAGGGGACATTGAGGGATGTAGTAATGCTGTGGGACTATGCTGGATGTAGTAATGCTGAGGGGACATTGTGGGATGTAGTAATGCTGAGGGGACAATGAGGGATGTAGTAATGCTGAGGGGACATTGAGAGATGTAGTAATGCTGTGGGGACATTGTAGTAATGCTGTGGGACATTGAGGGATGTAGTAATGCTGAGAGGACACTGTAGCAATGCTGTGAGGACATTGGGATGTAGTAATGCTGAGAGGACATTGTAGCAATGCTGTGAGGACATTGGGATGTAGTAATGCTGAGAGGACATTGTAGCAATGCTGTGAGGACATTGGGATGTAGTAATGCTGTGGGACATTGGGGGATGTAGTACTGCTGTGGGACATTGTGGGATGTAGTAAAGTTGTGGGACATTGGGGGGTGTAGTAATGTTGTGGGACATTGGGGGATGTAGTAATGCTGTGGGACATTGTGGGATGTAGTAATGCTGTGTGGACATTGGAGGATGTAGTAATGCTGTGGGGACATTGGGGGATGTAGTAATGCTGTGAGGACATTGGGGGATGTAGTAATGCTGTGGGGACATTGGGGGATGTAGTAATGCTGTGGGACATTGTGGGATGTAGTAAAGCTGAGGGGACATTGATGGATGTAGTAATGCTGAGGGGACATTGAGGGATGTAGTAATGCTGTGGAACATTGGGGGATGTAGTAATGCTGTGGGACATTGAGGGATGTAGTAATGCTGTGGGGACATTGGGAGATGTAGTAATGCTGTGGGACATTGTGGGATGTAGTAAAGCTGAGGGGACATTGAGGGATGTAGTAATGCTGAGGGGACATTGAGGGATGTAGTAATGCTGAGGGGACATTGAGAGATGTAGTAATGCTGTGGGGACATTGTAGTAATGCTGTGGCGACATTGTAGAAATGCTGTGGGGACATTAGGGGATGTAGCAATGCTGAGGGGACACTGTAGTAATTCTGTGAGGACATTGGGATGTAGTAATGCTGTGGGACATTGAGGGATGTAGTAATGCTGTGGGACATTGTGGGATGTAGTAATGCTATGGGGACATTGGGGGATGTAGTAATGCTGTGAGGACATTGGGGGATGTAGTAATGCTGTGGGGACATTGGGGGATGTAGTAATGCTGTGGGGGCATTGGGGGATGTAGTAATGCTGTGGGACATTGTGGGATGTAGTAAAGCTGAGGGGACATTGAGAGATGTAGTAATGCTGTGGGACATTGGGGGATGTAGTAATGCTGTGGGACATTGAGGGATGTAGTAATGCTGTGGGGACATTGGGAGATGTAGTAATGCTGTGGGACATTGTGGGATGTAGTAAAGCTGAGGGGACATTGAGGGATGTAGTAATGCTGAGGGGACATTGAGGGATGTAGTAATGCTGAGGGGACATTGAGATATGTAGTAATGCTGTGGGGACATTGTAGTAATGCTGTGGCGACATTGTAGAAATGCTGTGGGGACATTAGGGGATGTAGCAATGCTGAGGGGACACTGTAGTAATTCTGTGAGGACATTGGGATGTAGTAATGCTGTGGGACATTGAGTGATGTAGTAATGCTGTGGGACATTGTGGGATGTAGTAATGCTGTGGGGACATTGGGGGATGTAGTAATGCTGTGAGGACATTGGGGGATGTAGTAATGCTGTGGGGACATTGTAGTAATGCTGTGGCGACATTGTAGAAATGCTGTGGGGACATTAGGGGATGTAGCAATGCTGAGGGGACACTGTAGTAATTCTGTAAGGACATTGGGATGTAGTAATGCTGTGGGACACTGAGTGATGTAGTAATGCTGTGGGACATTGTGGGATGTAGTAATGCTGTGGGGACATTGGGGGATGTAGTAATGCTGTGAGGACATTGGGGGATGTAGTAATGCTGTGGGGACATTGGGGGATGTAGTAATGCTGTGGGACATTGTGGGATGTAGTAAAGCTGAGGGGACATTGATGGATGTAGTAATGCTGAGGGGACATTGTCGTAATGCTGTGATGACACTGTAGTAATGCTGTAGGGACATGTCATAATGCTGTGGAGACATTAGGGGATGTAGTAATGCTGTGGGACAATGAGGGATGTAGTCACGCTGTGGGGACATTGAGGGATGTAGTAATGCTGAGGGACATAGAGAGATGTAGTCATGCTGTGGAACACTGAGGATTAGTAATGCCGAGGGAGCATTGAGGGATGTAGTAATGCTGTGGTACATTGGGGATATAGTAATGCTGAGGGGACATTGAGGGATGTAGTAATACTGTGGGACATTGTAGTCATGCTGTGGGGACATTGTCGTAATGCTATGAGGACACTGTAGTAATGCTGTGGGGACAATGTCATCATGCTGTGGGGACATTGTCGTAATGCTATGAGGACACTGTAAGTAATGCTGTGGGACATGTCATCATGCTGTGGGATACTGTCGTAATGCTGTGGGGACATTGTAGTCATGCTTGGGGACATCGAGGGATGTAGTAATGCTGTGAGGACATTGTAGTCATGCTGTGGGGACATCGAGGGATGTAGTAATGCTGTGGGGACAATGTCAAAATGCTGTGGAGACATTGTAGTAATGCGGTAGGGACATTGTAGTAATGCTGTGGGGACATTGTAGTAATGCTGTGGGGACATTGTAGTAATGCTGTGGGGACATTAGGGGATGTAGTAATGCTGTGGGACATTAGGGGATGTAGTAATTCTGTGGAACATTGAGGGATGTAGTAATGCTGTGGGACTATGCTGGATGTAGTTAGCTGAGGGGACATTGAGGGATGTAGTAATGCTGAGGGGACATTGAGAGATGTAGTAATGCTGTGGGGACATTGTAGTAATGCTGTGGGACAATGAGGGATGTAGTAATGCTGAGGGGACATTGAGGGATGTAGTAATGCTGTGGGACTATGCTGGATGTAGTAATGCTGAGGGGACATTGTGGGATGTAGTAATGCTGAGGGGACAATGAGGGATGTTAGTAATGCTGAGGGGACATTGAGAGATGTAGTAATGCTGTGGGGACATTGTAGTAATGCTGTGGGACATTGAGGGATGTAGTAATGCTGAGAGGACACTGTAGCAATGCTGTGAGGACATTGGGATGTAGTAATGCTGAGAGGACATTGTAGCAATGCTGTGAGGACATTGGGATTGTAGTAATGCTGAGAGGACATTGTAGCAATGCTGTGAGGACATTGGGATGTAGTAATGCTGTGGGACATTGGGGGATGTAGTACTGCTGTGGGACATTGTGGGATGTAGTAAAGTTGTGGGACATTGGGGGGTGTAGTAATGTTGTGGGACATTGGGGGATGTAGTAATGCTGTGGGACATTGGGATGTAGTAATGCTGTGTGGACATTGGAGGATGTAGTAATGCTGTGGGGACATTGGGGGATGTAGTAATGCTGTGAGGACATTGGGGGATGTAGTAATGCTGTGGGGACATTGGGGGATGTAGTAATGCTGTGGGACATTGTGGGATGTAGTAAAGCTGAGGGGACATTGATGGATGTAGTAATGCTGAGGGGACATTGAGGGATGTAGTAATGCTGTGGAACATTGGGGGATGTAGTAATGCTGTGGGACATTGAGGGATGTAGTAATGCTGTGGGGACATTGGGAGATGTAGTAATGCTGTGGGACATTGTGGGATGTAGTAAAGCTGAGGGGACATTGAGGGATGTAGTAATGCTGAGGGGACATTGAGGGATGTAGTAATGCTGAGGGGACATTGAGAGATGTAGTAATGCTGTGGGGACATTGTAGTAATGCTGTGGCGACATTGTAGAAATGCTGTGGGGACATTAGGGGATGTAGCAATGCTGAGGGGACACTGTAGTAATTCTGTGAGGACATTGGGATGTAGTAATGCTGTGGGACATTGAGGGATGTAGTAATGCTGTGGGACATTGTGGGATGTAGTAATGCTATGGGGACATTGGGGGATGTAGTAATGCTGTGAGGACATTGGGGGATGTAGTAATGCTGTGGGGACATTGGGGGATGTAGTAATGCTGTGGGGGCATTGGGGGATTGTAGTAATGCTGTGGGACATTGTGGGATGTAGTAAAGCTGAGGGGACATTGAGAGATGTAGTAATGCTGTGGGACATTGGGGGATGTAGTAATGCTGTGGGACATTGAGGGATGTAGTAATGCTGTGGGGACATTGGGAGATGTAGTAATGCTGTGGGACATTGTGGGATGTAGTAAAGCTGAGGGGACATTGAGGGATGTAGTAATGCTGAGGGACATTGAGGGATGTAGTAATGCTGAGGGACATTGAGATATGTAGTAATGCTGTGGGGACATTGTAGTAATGCTGTGGCGACATTGTAGAAATGCTGTGGGGACATTAGGGGATGTAGCAATGCTGAGGGGACACTGTAGTAATTCTGTGAGGACATTGGGATGTGTAGTAATGCTGTGGGACATTGAGTGATGTAGTAATGCTGTGGGACATTGTGGGATGTAGTAATGCTGTGGGGACATTGGGGATGTAGTAATGCTGTTGAGGTACATTGGGGGATGTAGTAATGCTGTGGGGACATTGTAGTAATGCTGTGGCGACATTGTAGAAATGCTGTGGGGACATTAGGGGATGTAGCAATGCTGAGGGGACACTGTAGTAATTCTGTAAGGACATTGGGATGTAGTAATGCTGTGGGACACTGAGTGATGTAGTAATGCTGTGGGACATTGTGGGATGTAGTAATGCTGTGGGGACATTGGGGGATGTAGTAATGCTGTGAGGACATTGGGGGATGTAGTAATGCTGTGGGGACATTGGGGGATGTAGTAATGCTGTGGGACATTGTGGGATGTAGTAAAGCTGAGGGGACATTGATGGATGTAGTAATGCTGAGGGGACATTGAGGGATGTAGTAATGCCGTGGGACATTGAGGGATATAGTAATGCTGTGGGACATTCAGGGATGTAGTAATGCTGTGGGAACATTGGGGGATGTAGTAATGCTGTGGGGCATTGTGGGATGTAGTAAAGCTGAGGGGACATTGAGGGATGTAGTAATGCTGAGGGGACATTGAGATATGTAGTAATGCTGAGGGGATATTGTAGTAATGCTGTGGCGACATTGTAGAAATGCTGTGGGGACATTAGGGGATGTAGTAATGCTGAGGGGACACTGTAGTAATTCTGTGAGGATATTGGGATGTAGTAATGCTGTGGGGACATTGAGTGATGTAGTAATGCTGTGGGACATTGGGGGATGTAGTAATGCTGAGGGGACATTGAGAGATGTAGTAATGTTGTGGGACATTGGGGGATGTAGTAATGTTGTGGGGACATTGGGGAATGTAGTAATGTTGTGGGACATTGGGGGATGTAGTAATGTTGTGGGACATTGGGGGATGTAGTAATGTTGTGAGACATTGGTGGATGTAGTAATGTGGGGACATTGGGGGATGTAGTAATGTGGGGACATTGGGGGATGTAGTAATGCTGAGGGGACACTGTAGTAATGCTGTGAGGACATTGGGATGTAGTAATGCTGTGGAACATTGGGGGATGTAGTACTGCTGTGGGACATTGTGGGATGTAGTAAAGTTGTGGGACATTGGGGGGTGTAGTAATGTTGTGGGACATTGGGGGGTGTAGTAATGCTGTGGTGACATTGGGGAAAGTAGTAATATTGATGGACATTGGGGGATGTACCTGTAGCAATACTGTGGGGACATTGAGGGATGTAGTCATGTTGTGGGGACATTGGGGGTATAGTAATGCTGTGGGGACATTGGGGGATGCAGTAATGATGTGGGGACATTAGGGGGTGTAGTAATGCTGTGGGGACATTGGGGGATGCAGTAATGATGTGGGGACATTAGGGGGTGTAGTAATGCTAGGGGGACATTGGGGGGGGGGGGGGGGTAGTAATGCTGAGGGGACATTGAGGGATGTAGTAATGCTGAGGGGACATTGAGGGATGTAGTAATGCTGAGGGGACATTGAGGGATGTAGTAATGCTGAGGGGACATTAAGAGATGTAGTAATGCTGAGGGGACATTGAGGGATGTAGTAATGCTGAGGGGACATTAAGAGATGTAGTAATGCTGTGGGGACATTGTAGTAATGCTGTGGCGACATTGTAGAAATGCTGTGGTTACATTAGGGGATGTAGTAATACTGAGGGGACACTGTAGTAATGCTGTGAGGACATTGGTATGTAGTAATGCTGTGGGACATTGAGGGATGTAGTAATGCTGTGGGACATTGGGGGATGTAGTAATGCTGTGAGGACATTGGGATGTAGTAATGCTGTGGGACATTGGGATGTAGTAATGTTGGGGGGATATTGGGGGATGTAGTAATGCTGTGGGGACATTGGGGGATGTAGTAATGCTGTGGGACATTGGGGGATGTAGTAATGTTGTGGGGAACATTGGAGGATGTAGTAATGCTGTGGGACATTGGGGGATGTAGTAATGCTGTGGGACATTGGGGGATGTAGTAATGCTGTGGGACATTGGGGATGTAGTAATGTTGTGGGACATTGGGGGATGTAGTAATGCTGTGGGACATTGGGGGATGTAGTAATGCTGTGGGGACATTGAGGGATGTAGTAATGCTGTGGGACATTGGGGGATGTAGTAATGCTGTGGGACATTGGGAGATGTAGTAATGTTGTGGGACATTGGGGGATGTAGTAATGCTGTGGGACATTGGGGGATGTAGTAATGCTGTGGGGACATTGAGGGATGTAGTAATGCTGTGGGACATGGGGGATGTACCTGTAGTAATGCTGTGGGGACATTGGGGGATGTAGTAATGCTGAGGGGACATTGAGAGATGTAGTAATGTTGTGGGACATTGGGGGATGTAGTAATGATGTGGTGACATTGGGGGTGTAGTAATATTGTGGGACATTGGGGCATGTACCTGTAGTAATACTGTGGGGACATTGAGGGATGTAGTCATATTGTGGGGACATTGGGGGTATAGTAATGCTGTCGGGACATTGGGGGGATGTACCTGTAGTAATGCTGGGGGGTGGGGGGGGGGGGGAGAGACATTGGAGGATGTACCTGTAGTAATGATGTGGGGACATTGGGGGGGGGGGGGTAGTAATGATGTGGGGACATTGGGGGATGTAGTAATGCTGTAGCGACCCTTAAAAAAATGTTTAACACAGGACTTTTTAAAGAACGGCGCTGTCAAAAGGCTTGAAGAGCAGGTCACTTACCGATCGGTCAATAGAATTATGCAGCAGAATAATGAGATGTCTCTTCTAGTCATAGCATCGTCCGGAACTCACGCATAGGGATCGCAATGCATGATCTGAAGGTACAGAATCTGCTGCAGGCCGCATTTGGAGAGAGAGAGTGGGGGGAGGGGGGGGGGGGGGGGGAAGAGACAAACAAAGGCGGATAAAGATAGACTGAGTCAGATGACACAGACAAGAGATACTCAAATAGAGGGGAAAAAGACACATTGGGCAGACCGAAACACTAAACAGGATACTGTTAGATACCCAGACAGACAGACAGCGACAACATCAGACATACAGAGACAGCAACAGACAGGCAGACAGAGACACCAACAGACAGACAGGCAGACAGAGACACCAACAGACAGATAGGCAGACAGCACTGACAGAGAGGAGAGTGAAAAGACCGTCAGGAGAATAAATATTATCTGTCCCACATCTGAGCCCCCTCCCTTTCTCCTTCCAGCCCAAACCTTTTTCCTCATTCTTTCGCCCCCCACGCCAACCCAGGCTGCTCGATCTATGACTCAGCAATATCGCACGCGCGCGCACGCACGCGCGCGCGCGCACAACACACACACACACACACACACACACACACAACACACACACACACAGATAGAGAGAGAGAGAGAGATTGTGTGTGTGTGTGTGTGTGTGTTGTGTGTGTGTGTGTGTGTGTGTGTGTGTGGTGTGTGTGTGTGTGTGTGTGTGTGTGTGTGTTTGTGAGTGTGTGTGTGTGTGTGTGTGAGTGAGTGTGTAGAATTTGAAACTGGTCACCTGCACTTATTTTTCTCCACAACTATGTCCTTTGACAGCCGAAAAATTACACATCTGATGAAATCGCTCTCTCTCTCTCTCTCTCTCTCTCTCTCTCTCTCTCTCTCTCTATCTCTCTCTCTCTCTCTGTATGTTTGAGTTGGTGTGTGTGTGTATGTGTGTGTATGTGTGTGTGCGCGCCCGCGCGCGCGCGCGCGCGTGGCGTGTGTGTGTGTGTGTGTGTGTTGCATACGCCTGCTTGCTTGCATGCCGTCGACATGAACACACATTGGTCTCAGTACACCTTCTTTATCGCAGCTCCTTATTTTATTTCTCTCCTTCTATCCATCTCTTTTCCACCCAAGTTTCGCTCTATCTATCGTACTGGCCGACTTTTTTTCCCTCCCCCTTCCCTGCACTTGCACTAGCCTGGGCATTTGATTGGTAAGTAGCTGTCTACTGGTTATATCAGCGCGGTATGTTGCTGATTATGGACAATTGCTATGCACCTGGGGGGGAACCTTGGCACCACGCGCCATTCCAGATAGCACTTCGCCTCACAGGCACATGAAAAGAAGAATTATGTTATCGAGGTCTACGATTAACTGCGGAGCAGCATTACATTCGAACTGGCGAGAGTCGGGCTGAACTGCTGAGCACCATGCTAATTTGCTGGGCAACAGTGCAGTACATGCTGAATTGTTCAGCACTATGCTGAACTGCTGAACAACATTATATATTGAACTATTTGGCACCATGCTGAACTGCTGAGCAACATTTTATGTTGAACCGTTGCAGAGCAATAGTGCATAATGAACTGTTGATTGCTAAGCTCAACTGCTGACCAACATTGTATGCTGAACTGTTCAGCACCATGCTGAACTGCAGACCAACATTATAGTTATACACTGAAATGTCGAGTGCCAGGCTGAACTGCTGACCCTATACTAACATAATTATGCTGAAATGCAAAGGGCCATTCTAAACTACTGAGCACATGGAGACTGCACAGCGGCACACGTAACACTCCATACTTTAGATGTCATGCTGAACGCTTGAAGAGCATGCTAAAGTACATAAGCCGAAGTGCTGAACAACACTAAATGCTGAACTATTGAGTGACGTGTTGAACTGATGAGCAAGACTGCTGTCCAATAATACGCTAAATAATATGCTAAATTCCTGAAAAGCATACTATGCGTTTAGAAGTCCTTCACATAAGATTATAAAACAAGGTCTAGTGTGTAACACACACAGTCAAAAATCCATGGAACTTTCATAAAAACTAGTCCACACGTGGCCATTGGTATGGATGACATCGGCGACCTGGAGAGGGGTAAAGTCCTGCCATGTTCAAGTTCTCCAAGTCACACTGCATAATAGCTTCATGTTTATAACCACCATGACTATCTTAATGATTAGAGGAAAGGAAATAGGATACTGCATAAACTGCTGCCAATGAAAAACCTTACATTCATGCAGTACTGAGGAAACAGCCAACAGCTAGAATAACATGCTGAATATTCAGCACAATTATGATACATAATTGATGTGCTGAACTGTTGACAAGACAATAACGTTTCATTAATTTTATTCTTTATTTCAGACAATGATTGAAGCGCTAATGTGCTTACTAACATACAGTTGAATTATTGAGCAACATGCTTCACTCCTGAGCGACACTACATGCAGCTTGAGATAATTAATTAAGCAATACACAACGAAGTGCAGGGACAATATACTAAACTGCTTAGCAACAGTCCATGAAAAGCCTTTGGGTAACACATGCTGAACTGCTGACAAGTACATATGGATCGAAATTAATGCCGGTGAACTATTTGATGACGTTATTTGATGAACAGCTGAGCTGCTAAGCAATCAGTAAATGTGCTGACATCATTTTCTAAAGGATAAACATCATCACCCTCATCATCAAAATCATCATCATCATCATGCGTTCAAACACAGTATTTCTTCAGACCACACTGAGTACACCTCTTTTCCTCCAGCTATACAGATTCCAAACTTCTTAAGCGCCTACACAGAGCAGAAGGCACAACATGGGGAATAATGGGGCTAATAATGCAAGAATAAGTAATTAGACTCCTGAAGAGTAAAGAAAGAGAAGAAGGAGAAGAGTAAGAAGATATAAAAGGAATGTTGCAGCCTGCAAGGCAGTAGATGGCTATGCCGATTATGTCTATATGTGATGTAGTAATGTAGAAGTGAGAAATGTTGCATGAGCAGATGACCTAGGGCCACTCTGTTTGTATCGTATGTTTACCGTATATGAGTATCGTACTGTATCTATGTATGATTAGTTCTTTGTCACTGCAGAGCATATGCATGGTTGAGGTGGGTAAGGGTAGGGGGTATGTGGTGAGAGAGGAAGTTATTCAGTAGTATGTCTGTCAACTTTGTGTGCTGTGATGTGCTATTATGTTTGCCTACTAAAATTGTGATTACTTTTTCTTTATTATTTATTATTTCATGTTCCATGTTATTATTATGTTATGTTTGTATGTATGTGATGTAGTATGTATGTATGTATGTATGTATGTATGTATATGGTATGTATGATAATGTATGTATTTGTAGTGTATGTATGTTTAGTTGTATGTATGTATGTATGTATTGTGTTGTATGTATGTATGTATGTATGTATGTATGTATTATGTATGTATGTATTATGTATGTATGTATTTGTGAGTATGTATGATGTATGTATGTATGTATTATGTATGTTATGTAGTATTATGTATGTATATGTATGTATGTATGTATGTATGAATTTATCTATCTATCTATCTATCTACCTATCTATTTTTCTATCTATCTATTTGATTTGCTTTTTTGATTCATTCATTCATTTACACATATATGTTTATAGTAGTTATGCTGATTCATTCATTCATGAACACATATATGTTTATTGTAGTTATGTTGATTCATTCATTCATGAACACATATGTTTATTGTAGTTATGTTGATTCATTCATTCATGAACACATATATGTTTATTGTAGTTATGTTGATTCATTCATTCATTAACACATACGTTTATTGTAGTTATGTTGATTGATTCATTCATGAACACATACATGTTTATTGTAGTTATGTTGATTCATTCATTCATTAACACATATGTTTATTGTAGTTATGTTGATTCGTTGATTCATTCATTCATGAACACATATGTCTATTGTAGTTATGTTGATTCATTCATTCATGAACACATACATGTTTATTGTAGTTATGTTGATTCATTCATTCATTAACACATACATGTTTATTATAGTTATGTATCCCTTTATTCCTTCGATCCCTCATCTAGTCATATTCATAATTTACTTTCACCTTCTTTTCTCGCCTTATTTTTCCGACTATGCATTTTTCGATTTATTCATTTAATATCATTTTGGTTTACCTATTTCTTATCGTATATAATTATTCATTATTTTGATCTATAAACAATGATACTTTACAACTCACACCTCCCACACTGTTACAAGTTTGACAACAGCAAAACAATACCAAACAACTGCAAGAGAGAGAGAGAGAGAGAGAGAGAGAGAGAGAGAGAGAGAGAGAGAGAGAGAGAGAGAGAGAGAGAGAGAGAGAGACAGAGAGAGAGAGACAGAGACAGAGAGACAGAACAGAGAGAAGACAGACAGACAGACAGACAGTCAGACAGCAGACAGACAGAGACAGACAGAGACAGTGTGTTGTGTGGTGTGGTGTGGTGTGGTGTGGTGTGGTGAGTGTGGTGTGGTGTGGTTTGGTGGTGTGGTGTGGGTGTGGTGGGTGGGTGGGTGTATATGTGAATGTGTGTGTGTGCGTGCTTCCGTGCGTGTACCTGAGTGTGCATGCGCGTGCGTGCGTGCGTGCGTGCATGTATGTGGGTGGGTGGGTGTGATGCGCCAGAGAGCACATGTGTGTGTGCGCGCACATGTGTGTGTGTGTGTGTGCGTGCGCGCGCGCGCGCGCGTAGTGATGGATTAAACACGAGGGAAGATGAGACTTAAGATAACATTCTCCGCTTCTGCTTGACTTATAGTACCATAAATAAGTGGGAAGAAAATGCAAAAGACAGAAATAAAAAAATAAAAAAAAGAAAAGCCCAGCAAAGCAAACACAACATAACAGAGCACATAACTTTTTTTTTTAAGTGAAAACGAAGTCAAAACGGTTCTTGCCTCCTTGTATTGCTGCCAATGCAGTGCCGACTATCTGTCTGTCTGTCTGTCTGTCTGTCTGTCTCTCTGTCTCTGTCTCTCTCTCTCTCTCTCTCTCTCTCTCTCTCTCTGGTTCTGCAGTCAAGGCTTTGCAAAAGGACTCAGGTATAAGGAGGGGCTCCCCTCATCGCTTAGTGCATGACACTGGCAATATACAGTAGGTAAGGATATCACAGTGCGAACAATAATAGGGTAGAGAGAAAAGAAAAAGAGGAACTGTTTGTTTGGAAGTTACGATTACATCACGTGTTTATGGGTATGCTTGTGGATATACACGCGCGCGCACACACACAAACACTCGCAAACATACCCACGCACACAGACACACACGCAAACACACACACACACACACACACACACACGCAAACACACACACACACACACACGCGCGCGCGCGCGCAAACAAACACACACACACACATACTCACACACACCTGGAAAAAATGAGATGGGGGAAACGCATGCACGCATAGAGAGAGAGCAACAATATTAGCAGTATGATGAGAACAGGTATATAGTTATATGCTACCAAGTGATCAATTTGAATAAAAACTGAGATTATTCTAATGTTTCTCCATTATGAATCTAGTTACTACAAACATAAATTTTCAATAAGGAGTGCAATTCTTAGAAAGATATAGTTAATCACGAAGACATAATTGTTCAAAAAGGTGTGTGTGTGGTGTGTGTGTGGGGGGGGGGGGGGGGGGGTAACAAAAAGGCATTGGCCAACATTCTTCATAAAGGGGTTTTTTTCCTTGTTTTTGGTCAAGTTTACAGTTGACCACAAAAACAAAAATCTGCCAGAACAAGGCATTTCGTTTAGTAAACATACACCTGAGGACAAAGACAGAATTCTTCAAAAAGAAGAAAACAAAACTGTGCGCATATCTCCGTATACTGTATAACAATATCAGAATGCTTCCTTTTCTTTTCCCCCATATCTGACTGCTATCAATCACCATGATTTTCGGAGCTTCGGGGAAAAACATGTCAGAAATTTAAAAAATTTTGTTTTAAATAAAGGCCTAGAAAGCTTGTGTTGGTTTGGGCTCATACAAAACAACAAGTTTGAAAACAGCAATATTGAGCAAGAATGAATGTTGCGGATGGTAAAATCAGCCCTGCTAGCTTGTCTTCTCAATATATTAGACACCGTACGTTTTGTTTGATTGTTTGTTTGTTTGTTTGTTTGTTTGTTTGTTTGTTTGTTTGCTTGTTTGTTTGCATTTCATTGACTTCGTGTGGCGGTAACCTTGATGTGGCCCTAGAGGTCGACTGGGTTGCAAACAGCACCAACAACATCTTGCCGTTTGTACTTTTTATTCCGATTTTGCAGAGCAGGGGTCGGTTCCAGTCGAGCGCAATCGATGCCGTAACAAAATTTCTGTCCCTGATGTTTCAATGTTGTCAGCCAGTTTGTGGCTTCTCAGCAGAAAGATTTCTCTGCTTCACTCCTTACTGGCATGGACCGCTCCATCTCAGCATGTCAACAGACTGAACAGCGGGCAATTTACGGTCTTCACAACATACTTTTCGTGCCTCGTTGGTTCACACTACACCTACAACACTGAAACCTTGCCAAGGCGGCTCCCACTCATGTGGAGTGGCCAAGTGTTTTGCATGCAGACTGGGATCTCCGCTATGCGCCTGCTGCCAAGACGTTGATGTCATTGGCATGGGCTCTGCCACCGTCCGCCAACATCGTCTCATCGGTTCATTCCGCACATCACCGCAAGAAATCTCCAGGCATATGCACTCTGCGAGTGACATGTCGTTACCCGATGCCTGCTGTCACGTTGTTACAAATCACTTGGTTTCTGAAATAGCAGTGTCATGGAATAACTGCCAACATACCTGTTGGGTATATGTAATATGTTTGGATATCCTGACAGATAACTATAGAAATGGTTTATGGTTTTCCTAATGGCTATGCTTTTAGAAATGGTAGACTTGGTGCGTAAATGCTTAAACAGCTTAAACGGCATAACGTATCTTTGGCCTCCATTATTTTCAATTTCATTATCTTCAGTCTTAGACCAAAACAAAGAAAAATTTCACATCAGTCTTGGAATTCATCAATAAGCACAAAAGACCAAACAAATAGAACACGCGCGTTGAACACACCCTTCTTAAGACTACGTAAAGACTTAAATCCTAAAGGAAACCTCTAGTTATATGCATACTTTCTATAACTGATTAAGAATCGTGACAAAGGATAATACCCAACACAGACGCTGGCCATCGTCTCCTTTGCTATTCTTATACCTTTACATATTGTATAAAAGTGAAAACCAAAACAGACCACATTAAGCATATCTAATCTAGCAACTAGACATACAAGTTTAACGGCTTGAAGTGAAAGGGGGAAATCTGGAGATTTATAAGATATCATTATTTAGAATCTTGCGTCTGCCCTTGGTGATCGTGAGATAATGCTGGTTTTAAAATGCGAGGGTCCTCGTGTTTATTTAAAACCATTATGTACTCCATATTACTAGCTTTGTGATGCTTTTCTTAAATTATTCCTTTTCTTTTTTCCTTTTCCATAACTGTTAGGAATTACTGGGTGGGGCGCTGCATTAAAAAAAACTGTTCACCAAATTCTTCCCTTTATGTCGGTTGTATGTTCCAAAACTTGGGTTTCAGCAATCGGTTGGGAGCACTCAACGCCTTCAATATTGCTGCACTTGTTATTCTTTATTTGTCTCTGTATATGTCACTTTGATTTGCATGAGCATCTTCGTAATAAACAATAAAGTGAAACACCCACTGTTGAGTACATTCAATACAGACAGGCTTGAACAGCTTACCAACAGCTTACCTTACCTTATAACAAACAGTCAGTCACACCAATTCTTGATTTGGTGCCCCTTTCGTTTCGTTTCTGAAATTTTCAATGTCAAAGTTTTGAGTGGGAAAAAAATCATTCAACACCTACAAAAGAGGAGAGAGAACACTTGGAAAAACAACAACAAAAAACAACAACAAGATTTAAAACAAATGAAAAGGGAACAAAGATCCCCCCCCCCCCCCCCACCAAAAAAAAAAAAGGAAATCGGGGACAAATGGGACAAACAGACAAATAGGCAGAAACAAAAAATGAAGATACAGACAGGCATACAGATAGACAGACAGGCCTATAAACAGAGAGAGACAGACACAGACAGACAGAGAGACAGACAGAAGAGAGAGAGAGAGAGAGAGAGAGAGAGAGAGAGAGAGAGAGAGAGAGAGAGAGAGAGAGAGAGAGAGAGAGAGAAGAGAGAGAGAGAGAGAGAGAGAGAGAGAGAGAGCACAAAACAATAAGACAAACTGATAGGAAGAATGAAACAGGAATCTGCCATAGATTTGTTTTTCATCCACAAAAACAAATAAAGCTTACAAGAATAATCCATTTGCAAAAAGTAATGAAAAACGGTCTGGCGAATTTAACATCTGGTCCGATTATTGTATTTCTTACCTACCCAGTAAGTACTACCACCACCCACCCATCCTTTCCCCCCCTCCCCCATCCCCCCCCCCCCCCCCCCCCCCAAAAAAAAAAAAATTCATAAACTGCAACAAAACACCAAAAAGTCACTCCTTGGGCATTTGACAACTGAACAAGTCTTGCAATTCTCTATCACAAACTTCAGCTAATGTAAAACTGGTTTGTTTTTTTCCATCCTTCCAAAACTTTTCACTGAAGACAGTGTTTCCTCCCCACAGAGATAGCCTGGATAAACATTATAGCCCCTCTCTCTCTTGTAGCATCTCTCTCTCTGTCTGTCTCTGTCTCTCTCTTGTAGCACCTCTCTCTGTCTCGCTTTCTCTCTGAGTGTGTCTCTGTCTGTCTGTCTGTCTGTGTCTGTCTTGTCTGCCTCTCTCTCTCTCAATCCATCACATTGCATCCCTTTATATTTAACTATGAAAATGGATAGGCATTTGAAAAGAATATTAACAAAATTTAGATTTGGTATCTCAGAATTGAACACGCATCATTTCTATTATAGACATGTAAACGAGATAGCTTTGATTTGTCCTCTTTGTGATAGTTCTACTGAAGACGAAATACATTTTCTATTCACGTGTTCACAACTTACGGAATTAAGAGAGCAGTTTATACCTCGAAAGTTCTTACGTCAACCATGTCTCCATAGGTTAATCATGCTCATTACGTCTGGAAATGAAGTTACTACAAAACAGTTAGCTCTTTTCCTATATAAAGCATTTAGACTGCGGGACACCCTTATTAATTCTTGAAAAAATGATCGTGTTTTGCTAATGTTTTGTGAATTGATTGTTTATGTGAATATCACTTGTATGATAGTGTGTGCTTTGTGTTTTTCCCCATCAAATGTGGCCAAGGCCTTTTAAATAAACCATTCGCATTCGCATTCGCATTCGCCCTCTCTCTCTTCTGTTCGACTGCTCTCTCCGATTTATTTTTTTTATGCATATTTGTTGTGTCTGCATACGTAGGTGTATGTGTATATGTAAACATATGTGTGTAATTTGTATGAAAAAATTATGATTAGAGATGGTATGGGGAGATGAAGGGTTTTGCTGAAAGTAGTTTGAAATGGATGTCAGTGTGCTAAATCATAATTTCAGGTTTGTTTATTAGCTCATTTGTTCGTTTGTTTGTTTGTTGTCTGTTTGAGTCTTTTTTTGTTTACTTGAAATTTTTTATGCGATTATTTACATTTGAGATGTTTTGGGATTTTTCCTTTGCGTTTTTCTTTGGGGGGAAAGGAATGGGTGGGTGGGGTTGAGGGCATGGTGTAAAGAAGCTGTAAGCTTATCCATTTACCCTCAATAAAAAATATCGTATTCGTATTCTCTCTCTCTCTCTTGTAGCGTCTGTCTCTGGTCTCTGTCTGTCTGTCTGTCTGTCTGCTTCTCTGTCTGTCTGTCTGTGTCTCTGAGTCCGTCTGTCTGTCTGTCTGTTTCTCTCTCTCTCTGTCTGTCTGTCTGTCTCTCCCTCTCTCTCTGTTAAAAGCTTCTGTTAAGATCAGTGTAATGTACTGTTATCACGTTCTTGCCACAACATTTCTTCTGCCTGAAATCTCCACTGCTTTTCCTGGGAGGGTGCATTGATACACTGTAGTGGCACCCCTGTGTGTGTGCGTGCGTGTGCGTGTGTGCGTGCGTGTGTGCGTGTGTGTGTGTGCGTACGTGCGTGCGTGCGTGCGTGCGTGTGTGTGTGTGTGTGTGTGTGTGCGTGTGTGTGTACTACGCACACGCACGCACATGAGAGAGAGGGAGGGAGAGAGAGATAGATGAGAGAAAGAGAGAGAGAGAGTGTGTGTGTGTGTGTGTGCGCGCGCGCGCGCGCGTGTGTGTATGTATGAGAGACAGAGAGACACAGAGAGAGACACACAGAGAGAGGTGCTCGCGGACCCTTTGTGCAACTTTTTTGTAGGTTTCTTTTGTACTCCCTTTTCTTAAAATGACCTTTTTTTTCTTCTTTTTAGATAACTTCCTCTGTTCTCCCTTTTCTAAACACGACTTCTCTTGTGGGCCTTTTCTTGCAGTGACAGCTTTTTAAAAGTCCTTTCTTGCTATGATTCTTTGCATGCCCTTTCTTGTGCAATGACTTAAGTCTCCCCCCACCCCCCACCCCCAACCTTCTTTTTTGCAATCAACTCTTTTGCAGATCCTTTCTCACAGACTTCTGAAGGCTTTTTTTTTTCTTGCTATGACTATTTTCAAGCCCTTACTTGAGGTAACGTCTTCCGAAGGCCCTTTCTTGAGGTAACTTCTGTAGGCCCTTTCTTGAGGAAACTTCTGTAGGCCCTTTCTTGAGGTAACGTCTTCCGTAGGCCCTTTCTTGAGGTAACGTCTTCCGTAGGTCCTTTCTTGAGGTAACGTAATCTGAAGGCCCTTTCTTG
>CM054136.1:30003707-30073707 GCA_028751875.1 Rapana venosa
AATCACACTATATACAGCACACACAATATTTTACTTACACACAAACATGATGCACAGCAGCACACACAGACTACATATGCCTCATTCACAGCCACACACAAACACACTGCATCTGCATGCATACACCCATGCATGCGCTCACACACACACACACACTGAGGCTATAGAAAATTCATGTCAAAAAGAAAATAGACATTTTAAAACTTTTTCTGTCACACTGACTATACACACACAAATGATCAATAATTGATGTTACTTTTTTAGTTGCACACACACACACACACACACACACACACACACAAAAGGAAGGATTTTTTCAGTCATCCCCCCCCCCCCCCCCCCCCCCCCCCCCCCACACACACACAACCTCCCCTGCCCAACACACACACATATACATGCATGTACATGTGCCAAATACATGTGCATGCATGCACACATGGGGTGCACACACACACATAAACAGCTAATAATCACTTCTAGTAGGATATTAAACTGAACACCAAACTAACAGACAGTGAGACACATTATTATTACTAAATGGGGGGGGGGGGGGGGGGGGGGGGGGGGGGCAGAATGCCCACTGTTAGTGATGCACAGACCAAGTTCATTTTTATTTCACTTTCAAAGAAACTGGTTGGCATTGATCAATGGGAGTTTTCTGCAAAGTGTCAGGTCTGTCTCAATGAGTGGCCCTCCGGCACACACACACACGCACACACACACCAACACACACACACGAGTTGGTACACACATATAGCACGCGCGCACGCACACACACACACACACTCACGAGTTAGCACGCGCGCGCGCGCACGCACGCACACAAAGAGAAAGCGAGAGAGAGAGAGTGAGAGTCCACATGACTGTCAAGTAAACTGGTTATTTTTATCGTCCACGAACAAGGATAGAGAATCAACGTTAGGCCTATGTGCCGTTTTGGGGGAAACCGATTTCACCAACACCGTGAAAACATTTCACACGCACTTCTTTTAAATGTTAGCCTATACTCACCTTTGTAGATATGGCAAACGATCAACGCGATGAATTGAAAATATCTTGAGAAATACGTGCAATATTGAAAGCACCTGCGACCAGCACTACACAAATGACGTCATGCATCGTACAGAGCAGACGACATTGACCTTGGGTTAAAAAATATCATCAACTTACATAGAACAGGAGAAAAGACATAAAAAGAAAGCATTTTAATTGAAAGACATTGTGTATAAAAGCAGAAACAAACAAGAAAAGCTACACGTAGCATTATTTCAAAACTCGCCTTTCAAAATGCTGACAGTACATTTGCAAAAGTTCATGGGCCTTTGACCCTTTACGACAAACGCGGGAAGTGTCAACGTTATTAATAGCTGGAGGGAATGTAAATTGAATGAGTAGATCATCACAATACATCTAGAAAGAAGATAATTAGGTGAAAATTGCAGTGTACCGTTTTTGTTTTTCTTGTAGATCTATCTGGCTGGTTTATCCCCCCCCCCCCCCCTCCCCCCACTATTTGTTTATGTAGTTTGGAGGTGCATGAATAAATGAATGAATGAATTAATCTATGATTTATTAAGTGCACAAAAAATATGGGATCACAATGTTTGGGTAGGAAAAATCAGAAATAGTGGTTATATGGAGAGGGGGTAGAAAATAACGACAATTATGAGCCACGAACACGACGGCAAGAAGTAGGCTCACATGCAAGAAATCAATGCAACTGGACAATCCAGATGAGCATTAATTTTATGGACCCCTACCTATTGATCGAAAACAACTTTTTCAGTGATTTCCGAAACGTGTGAAGAATCAGTTTCTCTGATATTCCTGGGTAGTGCATTTCACATGGCAGTGGCAAATGTAAAGGAATGTTTTCTGGCCGTGGAATTTTGTTTAAAATTTAAGTCTCGTTAAAAAAAAAAATTTTTAAAAAGTTTTAAATACAAAACAAATGAACAAAATAAAGGTAAGAATGAATGGAAAAAGCTCTGGTTCAAACTTGAGAACTGTCTCAAATATAAGGAAAGATGAAGAGCCCAAGCACAGATCCTTGAGAACACCTCAAAGATCAGGAATGACAGCAGAGACACAATCTCTACTCTGAACACGTTGATATCTATCTTTCAGATAATTATGGATAAACCACCAAGCCAGTATTGTGTCTCTGGGACTGCCTTCCATACAGAGTCTGTTTAGGAGCAGAATGTGATTGATAGTATCAAAAGCTACACTCAAGTCGAGTTGTAGAAGAAGAGCAATATCATCAGGATCCATGATCGATAACAAACCACTGTCCAATACAAGAAAATGCAGTTTCTCTGCTGTGGACAGGTCCTATGTAGACTGAATTTTAGCTTAAAATATCTTATTTGAAAGCAAGTTTGCCCAACTGATTTGTACCAGCACATTCAAGTAGCTTGGGTGCAGGCCTATATATGGAAGGTTCGATACAGGATGGTAATTATTCAGTGTTTCATGATTTAAACCAGGTCTTTTTTATTATCAAATGTCATAAATTGGCAGCAAAATGTCAAAAAATCTGATAACTAAGTTCATGGAAGTAGAATCTCAAACTGACAAACTTACTTGTTCACACACAGTTAAGTAGCTTGATCTGAGAAAAAGAAGGACTGGCTGGGCGGCCAGAAAGGTTGGTCAATGTCACAACTATCTTCTGTGAATCCTAGTCTAATGCTGGTATACTTTTGTCATGAAAGTAGCTAGAAAAAGACTCCGCAACTTTTGGGGTATCCGTTTTTTGGGTAAGACATCAGAGTAATCACGCTTATTGAATCAGTAAAAACATTCTTTATTTTAGTTCGTAGAACTGTCATCTGATACTGAGTTCGAGGAGTGCTTATCTAACTGAAAATACCTAGCATTTGCTTCTGCAGAGTCCCCATGTGCCAGGGGCAGATTAGATTATAAGAGACACAAGACAATAGCTAAGCCTCCTCAGCCAGAGAACTGTAGTGGTGCTGCAATGGATCCCCTCCCAACGAATGACTGTCCAAGGCAAGCAGCAACTTGGAGCAGCCAGCCCATCCAGTGTCCTACAGCAAAGCAAAGAAAATCTCGAGAAACAGCTTCAGGACAGCATGGTGCCTGCGCCTGAACATCGGGTCAGAAGACGAAACGATGACATTCCTGAACTAGACATTGCTATTAAGTTGCAATCTAAAGACTGCCAACAGGACAATGCCAGCTCCTACCCCATCTCCATCACCTGAAAATATCCCACACTGACCAGTGCCCCTGTGGCACAGGCCTACAGACCCCCTCCTCATATCCAGCAGTCAGTCCTGTCCTGTCTTCAACACTCTGAGACACCAGATGTGGCCCAGCCCAGTAGATCTCTACGAAACACTGTGGGGACTGGAAATATCACTGCAAAAGACTGCAGACTTCGCCATCCGAACTGAACTGAAAATTTAGTATGGCCAGAGAACACACAAGAAGAAGAAGAAGAGCAATTCAGAGGGTTTACCAGCATTAATTGCGAATTTCAGTTTTGGTGCTGACATTTCACTGTAGTAGGTGCTTTGCTTTATGATGTAGTGAGCCATGGTACGTGAAAAATATTAATTGTTAAGGACAAAATTAACCATGATTGTAGCACACACACACACACACACACACACACACACACACACACACACACACACACACACACGCCATGGGAACGTGTAGAAGTGGCTGTAACTAAGAAGTAAAAGAGGGGATAACCACTCTGGTGCAGAGGTTGACGTGTTGCATTCCTGACTAGAAGGTCTCAGGTTCGAATCCAGTAAGAGTCATAGCCTTTATTCGGATTCCAGCGGGCTCCTACCGACAGCGAGTATCTTATGGGCTCACTGAGAAGACTGGCACCACACAATCAAGCATCAGTCACATTGCGGATTTATTTTGAGAGTGTTGCCCACATTACTTGTAACGATGATGCTTTGGACATGCAACAGCTTTGAGATCGTTTGACAGGGCTGTACTCCATACGCATCCTATCTTGATATAATCTCTACGTCAACTACACTCAAGAGATACAGACACCTGCAGTGTCGTTTTCATTGGCCATCATGGAATGTGTTGAGTTGGTGGGTTAGGTTTTTGGTTTGTTTGTTTTGTTGTGTTTAAGTTGTTAGAGGGACGTTGTATTGGTCACCACTCCAGGTGGGTGTCTCAATCAGGCTGGCTTGTCTTCTGCTTGGGGGGCGGGATAGCCTAGTGGTTAGAACATTGCGCTCGCAATCTGACGACCCGGGCTCGATTCCCGTTCAAGGGGATATTTTCCCCCTGGAGTTAACATCAGTGCAGACTCGACTCTCCCCAAAAGTCCTTCGGATGAGACTATAAACCAAGGCCCCGTGTGCGAACGCACGCAGAACATCTTGCGCACACGTTAAATTCTGTTCCGCTTTTCGTAAAAGTAGGCCATTGTGTGCTGGTGGGAACAGATGACAGAATTTACAAAACTGCATACACACGGGGACTGGATGTTTAAAAAAAGCACACAAATGCTTATTCCATTATCCTCGATATAAAAGAATAAAATTAAATATTTTTTTAAAAGGCTCCGCATCTAAGCTGTCATTGTCCACAGCAGGGGGCTGAATAGGTGGTGCTTTCCCTATGTTGGCACAGAACATGCACCACTGAACACCACTGAGGTGACCCAGCACTAGTGCAGGACTCTTCCAGTCGGTGGCCTTACGCCGCCTAACACTGAGAAGCTCCCCATGGACTTCTAACCCTGGGAATACAACATGACAGGCCTGGGCATGACTGAGGCAGAGATGGAGATGTGAGAGCAGCAGGATAGGAACATCATAAAAGATGAGACAACAAAAAACAAAACAAAAAAGCGAATCGAAACAAAAAGAAAAAAAAACACAAACAAACCAAACCAAACCAAACCAAACCAAAAAACAGCAACAACAGCAAAACCAAACAAAGCAACCAAAAAACAAACAAAAAAGCCAAAGACAATGACAATGACAAATTCTTTTATTTCGAGGATAATAAATAAGCACCCATGTGCTTTTTAATACAGGCCAACAGCCCCTTTCATGGGGCGAAACATAAACATTATTCTGACATAATATATAACATGATCAAGAAACACAATACTGGTACTACATGAACATGTTCACTGAAAGAAAAAATCAAACAAAACAAACAACTGCTGAGTGCAGATGGAAACAATCTTAATCTTGGAGGTGATTCACTTTTAATTACTCATATTTTCAATAAAGTTCTGAGTTTAAATGCAGCTAAAAGGAATTTGGCGAGATTTACTAGAGATGCTTGTGAATTGCAAGCTAGTACACTGACAAGCCCTTTGTCTAGATTAACATCAACATCAACATCAACATCAACGTTAAGTTTGTACTGCTGTCTAATGTCCTGGTATAGGGGACATCTAAATACAAAGTGTCCTTCATCTTCTTTCCTGTCTAGACATGCAGGGCATGCGGTATTCTCATTTGTAGGTGAAAAGCGATATTTGTGTACATTCAACTGTGATACACCAATCCTGAATGAGAGAGAGAGAGAGAGAGAGAGATAGAGAGAGAGAGAGAGAGAGAGAGAGAGAGAGAGAGAGAGAGAGAGAGAGAGAGAGAGAACAAAGTGACACATATGTATATGAGATATTAAGAAACACACTTAACTTCAGTTTTTACTTTCAAATCTCATCTATAATGTATCTCATATAATTGTTATAATGTATTTTGACATCTCCTATTGCTGAATTGCAGCAAGCCAAGATGAAATTCAAATTAGGTGCTGTGATATGAAATAAATATTAATAAAACTGATTAATCTGTAACTGAATTAGCAAATCAAAGAAATAAAAGCAACAAAAGTCTGCAAAGAATAAACGAGGAATAAATGAATGTTTCCGAACAAACTCACCCACAAAGATACATCGATCAAGACTAAATTACTGCCACCCCCAAACAACAGCAGTTCCGACAGTGCGCAGATAAAGGGAAAGTATCATAACAAGGGGACAAATCTCCAGTCAGTCACTGATTATTTACTCTTGTCTCGTCTCGACAGAATAATGTCCTTCACACTGCAACCACCCTCCCTCACCTCCTCACCCCACTGTTATTCCCCCCCCCCCCCCCCCCCCCCCCCCCCCCCCCCCCCCCCCCCCCCCCCCCCCCCCACACCACACACACAACGTTTTATTCATTATTTGTCTGTCTGAAATAAGTTATGTTGTACTGTCTTAGTTTTTATCTTTTATTGTGTGGTCTGGATTTTTTTATTTTAAGTTTCCTCATTCATTGTGTTTTTCTTCTTCTTTTTTTAATTTTTAACATAGATGAACATTGTCGTTTGAATGCTTTTATAAATCAATGTTCGTTTTTGTAAGGGCAGGATGAAAAAATGTGTAAACGTAATCTTTTTACCCTCAATAAAGAGCATTTTTACTTGACTAATTTTCACACACGCGCGCGCGCGCGCGAGCATTAAATAATAGTGGATTATATGCAATCCTAGCTAACACTGAGTGTTACTAGGTACCGGTAACTAGGGGCCTACTCAGTGAATGGGGAATTATTGAACGGGTTCGATGTTCCTGGGAGACATAGCCCTACATGTAGATTATTGCTGCTGCTGCTGCTGCTGCTGCTGCTGCTGCTGCTGATGATGATGATGATGATGATGATGCTGCTGCTGCTACTTCTGCTCGTACGTCCACTATAACTTCCATGATTTATTTTTTAATGGTTATTTCTGAGGTTGTTTGGCTAGAAGTTATTTTGTTTGTTTTGTTTTTAGCCCTGTTATAAAGGAAGGGGTAGTGGTGGGAGTGGGAGGGGAGGGTGATCCCTGGGGCGTTTGAGTGGGGGGGGGGGGGGGGGGTCCTCAATATTTTTCTAGAAAAAAAAACCCAACTGCCATGGGTCAGAATCAGTGGTAGCTGAATCAGCGTCTTTCAGTGTCGCTTGTCTTCAGTCCCGATTATTTCTGACAGTGAGGGTTGCTATATCAACCTAGGAGGGGGAGGAGGAGGAGGAAACTTAGGAAAAAAATGGAAGAAAAGAAAAACAAAAAAGAATGAAAGAAAAAAAAGCTGGAAAGAACAAAATAAGAAAGGAGGACACTCTCTCTCTCTCTCTCTCTCTCTCTCTCTCTCTCTCTCTCTCTCTCTCTCTCTCTTCGTTTTACGATCATGTATGGACCATTGATAATCATGCCAGCTTCAGTGGGCGACACCGACTGTGCATAAAAATGAGTCCAAACAAATTCATCATAAAATAAATCTACTAAGCCAATGACATTCTTGCTAGCATCAGAGTGATTTTGCGAAGTGTATGGGTCATTATACACGTTACATCCTTTCCTGGGGAAACAGTGGTAAATGGAAACCATTGTCCAAGCTGTTCTGGGCACACACACACACACACACACACACACACACACAAACAAACAAACCCAAATAGAACTGTCAAAATAAAACTGAATGTTAAGTGTTGCAACACTAGCTGCTGCTGCTTTCGGTATTCCTCTTATATACGAAATGTATTATTTTATATAAATGTTTGGTTTATACATTTTATAGTGCTTTATTTTATAGTCGTCCAAAATGCATATGATATTGTTCTCCTTCTTCAATCAATATACCATGCTCTTGGAAATGTATTGAGTGAGTTTTAACCCATTTGCCTAGCTTCCAATTGTTGTATTGATGCTGTTGTTGGGGGGCTGTTAAAACCGTTTTATATCAGGCTCTTTGGCATTTTGTAACTTAACTTGATATGTTTATAGATAGTATGTTTTTTAAAAAAAGGTTTTAGTGAGGTTGCTTTGTCAGAGTTTGATATCTGGTTTATTTTGATGTTGATGTAACCTGAAAATGCTCTCTCTCTCTCTCTCTCTCTCTCTCTCTCTCTCTCTCTCTCTCTCTCTCTCTCTCTCTCTCTCTCTCTCTCTCTCTCTCTCCAATTTGCATGAACATAATTAAAAAGTGTTTTTGTTGATCGTGTGCTATGTGAGTATTACATATTTAGTATTATCCCTGAAACACCCCCCACCCCCACCCACACACACACACACACTCAAACACACACACACACGCGCGCGCGCTCAAACACACACACACACATACTCACTCACTCACCCACCCATATTCTCTCCCTAAACGACTGTATAGTTTTTAATTTCTTCTTGGTTTGTTTCTTGTTTTTATTGTGTGGATGTATGGGTATTAAATTTATTTCATTATCATGACATATAATTTGAAACGATTATAATCTAAAATGAGTGTTGATGGGATCGCATACTGTTTTGGGATTTATATATTGGATATTATCTCTGAAATACACACACACACACTCTCTGTCTCTGTCTCTCTCTCTCTCACCTTTTATCGTCCTGCTTATAGTCATAGTATATCCTGATGAAGGATTCATATTTTTATATTTTCAATACTTTATTGGACTTGCCTCTGTACTTAAGTTTTAATGAGTGCCCTATTTCAATATCTTATAATTATGTGTAACAAGTATGTGTACCATTTGACAATGTGTAGATGTTTATCTTTATGACTTATTAAGTTTGGTTGTGTTATTTTTCTTGGCTTTGTTGTTGCTCTTGTTCTTGTTGTTGTTGTTTGTCTGTTTTTCTCTTTTTTATCATCTTTTGTTGGTTTGGATTTTCCTTCTCTTTTGTTTGTTTGTTTGTTTTGGTTAGGGTTTTTTTGGGGATGGGGGTAGGGGTGGGGTATTCTTAGGATTTTCTTTTAATTGCTTGCTTTGGGGGGGGGGGGGGGGGTTGTTGGGGGGGAGCTGTTTTGAAAAGGGTTATTTCCCCTTGTTTTTATTGCGAGACTGTATAAGTATTGGGTTATTATTATTAAGATGTATCCCTAACGGGCGGGGACTGGATGTAAAAAAGCACATGTGTGCTTATTCATTATCCTCGAAATAAAAGAATTTGTCATTGTCATTGTCATTGTCTCTCTCCTGCTTCTTGCTGTCTCCCCTCTATTTTACTTTATCCATATTACTTCATTATAATCAGTGTCTCAGTTTTCATGTTAATATCCAATTCATTTGTGAATTGTATGTTTATTAACGTATATCTCTTTTCTAAAAAATATATAATCTATATATCTCTTAATAATAATAATAATAATAGTAGTAATAATAATAGCAAGCGCTATATAAATTCCATACATTATTATTATTATTATTATTAATAAATGGAATTTGTATAGAGCTATATCTTGCAAAGACAAATCAGAGGGCTTGCATTCAACATATTCTTACAGGGTCATGCAAAATTCAAATGTAGGTTGTAGGCTTTGGCAGGGTAATGGGATTTTGGCTGTTGAAGGCAGGGGCAGTTTTGAGATGAAAAGAGGGGAAAAGTTAGGTTTGAAACAAATATGTCTTGAGGCTGGATTTAAATGTGTCATATGTAGACCTCTGTCGAAGAGAGAGAGGAAGGTTGTTCCAGATGGATGGACCAGAAATAGAGAAAGAGCAACGACCAATGGTGGACTGGTTGAATCTAGGTTTTCGTAAGCACACGGTATCTGCAGCAGAGCGGAGGGAACAGAAGGAGTGTACAGGTGAAGACATTCACAGAGGTAGGAGGGTGCTGTTTGGTGGAGACATTTTGTAACAGAGGGTATTGATCTTATAGTTTACTCTCTGTGGCACAGGCAGCCAGTGGAGAGATCCAAGAGAGGAGTAATGTGTTCAGATTTTTTCTTTCTGAGGACTAGGCGAGCTGCAGAGTTTTGTATACGTTGAAGGGAGTGGATAGATGTTGCTGGCAGACCAGCTAAAAGAGAATTGCAATAGTCCAGACGTGAGAGAATGAAGGACGCAACAAGTTTAGCTGTTGCATCAGTGGACAGGTACTTTCGAATTGTACTGATACGCCGTAATTGATAGTAGCACGACTGACAGGTCTGGGTGATGAATTTTTGCATAGACAGTGTGTTGTCAATAACAACTCCTAGATACTTCACAGCAGTGGACAGAGGGACCGATGTATTACCGAGTTCTATTGAAATTGTTGTAATGGAAGAGAGTTTGTGTTTGGTCCCTATAAGCATGGCTTCGGTTTTATCTGCGTTTAACTGTAACTTGTTTTGTATCATCCAGTTTTGGATATCTTGAAAGCAGTAGGCCATATTTGTCAAGAGAGAAGGCAGATTTTCAGGTGTAACACTACTTTGAATCTGAGAGTCATCTGCGTAAAATTGATAGTTGATACGATGACGGTTTATTATATGTGATAGTGGAGCAGTATAGAGAGTGAAAAGAACAGGGCCGAGAACTGATCCCTGCGGGACACCACATTCCAGTTTGGCAGGTATTGACTGTATCTTGTTTACTGCGACTGTCTGGAATCGGTCAGTGAGGTATGAACTGAACCAGGAGAGGGCTGTGCCAGTAACACCGAATGTTTTTTGAAGAGAGAAGAATTGAATGGCCAATAGTGTCAAAGGCTGCAGATAAGTCGAGTAGAGTGAGAAGGGAGATTTTCCCGAGTCAGAAGCAAGTAGAAGTGTATTAAAAAAAATTAGGGTATGGACTAGGGTAGTTTCAGTGCTATGGTTGACACGATAGGCTGACTGAAACTCAGGAACAAGACTGTTGGAGAGAAGGTGGTTATTAAGCTGTTTTAGAACTACTTTTTCAAGGACTTTAGAGATGAAAGGTAGGTTGGAGACAGGTCTATAATTCTTCAGAATGTTAGGGTCAAGGTCATACTTTTTGAGTAGAGGTGTAACTATTGCAGTTTTGAGAGATGATGGAACATTTCCTGAAACAAGAGATGAGTTCACTTTTTTCGTGATAGCGGGTATAAGTTGTGGTAGGCACCGTGCAAAAAGAGAAGCAGGTATGGGATCGAGGTCGCATGATTTTATAGTCATTTCTTTCAGAATTGTCGTAATTTCTTTCTCACTTGTTGGATGAAAGAAAAGGAGAGGAGTACCTGAGAATTGGGGATCAGGAACTGCAGGCTTCCAGGAGTCTGATCCAATCTGGAACGGATGTTACGGATTTTGTCAGAAAAGAATGCAGAAAATATAGAAGGAAGTTCAGAGTGGTTGTGGATGGAAGGCAGAGGGCTTGCCTTCACAGATTCAAGGAGAGTGGACGTGAGGGAAAAGAGAGATTTCATTGACGTGGCATCAAGAACTTGAGAAGAGTGGTATTTTGGTTTTTCTGAAAGAATTAAAGATTTGACTTTATTTGTTTTCGGAAGAGCTGCTTGTTGATTTCTGTTTTTGTTTTTCGCCACTGCCGCTCTAGCTGCCTGCGTTTGCGCTTTGCAATCAGGATGTCGTGGGTGTACCATGGTGCACAGGGCCTGTCAGGCAGGAGACGGTCAGTGGGAGGTGCATGCTCATCAAGCAGTTGGCTGAGAACAGTATTGTAGTGTTTCGAAAGGTCAGTGTTGTCAGAGGTTATAGTGATAGGCGTTCAGCAGCTTGTGTAGAGAAAGTTTCAAAGTCTATGGCCTTGAGATTGCGACGGGTGACACATTTCTTCTTTCTGATAGGTTTTGCAATGTTGAGGGAGAAAAGAACAGCAGAATGATCAGAAAGTAGTTCATCAGTGATAGATACAGATGAGACCAAATCTTGTGATACATCTGTAATGAGCCAGTCTAAGATATGTCCTGATCTGTGTGTTGCTACAGTTACCAGCTGTGAAAGAGAGTGGTTGGACAAAGAAAGAGAAAGACGTTTGACATCAGGAGAAGACCGGTTGTCAAAGTGGAAGTTAAAGTCGCCGAGAATAATAAGCTTTCTGGGAGAGAGGCTGTAGTGATCTAGGAGTGACTGATACTCTTGATGGAAGATGGACGATGTCAGATTATTCCTACGGCTTGGAGGTGGAAGGTAAAGACAGCAGAAAGTAATAGAGTGGCCAGGTGTGTTGAAGTTGAGTTCACAGACTTCAAAGGATTCAGGTGAGAAAGGAAGGGAGTGACAGAAAGAAAGAGCAGGTTCAAGTGTGTCTTTATAAATGACGGCAATGCCACCTCCACGAGAGAGTCGGGGGAAAGAAAGAGTTTTATAACCAGGTGGTGTCAGTTAAATAATAATAATAATAATATATGGAATTTATATAGCGCTGAATCTTGTAAAAAACAAACAAATCGAAGCGCTTGCACTCAATCATTTACAGGCATGCAACTCTCCTTAAACATAATGAATCACAGATTTCAAGATTTCAAATCCATGCACGCACACACACGCACGCACACACACACACACACACACACACACACACACACACACACACACACACACACACACGGAGCAACACTTAGAAGGTGAAAAATGCTGTTGAAAATTGGGGACAGATATGTGGGGGGAAAGTCTCAGGTAGGAAGTAAGTGTGTTTTGAGGCTGGATTTGAAGGTATCAAGTGAAGGCTTTTGGCGAAGTGAAAGAGGGAGTTGACATTAATGACATTAATGTTCAGGTCAGTTAGGGATTATGTATTGTTAAATATAGGCTTATCTTTTTTTTAAAAATCATGTTGTTATTGTAGTAGGGTTTTCCCCTTGTTTTGTTGATAGTCCCTAATCAGGGCAAGGGCCGGATGAAAAAAAGTATGTGTATGCTTATTCTGTTACCCTTGAAAAATACATATTCATTCATTCAACCCCCAACCCACCTCTCTCTCTCTCATCACACACACACACACTCTACTCTACTCTACTCTATTATACGTATATAAGATACATATATAAGAAAGGTATACTATACACATCCGTGGGCATATAAGATATGTGTATAAGATACTTATGACAAATCCATGCACATCAACGTGCTTGTTGCGCGCGCGCGCGCACACACACACACACACACACACACACACACACAATCTAAAGACCAACCGACCGACCAACCGAACGCACACACACATATCTATGCACACCAACGTGCCTATTGCAGAGCGTATTATGTAGAACCATGTTATTTATTGTTCGCGAGTGCTACTCTCGTTTATGTTGTCTGGGAGGTAGCAAGTTTGATGAGAGTAGCGACCCTTTGAGTATTCTCCTGCCGAACGGAGACCCGTAGCTTTTCGTTTTCAACTTGTTGTTATTTGGTTATTTGCTGTCATTCAATCATGGATGAACCCATGGAATCTGCAGAACCTGACTCAACAACCAGTGCGGATCGAGGTTTACAGGATAATGATCGACAGGCATCAGGCCAGTTTTTGCGACCTGGTAGCATGGGTAAGTTAAAAAATCGAGCCTCTCAAAACTTCTGATGGTGAGGGGAGCCTCCAGCAGACGTGGACAATCCTTGAACTTCAAGTTCAATCGATGTGACGAATGTTAGGCCTTTTAATAACAGTTAATTGCAAGGGGAACTTTTATTCGGAGTGGTTTATGCTAAACAAATACACTAGAAGAAACAAATCAAACGAAAAAATGTTCAGACATAATAAGGGTACACCAGGGGTTGCATACCAGAAGACTACTGGGTAGTACTGCAGCAGTGAACAATTTGCAGTGCAGAACATCTGATTTTTAAAATTGACTGCACAATCAAAGCAAACATGCATATTTTGAACACTGAATTTGAAATACACATGCCATAAACAGTACAACCATGTTAATTGTATGATTGGCTAAATGTATGCATCCTGTTTTAGTTAATGAATGACCAAAGATTTTTTATTATACTAGTGCTAAATCTTCAAACAAAAGTGTTTTTTTCTAGGAAAAGTCCGAGTTAACATCAATATCATCATATAATGTAAGCATTGGTGCTTACACTTAAGCTTCAAGTCTTTCTGTCTGATTCCTGATGGAGTAGGCCCTATCAAAGAGTTCACTGTTCAATATCAGAGCAATGTTATTCATTTACTTAATATTATTCATCATTGTGAGGTTGGGTTGGGGGGGGGGGGGGTGCAATGTGCTTGTGATCAGACAGCTTGGGATCAACCCACCATGGAAGCACCTGTTTTAGGGGATTTTACCCTGGAGTTAATACCAGTACTGACAGGACTCCCGTAAAAGTTCTTCGGATGAGACTATAAACTTATGCCCTGTGCAAATGCACGCAGAAATCTTGTGGACATGTATTAACTAAGATTATGAACCCATTCCCCCTATCAAAAGAGTAGGTCATTTTGTGCCAGTAAGAATGGATGACAAAATTTGTAAAAAGGCATGGACACAGGTGTTATGTTGATTTCATCCCTGAAGTCAGAATGCAGCTACCATAATGATGGGTAAAAGCTATCACATAAAAATCTTACCATTGGTGAACCTTGGACAGTTGGAGGACTAGGTGAGGAATGAAAACAAAATTCACCATTTTTACAAACAGGAATGATTTTCAAATATCACCAAATTAATCTAGAGAGCTGTTTTTGTGTTTGTTGCTTTACATTCATGATGTTACTAATCCTTGTCTGATGACATCTGCATGCATTGTATTACTAGTAATGTACTATGGGTTAATAATAATAATAATATATGGAATTTATGGAGCGCTGTATCTTGCAATTACAAATCAGAGCGCTTCCATTCAATCCGCTCCTACACAAGCAAGCAACCAACCAACAATGATTCACAATATTCTAACAAATTCAAATGTGCACACACACACACACACACACACACACACACACACACACACACACACAACAGAGTTTGTACATTTCAGCAGGGTGATGGAATTTTGGCTTTTAAAGGCATCATCATCATCATCATCAGTCCCGTGACCTTGGCGGTCGTGGAGGAGACACGAAAGATGATGCCGTGGTAAGCCTCCTCCATCCATCTCGGTCCTCGGCTCTGCGCAGTAGTGCTGAGTCACTCATCCTGGTCCATTCTCTGATGTCCATCCATGACTTGTTCTGTCTTCCCCTCTTTCTGCCACCTTCGAGTGTTCCCTGCAGTACTGTTTTTGGCAGAGTGTTGTGGCGGGTGACGTGGCCGAACCATGTCAGCTTTTTCTTCTTGACGATGGTGAGAAGAGGGTCCTGTGGACCTGCCAGCCGTGTTATTTGACTCTTGACAAATTCATTGGTCTTTCGTTCTCTCCAGGATATGCCCAGCAGTTTTCTATGGCATTTTTTTTCAAATGACTGGATTCACTTTGCTGTTTCAGCAGTCAATGTCCAGGTTTCACTTCCGTACAGCAGGATAGTCTGAATTAGGGCTTTGTAGAGCTTTAGTTTGATTGGGAAACAGATCTCTTTACTTTTCCATATGGTGGTGAGTTTTGTCATGGAAGATGTTGCCATGGCTAGTCTGACTTTGATTTCTGTTGTCGATCGCCTGTCCTTTGTGAGTATAGTGCCAAGGTATTTAAAAGCATCTACCTCCTCCAGTTGCTGGCCGTTCATGTAAATTTTAGCAGTGGTGTTGCTCGAGCTGTTCACAAGTACTTTACTTTTCTCCTAGCTCACCTCCATCCCATATGCTCCAGCTCTGTTCTCAAGTCTGGTCGTAAGATCTTGCAGCTCTGTGTTACTTCCGCCCATGAGGTCAATGTCATCGGCAAACCGCAAGTTGTTGAGGGGTCTGCTGCCAATGGAGATGGTAGTGTGGAAGTCATGGAGGGTCTCTCTCATAATGTTTTCCAAGAACAGATTAAACAGGACTGGAGATAACAGGCATCCTTGTCGGACCTCAACTGTGGTTTTAAAGGCAGGGACAGATTATAAGATGAAACAAGAGGGAAAAATCTTAGGTTTGAAATAGGTATGTCTTGAGGCTGGATTTAAAGCTGTCGTAAGTAGGCTTTTCTCAAAAGGAGAGAGGGAGGTCATTCCAGATTGATGGACCAGAAATAGAGAAAGAGCGACGGCCAACAGTGGATTGGTTGAATCTAGCCATTCTAGGTATTCGTAAGCCCAGGGTATCTGCAGCAGAGCGGAGGGAATGAGAAGGAGTGTACAGGTGAAGACATTCACAGAGATATGAGGGTGCTGTATTGTGGAGACATTTGTAACAGAGGGTACTGATCTTGTACTTTACTCTCTGTGGCACAGGCAACCAGTGGAGAGATTGCAGGAGTGGAGTAATATGCTCAGATTTTTTCTTTTTGAGGACTTATCGAGCTGCAAAGTTTTGTATGCGTTGAAGGGAGTGGATAGATGATGCCGGCAGACCAGCCAAAAGAGAATTACAATAGTCCAGACATGAAAGAATAAGAGATGTGACAAGTTTGGATGTTGCATCAGTGGACAGGTACTTTCGGATTGCACTTATACGCCGTAATTGATAGTGGCAGGTCTGGGTGATGAATTTTTGCATAGAGAGTGTGTTGTCAATAACAACACCTAGATACAGCGTAACTGATGTATTGCCAAATTCTATTGAATCTGTTGTGATGGAAGAGAGTTTGTGTTTGGTCCCTATAAATAGTATAATCATGGCTTCGGTTTTATCTGCATTTAGCTGTAACTTGTTTTGTATCATCCAGTTTTGAATGTCTTGAAGGCAAAGTGACATATTTGTCAAGAGAGAAGGCAGATTTTCAGGAGTGTCACTGCTTTGAATCTGAGAGTCATCAGCGTAGAAATGTTGTTGATCTGGTGACGGTTTATTATGTATGAGAGTGGAACAGTGTAGAGAGTGAACAGGACAGGGCCCAGAACTGATCCTTGTGGGACTCCACATTCCAGTTTTGTAGGAATTGATTGAATTTTGTTTACTGTGACTTTCTGGAATCAATCAGTTAGGTATGAACTAAACCAGGTAATTCTGACTGGTCAGATTACATCATGATTTTATTGAATAAAGATTCCTGAAGGTTCTTGCTGTGTTTAGTTTTGTTGGTTTTGAATTGATAGATAATTGTCAAGAACTGTCAAAACTAAATTTCTTATAACTTAGGAAGGCTGTTGTTTTTGGTGCAAGTGATACTAGATAGAGCTACTAGAGGAATGAGGATGAGATTGTATTATATACTATTTATAGACTAGAAGTTACTATATCATGTTGTCACAGATTGTGGGATTATATACCTAGTAATCCATTGTGTCTGATGAAATAATCTTCTTGAAGTTGAAAGTAGCATTTTTATTTTAGCATCCCCTGTCAAATTTGGTATTGTGTTTAAAGACTTTTCACATGGATAAATTGAGGGTGGGTTTAGAGTTGTGGTTAGAGCTTTGTGCCTGTGCTTTGTGCTTATGGTCTGGCATTAAGCTACCATGGCAGCATCCATTTTAGAAGGTTTTACCCTTGAGTTAACATCAGTACTGACTCCACTTCCCCCCACCCCCACCCCCAAAGTTCTTCAGATGACAGTATAAACTGAGGCTCTGTGTGCAAATTATGCACGCAGGACATCTTATGCACACTTGGTAAACTAAAAACGAGTTTATCTTTTCTGAAGAGCACGCTATTTCATGCTGGTAAGAATGGATGACAGAATAAAAACAAACAAACAACAACAACAAAACCACTTGCACACATTGTGCCATGTTTAGGTTAGACTATATAACTAGTATAAGACAGCATCCCTGAAGTCAGAGTGCAGCTACATTAATGGTGGGTAAAATACTATTAAAAACAGTGGCATACACAAAATCCACCATTGGTGAGCTTTGAAGTTCTAGCTAAGGAATGAAAAAAGTAAACATGTGTAATGTATGTATTTTGTTAACTCAGTTAAGTTACTCCAATGACAGTGGAATTCACCACCATTCACAGATAGTCAGATACTCATAGTCACACTTTAAATTTTTTGGTTTTTTGGTAAAAAAATTTTTTTTTTTTTTACAAATCCGTACATTTTATGGTGTACTGTAATTATAACAGATTGTAAAACTAAAAAGGCCAGTCAGGTCAGTCAGTGACTCATTCATGGTGATTAGGTTACATTTCTTTCAGACTCTGCAAAAACTGATTTTAAAGTTGTGATAGAAGTTATAGGACACATTCATTATGTCTGATTAAAAACTCCTTACTCTTTGTCTTAGCCTGAGATCTGAAATGGCTGTTCTAACTTTTTTTTTTACACAAACACTCTCTGTCTCAAAAGAAATGACAGTCATGCTGTGCACGCACACGCGCACACACACCACACACACACAGAAAGATATGTATCTTAATCCAGTTTGTATTCATGAAAAATTGCATCTATAGTTAAAAATTAGTTTTTACGAATTTTAGCAAACACTATTCTGTCTAGATTTATACACTATTCTGTCTAGATTTATACCTATAGAGTATCTTTTATTAGAACTTTGTATGTCTTTCTGTCCATCTCTTTATTTCTTTCTTTTTGAGATTTATATAGATGTTATTTCTTTTTTTTTTTTAAATAGACCCATTATCTCTCTTTATATATATATATATATATATATATATATATATATATATATATATATATATATATATATATATATATATATATGAATGTAGACCAAATTGTATAAAAAGTGGCAATGAGCTAAATTTAATGAAGCCAATATTTCTTTTGTTGAAAAATAAGTCATTAGTGTTACTGCCATTGTGACTGTCTCACCCTCGAACTCACTGAGTCTCTGACTTGTCTTTCTCTTTCATAACAACCCCCCACCCCCACCTCTTCCCCAAACACATACATACATCATTTACATGTACACACATTGACTCATTGAGTGACATGTAGTCACACAACATTGACTCATTGAGTGACATGTAGTCACACACACATGTACACACATTAAAATTTATGCAAACACACATCTCTCTCTCTCTCACACACACACACACAAATTGCTGTGCCATCAAATCTTTTGATTTATAGCCCTGTTCAATTGTAAATGATTTATTTAGTCTGTTGACACAATAGTATGACATTGACAGTCCTCATGTCTTTTGAATGATCAGTTTAATTGATTATGACTGTTGACACAATAGTATGACATTGACAGTCCTCATGTCTTTTGAATGATCAGTTTAATTGATTATGACACTTACTCAAGTTACTGTCTGCAGATGGTATCATTGGATGCTTATAATTCATACACTTATCCTTGACACGATGTTATTTCACAAGATAGATTGGGGGGGGGATTACTTTTAACATGAATGCATACATAATCAATGGTTATGATATATTTACCTTGCGGGTGATAATATCATGCACTTCTGCACAGGTTGATCAGTGGTCAAGAGGTAATTTTACACCTGTAACACTACCAGACCTACCTACAAAAAGTGAGAAGTCGCAGGTTTGATCTCCATTTGAAACTGAACTTTTCCCCTATCCATTAGACATTGAATGGTAGTCTGGATGCTCATCTTTCAGATGATAAAATAAATTGTGGTTCCATAATAGACATTTAGCACAACCTGGCAAAATTATGTGGGGGAAAAACATCTGACAGAAAACAAATTACACTATATGCAGTCAGGAAAATTGAATGGTGTTGCAGCTCTTGTGCAACACATTCTCTATGGGGAAGAGAGCAGCCCAAATTTCATGCAGGGAAATCGTGGTGTGTGTATTTGACACAACCCAATACAATATAATGCTTGCAATACAGTAATATACAGCCCAACACAGTACAACACACTTTACACAGTATTTGATATAATACAGTACTTGTCCTGCAAGTGGTAAGGTTTGGTGCTAATCTAGTATGGAAAAGATTATTGATTTTCAGTGATGTTGGTAGCAATACAACACAGTACAGTACAAATGATACCACAACTCAATTACTGTTCAACACAACACAGTTCAACACATTCATTACAATACAATAGGAGATAGAATACTTGTACTACAAATGGTTTCATTTGGTGCAAATACACTATCCATGGAAAAGATGACTGATGTGCTGTGACGGTGATGCCAAACTCAATAGAATACAAATTACAACACAAGGCAACACACAACACGTGGCCTGCAAATGCTATGGTTACTAATTTACCATGAAAAAGTATACTGCTCTGCAGTGATAATGATGTCTACAATCACAATACAATAGATTACAACACAACACAACACGATACGTGTCCTGCAAATGCTGTAGTTGCTAATTCACTGTGAAAAAGATGACAGCTTTGCAGTGATGATGATGCTAACTATCACAGTACAGTAGATTACAGGTTACAACACAACACAACACAACACAAGGCATGTCCTGCAAACGCTGTGGTTGCTAATTTACTATGAGAAAGATTACTGCTTTCCAGTGATGATGACGCTAACAGTGGAGGACTACCTGAACAAATACTGGCCGACCTTGCAAGGTGCCATCGACCAGCTCCTGACCATGAAGCCTGGCGCCTACATCCCCATCTCTTATGAACAGATGTACAGGTCAGTCTCATTGAAGTGGATGGAGTAGAGAATTTTACAGATACTGAGATAGATCTATACATGTACTGGTCAGTTTTCCTTTTTTTTTCTCTGTGTGTGTGTGTGTGTGTGTGTGTCTATGTGTGTGCAAGTATGTGCATGCATGTGTGTTGGTAGGTTTCTGGGTGTTGTGTGTGTTTCACTGTGTGTCACTGTGTGTGTGTGTGTGTGTATTTACTTTTAATGTTTGTCCACTCAAAAGTGATATTAGACAAAAATTTGGAGGGATGAAAAGTTAATCAAACTTAATGTAAGTGAGTTTGATTGTAGAGTTGAATGGGGATTGAAACAAAGTGTAACCATAAGAAACTTTGTTAATTTATAGAATTTAAATAAAACAAAGGAAAATAAATTTGTGTGAGATGAGTGCTGGCATGCTTGTGTGTGTCTGTGTCTGTGTGTGAGTGTGCACATGCGTATGTGTGGGTGTGTGTGTTAAAAAGAACTCAGTCTGTTGTATAAACTGGATTTTCATTAATATTTGCTCACCATTTCAGCTGTGTATACAAGTGTGTGTGCAAGCAGTTCTCAGAGCGGCTGTACGGAGACCTGATGGAACATGTAACAAAGCATGTGCAGTCTCTATCTGAGCAGCTGCAGAGCCATGTGAGACTTCAGCTTTTTTTATTTTCAGTTTTATTTATTCATTGTTTGGTTCCTTATCTAGACCACCAAGGCTTGCTAATGGAGAGATTTTGTGTATGCAGCCATTTGATGTACTGACCATTAAATAAGCTGCATTCCAACGCCAGGCATGATGTCCAAACACAACACTAGTGTGCATGCATTTTGAAAATGTCATCTGTTCCAACCAGCATGCAATGGCACGCTCTTCTGAAAGGTGGAACGGGTTTTAACATGTGCGCATGATGTTCAACATGCATTGACACTCGGGACCTTGGTTTCTCATCTGAAGAACTTCAGGGGAGTGGAGTTGGTACTGATGTTAACTCCAGAGAAAAAAAACACCTTGAATAGGCATCTCAATGGTCAGATCATGAGCTCAATGCTCTAGGCACTAGGATAAACACACCTCAGCCAGATCATATTAATTGATGTTTTGTCGTTTTCTTTATATGCTACAATTGAATCAGGATATTTGATCTCCCAATCTCTGAAGCATCTGGAGAGCACAGTGTGGACAAAACAGTGAGAAATGTGGTCTCTGTAAAGAGGTTATAAAATCACATAGAAGTAACATCTCACAACAAAGTGAATACATGCAGGAAGAAGTAGACACAGATAAAAGACTTCAAGACTTTTATTTCAAGACACCCCCCAACCCCTGCTCTTCCCCTTTTTGGGATACATGAAATTTAACAATACTACAATCAACACACAGTGCTGACAGTTTACAAATGTGTCTACAAATAGCACATGCTGTGACATTTGCAAGGGACAAACTAGGGTCGTTTTAGCCCATTATTATTCAGTTCAGGAGTAGCGGCATTTTTCAGCATTACGTCATGCTCTTTCAATTGTTCTTTATTTTCTGTATGTTTATTATGTATTTTTATCCCATTGAATTGTTCTTTATTTATTTTCTGTGTGTTTATCATGTATTTTTTTATCCTATTGAATTGTTCTTTATTTATTTTCTGTGTGTTTATTATTTATTTTTTTATCCTATTGAAGGCCAAGGGGCAGAAATACAAATCTGTCAAACAAATTTTGTGCATCTTTTTTCATCACGGCATATCTATTCGTCAATATGGCTTAAATTGTTTTGGATGGGAAAAGGTCAAGGTGTATATAATTATATCAATCAGATGTGACAGAGCTATCCTAGCAAGCAGATGGGTCGTCTGTGCCAAGACATCGTTGCATGTTTAATTTATGAAGTAGGGAGCTGCTTGAGGCTACCAGTGCCGTTTCATGTTGACAAAGCAAGGTCTAGCCATAAAATATTCCAGAAAAATGTTAATCGTAATATGTCTGAGTATTTCTGTGGTTATATTACTTTTGTTTGTTTTGTGGTTTTTTCTTTTTTTTCCCTTTGAATACAGGTAATTCAAAGAGAAATATTAGAATATATTTTAAGCCATTGATAAAGATTTTTTTTTTAAAGAAAGAAAGAAAAGCAAAAAAACAACAACATTACATGAAAAGAGAGAATAAGCATCCAAGGGGGGTAGGGTGGGGGGGGGGGGGGTATACTAGCAAAGAGTAGGACAATGAGATTTTGCATAACTTGGGTAACTTAAGCGTTATATGGTTTAAATTGCTGTTAATTGGAACTGCATATTGTCACACAGGAAGAGAGAGAGAGAGAGAGAGAGAGAGAGAGAGAGAGAGCAGTATTAAAACAGAAGAGTGAGGGCATTATTCTTTTGAATCGGCTAAAAGCTGACTTTCCTCACAGCAGCTGTTTTGCTGCCCCAACAATTATGATTCTCGTCTTGTCCATCGCGCTGCTCCCAAACTGCATGCTGGTCATCCATTTGATTGATTTTAACGGGCTTATCATTCCAACAACAACAAAAATTCTTAATATGTGTTAAGTTTTTAGACATGGGATTTAGGCTTAAATGTGTAGTCCCATTCAAAAGATATGCAGAGGAAATGGATGTTTATTGTTTAGGATGGGTGAAGGGGGGGGTGGGGGGAGCTAATCCCCATGGCTGAGCAGCTCAATTTCAGCTTGAACCTGCTTTTCCCAGCAGTGACTTGTTTCACACTGGGGAAAAAAAAACAACTTTGTTTCATACTGGGGAAAAAACAACTTGTTTCATACTGGGGATAAAAACAAACTTGTTTCATACTGGGGGGGGGGGGGGGGGAAACAAACTTGTTTCACACTTGGGGGGGGGGGGGGGGGGGGGGGCGTTGTTTCATACTGGGGGAAAACCAAACTTGTTTCACTCTGGAACCTCAGAGCCAATTCTGGCCATAGTTGAACAAGGTATTATTTTATATTTGGCAAAGTAAATTGATACATGTATTGGCGTTTTCAAACTGACCTTGTAATATGATCATTTAAATGTAATGTTGTTTGACAAGGAAAATAAATTGTGCTGACATTTTCAATCTTACCCTGTGAGTATATTCATGGGGGAAGGAAAAAAAAAAGTAATATTTTAAAGTCATCTTTCTTTGCAGGTAAATGACACCAAAGAATTCATTGAATGTTTTTCATACCTGATGCATCGGTACCTTCAAGCTTTGGAAGGCATTGTTCCCATTTTTAACTATCTTGTGAGTATGATGGCCAGACTGGATATATATATGTTTTTGGATTTTGTGTTATGCTGTAGATTTTGAATTGTAGAAGAAACATAAATTTATATTGCCATTGCATGCACTCATGTTGATGCATGCAAGCTGTCTTATTGATGGATAAAGTTGTGTGAATGTGAAGGCACACAAGCGCATACATACATGCACATACACACAAGAGACACACACTCGCAAACACACGTGTATCACATACACACACGCGCTCACACACACATCCTACTCTCTATCTTGTTCACACATACACACACGCACGCACATACACATGTGCATGCATGCACACACTGACATGCATAATAGTAAGTTTGAGAACAGTTTCAAAACCTGTAAAACAAATATCTGTAATTTTCAAAGCATTTCTTCAAAGTTTAAACACTAGCACCCATGCATACCCAATTGCTTACAATATAATTATATATGTTCAAGCACTAACCACATGCACACACTTATTTAAACACAGACATTCACACACACACACACACACACACACACACACACACACACACACACACACACACCACACACACACACACACGCATGCACACACACACACACACAATATTGAACTTAGTCATAGCTGCTTGTGCATGCATTTAAATACATGTAAGCACATAAATGTAGGCATATCTTACCTATAAAATGTCACATGTGGGACCATTTGGGGTTTTTCTTTAACAGCATCTGGTGTAATATAATTTTGAGTTCATCAATTTATAGACAGATTCCAATGTGTCTTTGATGTATTTGTTTGGTTTGCTGATTTGATTTTTTTCCCCTTGTTTTTTTCATTTGTCTGTTGGTTTTTTTCACCACTCTAGGACAGAGTGCAAAGTAATGAAAATAATGTTGATATATTTGTTTGGTTGGTTGGTTTGAATTTTGGGGTTGTTGGTTTTGTCATCATTGTTTTGGTTTTGTTTGTTTTTTGTTTGTTCTTTTTGGGGGTGGGGAGGGGGGGGGGGGGGGGGGGGGGGTTGGCCCCTCTTGTAATACACTTTATTTTTTAGGTTCATGTTTGCTACAGATAGTAGAGTAATAAGTGACAACAGGAATATGGAAGTCTCTTTTTTTGTTTTTTTTCCTTTTTCAGAACCGATTTTATTGCCAGAGCAAACTGAAGAAAGACCTCAGTGATGAATTGCGGCTGTTATTCCGGGCCCACACAGCTGACAAGCACGTCACTCTTTTATTTTGTAAGTCTTTTTCTTGTGTACAGGCTCTCTTTCTGCTGAAGAATGTCCAATGTCAGAAGTGGTTTTCCGAGAAAAAAGATATAAAATAATGACACTGTTGCTAAGGATGTAAGTAGAACTGATTTGTCATTTGGTTACGCCTCTATTTCAAAGCATAATCTTTACTAGGTTGATTTTTTTAGTGTGTCTTCTTGAATAGGGAGAATTATAAAGAAGTATAGCATGAAGATGATTTTTTTTTCTAAAGAAAAGAGTTCTGAAAAATATGTCAATTTGAAAGAACGAGGACATCATTAAAAACACGCTAAAATGAGTGTCAATCATGAACTGTTCTGCTTTGGAAAAGTAGCTGACCCTATGTAGTGCATGTTCAGTTACCAGTATTCTCTCAGTGCTATCTGAGGGCAGGCAACATATTTCCTCATCTGTTAAGTATTATTTGCAGATTTATTCGAGTAACAACAGAAAAAGGATGGGGAGGGGGGTTGGTTGAAGGGGCTGTGCTTGGAGAAGTGAATGTTAATAATATATCATCTCTCATTTTGAAAAAAAAACTAATGGGAAGATTTTGTGTTATTTTGTGGGCAGCATTGTTAGAGCAAACCTCCAGCACACCATTCGCCATCTCTCCCCCCACAGTGGCCAGTCTCGTGAAGAACTTATACTCTTTGAACCCAGGTCAGTGTTTCAATGACTTTGTTGTCATGATGCAGTGAGTGCTTAGCCTGGTGTGTGCAGTTTTTTGGATTAACAAATCTCTTTATGGAGGAGGATGCTTATCTTATGACACATTTCACTGGTGCACACACACACACACACATGTGGGCATGTGTGCACTCCTGCATATGTATACGTGACAGTGTGTATGTGTGTGTGTGCTTAGATGTGTGTATGTGTGTTCATTTTGTTAGTGTATGTGTGTGTGTGCGCATGCATGTGTTTGTACATGTGTGTGTATGCACACACACACACACACACATACTTTTGCATGTATGATTAGGTACATAAGAGTACTTGTCAGCGAGTGTGAATGTACATGGATGATCTGTATGGTGACGGCACCTTATCAGTTCATGCTTCCTCTTTGTCTGTGGCAGACTACGCGATAGGGAACACAGAGTTGTTTGCCCGCTTCATTCCCAATATACTTCCTCCTACCACAGTGTCTCAACTGGACGACTACATCGCAGAGACACAGCGTCTGCAGCAACAACTTAGTTCCTTACCAGAGTTCCGGTCAGTGTCTGCATAGGAGGTTTTTTTGTTGTTTTTGTTTTGTTTGGTGTGTGTGGGGGGGAGGGGGTGATGGCTTCAAGACTTCAGATTTCAAAAATGTACCTGAAGAGAACTTTGTTGTGTGTGTGGGGGGGGGGGGGGGGGGGGTGTAACAAAGTTTAACAATATTAGAATTAGCAAGTGGAGGCACTCGCAGAAAGCTTAATACGTTATGGTCCACTCATGCCACAATACAATCATAGTTCATACAGTACACCTGGTGAACAACATTTAAAGGAAAATGCATGAGTTCTTTTGGAAAAAAAAAAAAAAAGCACTGGTTATGTCATGGCCTATCTGCAGTTTACTGTTTCGTTACTTTCATAGACTAGAATGGAATAACGTTTTACTGTAATAAGGGGACCGGATAGCAAAGTGGTTAGAGTGTTGAACTTGAGATCTGAGGGTAACCATGTTAGGAGATTTTTTCGCTTGGGGTTAACATCAGTACTGACTCTAACTTCGTTCCCTTAAAAGTTCTTCAGATGAGACTCTAAACCAGAGTCCCATGTTCAAGCATGTGCAGAACATCTTGCACTTATATGTTAAAACCCCATTCGATTTTTGTAGAAGAGCAGGCATTCATGGCCGATGTAATACAACCTGAGACGGTAGTAGCTTGACACAAAGCATACGTTTTAAACAGTAAGTAAAAGTCTGCAGGTATGTCAGCCACATAAATCCCAAACAGCTGACTCTATTTATGATAAGGGTCCATAATTGGATCTGCTGCAATTGTTGATGGTGGCATGTTTTATTTCTTTCTCCCAGGTACAAACTTGTTCAAACTGTTTTCCTCCTTGACAGACCTCATATAGCAATCAGTGTGATCAGTGCAGCTGGCCTTTGCAAACAGTACACAGCTCTGACACATCTGGAAGAGGGAGAGAGTGGGTCTTCTTTTGGCTCTTCCCAGTCATACCCTTTGCTTGTCTCAGTCTCATGCTTAACATTGTATCCTTTTAATTCAGGATCATATTTGCCTTTTTTTTTTAAGGATCATATTTGCTTTGTCTGTGTCTGGGATTTTTTTTTTGGGGGGGAGTCTTTTTACAAATAATTTTCTTGAGTAATTAAAGACTTTAAAAAACAACAACAGTTAACTGAATTAGATAAGGGATGAAATGAGAGAGGTGGACATATTTTTAAAAAGAGAGTTTGTATGTGTATAAAAAGATGGTTTGTTATTTATCTCACAAGTTTGGTCACAAAACCTCCAGGGAGATTGGCTTTATCCAGAGTCTGTCATCCCGTTTCATTTTCAGGCATGAAAGCAGTCAAAAACGAAGCTTCGAAGATGACATATCGGTGAACTGACAGTGACAGGATGCATATTTGGCATGTAAGGTCAGATTATTGTTTCTCTCTACATTTCTCTCTCTCTCTCTATCATTTTTTTCTTTTCTCATTGCAAAAAGTCATTAGTCCCTTTGGTGAAACTTTTCCATCTGACTGAAATCAGTCAAATCAGTTTTAATTCTTTTGTCTAAGCTTCCCTTAGATTAATAGAAAATAAAACATGCATGGTAGCTGTGATATTGTGTGTTACAGGCACTATGGTAGCTGTGATATTGTGTGTTACAGGCACTATGGTAGCTGTGATATTGTGTGTTACAGGCACTATGGTAGCTGTGATATTGTGTGTTACAGGCACTAGGGTAGCTGTGATATTTGTTGCAGGCACTATGGTAGCTGTGATATTGTTTGTTACAGGCACTATGGTAGCTGTGATATTGTTTGTTACAGGCACTAGGGTAACTGTGATATTGTTTGTTACAGGCACTAGGGTAACTGTGATATTTGTTGCAGGAACTATGGTAGCTGTGATATGGTTTGTTACAGGAACTATGGTAACTGTGATATTTGTTACAGGAACTATGGTAGCTGTGATATTGTGTGTTACAGGCACTAGGGTAGCTGTGATATTTGTTGCAGGAACTATGGTAGCTGTGATATTGTTACAGGCACTAGGGTAGCTGTGATATTGTTTGTTACAGGCACTAGCGTAGCTGTGATATTTGTTACAGGAACTATGGTAGCTGTGATATGATTTGTTACAGGCACTATGGTAACTGTGATATTTGTTACAGGAACTATGGTAGCTGTGATATTGTGTGTTACAGGCACTAGGGTAGCTGTGATATTTGTTACAGGAACTATGGTAGCTGTGATATTGTTTGTTACAGGCACTAGGGTAGCTGTGATATTGTTTGTTACAGGCACTATGGTAGCTGTGATATTGTTTGTTACAGGCACTATGGTAGCTGTGATATTTAAAGCAAAGGTGGAAACTGCTGTGGACTATGTGGTGGAGGTTACACGTTGGGCTGTGACAGGCTGGCTGTGTGCTGAGGTGTGAAGGAGGCCAACAAAAGTGATGATTCCATACACCGTCTGTGTTGACACTTTTGTCGCATGCACTCATTAGTCTGATACCCAGAACTCACAATTGTGCATTGAAGTGACTTGGGAGTGACAAGGATCAAGCGCAGAATTATTGTGCCAACCAAAGACTATCAATTGTTTGTTTTTAGCATTCATACAATTTCCATCTTCCAGGCACCGAGTTTCAGAAGAACAGGTGTAGTTTCTGTCACTTCTCCTCTTACAGTTGTTATGCGTACATCAACTTTCAGACAGTCGTAACAATCATTGCCTTTGAGGAAGACCCGTTAACATCTTGTTTTACTGAGACAGGCAGGTCAGAAGAAAGTGGTGTAAGGAGTATGCCTTTAGAAACTGTCATCATGCTGAGCAGATAGGACTGACTATACCAGTGTAGACTTCCACCAGGTTGTAAAAGGTTGGGTACTCAGGCTTAGTGCTGTCTTGTGAATATGTGGCCACATGCAAATCCGGTAAGACTGTACATAACTTTCCAGTTTCTGCGCATTGGGAATGGGTTGCCAGCACTTGAAGCTGTAAGGTCGGAGGTCCTCTCAGGGCCAATATTCGATGTGAAATGGATATTTCTCTACCTCTGCATGTTTCCCAGATTATTGCCATTTCTTACACATTTTCCTCTGACCCCTTGGACTCTCTTTCATGTTTGTATAATGCCAGTTTTTTTTTGTGAAAAAAAAGAATCGAATTGTATGCATGCGCTCAAGACAAACTTTCAGTAAATGAGTTTGTCATAGTTATAAGTAAAAGATTTTCCCACACCTCCAAATCATTTTGTATTGTATATGTGAAATATTCCAAAGAACCCCCTGTAAACTATTAAAGCTATCTCTAGTCAAACCCTCTCACGTGAAAACCACATGAAGGAAAGATAAAAGGGTCTGTTTTAGCATTAGCAGTGTTGGACATGCGCAATCACAAATGTCAGAATCGCCTCTTCAGATCATGACTGTCATGGATGCTTTTTGAAGGAGGATATGCATTCAGCCAAGGATGCTGTTGTCTCCAGAGGACATGAAGCACAGATCCTGCTGTTCATACTGTGGCGGATTGTTCCAGGACACTCACCAGTGAAGAGGCACAATGCTGTGGATGGTGTGTGCTGACGACTTCAGAATAAAAAAACAGCCGTGTTCTGGTCAATCACTGACATTGAATATATCCTGGTGAAGTCTTCTCACTGTGAGCTTGAACAGTCTGAATTTTTCATATAACTAAAGGCTACTAGTAGTGAACAGTTTTTCATTTATAAAGCCCATTTTTATGGCATGATTAAATATCCTTTTTTTTTTTTTTTCCAGTTTGGTGGCTCTTGATACCCTGCTTTTTAGAGGGCTTGAATATCTTTGTGGCTGCGTATATACTTTACCATAATTATTTGTGTCCAGTGTGATTAGTATACCAGCCACACTACAGGTACTTTACCATGTGTGTCCAGTGTGTTTAGTATACCAGCCACACTACAGGTACTTTACCACGTGAGTCCAGTATGGTGAGTAGACTAGCGAAACCTAACATATAGGTAAATATTTTATTTTTACTTTCATGCCTTTGATGGACTGGTGAGTGATGTTGACGTCTGGCAGTGGGAAAAAGCGTGGAGACTGCTACTGAAGGGATGTAGCATTGGGCTCCACTCCAGAAAGCACACTCACTTTGTCTAGAAGAGGGCTGAGGAGGTGATGAGCTCTGAATAGCATTTCTGATCTGTTTACTGATCCAATTTTTTGGTGGAATTTCCCCAACAATATCCTAAAGTTTCAGGTAAAGTCATTAATAAAAAAACAACATGAAGGCTGAAAATCTCAAGAGTGTGGGAAGCCATGAGTTTTTCTTGTACTCTGTAGTTAAAGTTGTTAAATTATGTAGGATTGCAAAATGTCATGTTTTGATTGGTTAGTGTTGCCACCCTGCAACCAAAGTCAGCATTCCTTAGAGTTAAAGATTATGTTTTAGTACCTAGTTGTCTATGACCAAGCCAAGCTCAGGCAAAAAACGTCTGAAAAGATTCAACAATGGACAGCATTTGTCATATGAATAGGCCAAAAGTGAAGCCATTGTTTTTAAAAACCTTTGAAAGTGTGCCATCACGGGTCACTATGTCAGATCGGGATGTTTGTACTGCAAGTAATGCAACTGCTCGTAAAATCATCTCTTGTGAATTTTGTTTCTTAAGTTGAAGTTCTTATGTTTTTCTTCTAATTTTGTGCAATCAGTAGAAAATTCTCTGTTCGTTATAAGGGGTGATGAGATTTGATGTTCGATCCAAAGGAGGAACTTCTGAACGCCACTCCAGTAGCACAGCAGCAGGTTGATTCATCGAACATTACACTTGTCAGTCGCCCAGTGGCTGCTGTAAGATATCCTGATGGCCACTGTGGGGGATTTGCGGGGAGCATCATTGTGTAGCACCACCATTAAGGCATGGGAGTTGAGGCCATCCATCCCTCTTCAAAAAGGATGCAAAGAAAACTGGTCTGATTTTACTGTGCTGAAGAGTAGAAGACAAGCAGAAGTGTTCAGGCTGCAGTGTCTTCAGTTATCATCTACAAAATGCTCGCTGCTACTGATCATTGGCTGCTGTATCAATGGTCTGGTCAGTTCACTTAAGAATTTTACCATGACTGTAAGGGATATTTCTTTCTTCTCTTTTGTGTTGGTCAGGTGGATAGTTTAGCCTCTGTGATGAAGGCAGCTGAAGGTTGCAGGTCCTCCAAGTCACCAACAAGCTTCTTAGCCACTGGGGTGGGATCAGGTCAGATCTTCTTTCAGACCATCTCATATAATGGGCAGGACTGCGGCACATATACTGAAGGGATGTACAATGTATTATGTTTATTAGAAAACGGGAACACTCGTAAGTTGTGTACATTGTAATTTCAGTGAGAAAACAGGAACACTAAGGCATGTCATTAAAAACAGGAACACTAAGTGAATACAGCGTATATTCATTTGAAAACAGGAACATTGACTGATATACACTGTGTTCATTCGAAAACAGGAACATTGACTGATCTAAATGTATGTTCATCAGAAAACGGGAACAGTGAAGGGTGTAAAACAGTTTTTGCCACACTGGTTTGCTGTCATACCAATACCAAGGGGGCTGGGTGTTTTTACTCTCTTCCCTCCGCACCCTCTACCCCTTTCTCTCTCTCTCTCTGTTCCTGTGTTGATCTTATAATTCAGGAATTGGCTTGTATGGGATGTCCCTTGTTTGTATTAAGGTTTGGAAGATCTTTATCATTGTTGTAGGTTAAAGCCTTGCTAAAAATAGTTTTCCTGAGAGAAGGTGATTAGTAGAGAGAGAGAGAATGTGTGTGCGTGTACATGCTCTGTGTGTTTGTATGTGTTGCGTGTGTGTGTGCTCACGTGCGTGCATGTGTGTGTGAGTGAAGGAAAGGAATTGGGGGTCTTCATTTTCCTCACCCCCGGCCCTCAAAAAAAAAAAGAAAGAAGAAAAAAAGGCAATAATTGGTTGCAAAGATTTGCTGTTGACATGGGTTGAATGAATGAATGTTATAGCACAGATTTCCTCCTCCCCCTTTCTCCGTGTCTGCCTACAACATGTTGTCGGTGTACAAAGGTAGAGCTGTTCTGAAATTGAATGGATCACTGAGAGAAAAGACATCAATGAGCGGTAAAATCAAGCTATGACACCCAGTACCCCCCACCCCTTCCTCCTGTTATGTGTACTACATTCATTGCTTTGTCCTGTGAAATGCTTGTCATTTTTATACCCTAAAAAAGGGGAGGGTGTGGTTGGGGGGGGGGATTGAATTTTTAAACCTTTGTTAGCAGGTTTACCTATGCTTTCTGTCTGTATTTTTGTGAGTTTACATTCTGGAGCTTTGGTGTCAACATATTTGAATGAACTGAGTTTCTTTTTTCTTCTTTTGTTTTGATTCCATCACTCATCTTCCTTCCTCTCCATTTTGGTAAAAATTGTGATTTTTTTAGAAAGTTGAGTGATTTTAGGAAAAGTACTTCTTACAGATAAAAACAGTCTGTTTTTACACTTTCATTTTTAATCATGGTAATTATATCTGAAGGTTTTTAAATTTTTCTTTGTGCAGGGCCAATCTTTGGATAGATTTAATGTGGGCTGTGTAGAAGACTGTACCACATCCCTAAATTAAGTGAAATCTATCCACATTTCATGATCATCCTCTTCTTTGTTCTTTTGCTCGAAATCTGCTGTTCAGCTGTGATATGATTTTTTTCTAACTGATACAATGTAGTCCAAAAGGAATAAAGATAGTTGATGTACCATTCTGGCATCTATATGCAGCCATCTGTAATCCTACCATTGAAACAGCCATGCACATAGGCATGCATGCACTCCACATCCATGTGTGTGCCTGTGTGTGTGTGTGTGCATGCATGCATGCACACACACATTTTCAGTACAGTTTGAAGTGGTTGTACATAAAGAAAAAGAATAAAGAAATTATCCCAAATGCAAACCAACCAAACAAACCTGACAGTGACTTTGGAAACACTCAGCAAAAGCTATTGGTACAGAAATCAGCAAATGGGTGGTTTTCATGTGGGGTTTGGTTTGGTTGGTCTGTTGTTGTTGTTGTAAAAGAGACCATTGTCTTCCACCATTTGCAGCCTTTAAAATTCAACAAATTCTAGAATTAGTCATATTCCAATATGCTGGAGCCCGATCTCAGAATGATAGAACTTTCTTTCTCTGTTATCCTCAAAACCTATATGTGTGTAGGCACACACATCAGGATCAAGGTAAAGAATTCAGTAGATTGAGGGACTTTAACAAAAATCTCTTCCGCTGCTGATAAAAACTGTTCTTTTCTTTAATGGGTGGTTGTTGTTTTTTGTGGTGGCCATTCAAAACATATTTCTTAATTTGTGGTGAGAGTGCTGATTATTTTTTTTTGTGATTAGCATCTTAGAATTCATAACCAAACTATGCCTGTGGGTTGTTTTTTGTCTTTGGTTAACCTGAGCAAAGATCCCTGCTTCAGTGCTTGTCTTGTGAAATACAGGTATCATCTTTGAGTTTTCTTCAATACAGTTCTCATTACCACATGTGTCTGTTGTTCTCAGGATGTATTCATCTATGCACCATTATTTTAGGTTTCATGGATCACTTACGCCATGCAATAAAATATGAAGATGTTCTGCAAGGTTTGTGTTTGCTTGTGGGGTTCCTGATGTTTGTGTGGGGGAGTTGTGTTGTTGGTTTTTATGTTTTGGGTCATATGGGATACAGTATAATCCACTGCAGTGGAAGAATTGATTTACTCATCATGTAAACACACGGTATTTATCCATATGTCTCAGAGTATACTGATGATTTGTTCATATAAGTTGGTTATTTGTAAGTTTGGAGGGATGGTATTGCTGAGTGGTTAAGATCATTCCACTTCAATCCCATGGATCCATGAAGTCTTGGTGGCATCATTCTGGTGAATTAAAGGTGGGGATTTTTGCAATCTCCCAGGTCAACTTCAAGTGCAGACCTGTCAAAAGGCTTAGTTCCCTTCATGTGTATACACATGCAGTATATGAAATATGCATGTTGAAGATTCCATAATTCATGTCAGCATTCAGTGGGTTATGGAAACACAAACATACCCAGCATACACCCCAAAGTCAGAATATGGCTACCTTCATGGTGGGCAAAAACAGCTGCATATGCAAAGTCTCACCATTTGTAAACCTCAGAGCTGTAGCTGTGGAACAAACTTAACGTTTGTTTTTTTTTTAGATTTGTTATTGTTTCTTATACCAACAATGGCAAATCTTTTCTTTCAAAAGCAATTGGGGTTTTGTTTTGTTTTGGGGAGGGCTGCACATCAAAGTTAATTGAGATTTTCTCTTTTGATCTAAAAAGAACAACAAAAAGGAACAAGAAAAAATGCGCCTGGATCTTTCAACAACCATTTTTTTCATCATTAATGGCTAGAGCTCCAAGGCTGACCATTGGTGAGATTTTGCTTATGCAGCTGTTTACCCACCATTAGGGTAGCCATATTTTTTACTTCAGGGGTCGTCGAGTATTGGTTTCTAATTCAGTGGGAAAAGAGAGGAGGAAATGAAAAAAAAGTCTTCTTTGTGCCATTTATTCATCTGCACCCCCCACCCCCACCCCTCCCTCTGTCTGTTCCCTGTAGCATTTGTTTCGTTTATTTTTTTTACCCCAGAGAGCTTGATGTAAAAAAAGCAAAAAACCCCAACCAAACAGTTGTTTTGCTTATTCGGTTACCCTCTTGAAATATAATTATTTTGTTAATTCTGTGTTCAGACTAAGTACTCTATGTCCACACATTCAGTATATGTATTATGATAGTATACAGGTGTGGTGTGCATATAGTTTTACTTAAAGCCTTGCATTTTTATTCAGTCAGGGCTATTGGGGATGTGTGCTTGTCAAAATACTGTTCTGTATCATGTGCAAGTTTTTGTGGGGGGTTTTCTGTATCATGTGCAAGTTTTTGTGGGGGGTTTTCTTTTTGTGTTCATGATTTACAGTAGTTCTGTTGAAATAATATAGGAGGTTGTTTTTATATTACAATCTTTGGGGTTTTTTTGTTTGTTTTTTTAAAATTTATGGTAGAAAGTAGTTGTTTTCCTTTGAAAATAAAAAAGCCATTTTGTCACTTTAGCCCAAGACCATTTAATGTGTGTAATATATATATGTATGTATATATATATATATATATATATATATTTGGGAAGTACTGTATTTTTTCTGTGTGTGGGTTGGACTGTATGTATGTATAAACTACTAAAAGTAATAAAATTTGAAGCCAGTCTAAATATCAGGATTGGATTAGATTGAAGTTTTATAGATTATTGTTGCTGCTGTCGATAGGTTTTTAAAATTTTGTCGTGATTGCATTGTGCGTGTGAGTCTTTGTGTGAAAAAAAGAATTAACACAGTTTGCCAGTCAAGTTTAAAAAATAGAAGAGAGAGGAAAAAAGAAACGCAGCACACCCAGGTACACACACACATACACGCTTCCTGAAGATTGTTTTGGTTCTAGAGGACTTCTAAGTACCTTTGAATTAAAACTTTGCTGTAAAACTTTTTTTTCTTTCTCTCACTTATTTCATTTATCAAAATGTAATTTTGTATGTATGCAGTTGCTATCAAACAGAAGAGATAAACCTTGTAAAATGAAGAAAGCAGAGAGCCACATTCATTCATTTGAAGATAGTTCTGTTTTGGGGATGCCAAGGCCTGGCACAGTTTATAAACTAGTGTTTAGCATTCCCCAGCTCCTATCCCATCTCCACCACCTGAAAGTATCCCACACTGACCAATGCCCCTGTAGGCGTACTAAAAATCTTTCCCATATCCTGCAGTCCTGTCTACCACTCTGAGACACCAGCTCCAATAAAACTTGTGGGGACCATTGGAGTCACTACAACAGACTGCAGACTTTGCCATCCAGACTGGAGTAAAAATTTAGCATGGCCAGGGAACACAGAAGAAGAAGAAATAGTATTCCCTTTTTCTTATAGTTAATGTTTCAAACTCATTATTCAATGGTAACTGATGGCAACTTTGAATCTTTGCTGCGTTTTCTGTGTCACTGTGACTTTTTCCCCCCAGGAGTTAACATTGGTATTGACTCCATTGCCCTGCCAGTCCTGTAGACTATAGACCAAGGCCCGACATCTTATACACTTGTTGAAACCTCATCCACCTTTTATAGAAGAGTAGACCAGCTGGGGTAGGTGGCATGGAGGGCACAGACATACACTGACAGTAGGCATTGCCTGCTTATTGCCGATTCAACTTTCCCACAGCACACTGCCTGAAAAATTCTCTGCAGTGCCCCAACAATGTCCTCAGGGAGAACGCCAGTCACATTTCTTGAAATTCTGTGCGAGATTTTATTCAGTTATCCTTTTTTATGGTTTGAAGTCTTTTTTTTTTTCTTCATTGGATCACTGCTTCTGATTTTTTTTCATTTCTGTTCTTTCTGTCATGTGTGTTTTCTGTCTCATAAGTTACATTCATTCACAAGAAACACCCCATGCTGATCTGAAAATTTATCATGAATTAGACTTTCAGTTTTACATACTTGACATTTGGGACGTGTGTAATATTGCATGTTGCTTTTTTTTTTTTTTAAAGCTGGGTGTGGTATTGGAGAAAATAAAAGTCTTTTGCTGTTATGATTTATTTGGGGGGAGGGTTGGGGGTCAGTGTAAAGGTAATGAAAGGACAATAATGCTGTGCTGCATTTTCTCTTCCCGCTCTTTTTTTCTTTTTGATTAATGTGATTAAATGATTCATGATCTTGGTTCTCTATCAGTGGACATAGGATTTGTCCTCGGTGTGGTTTTTTATTCACTGGGTGTCAGCTGTGGTTGTGGTCCTCCTGGCCGTCAGCTAGGCTACAAACAACATGAATGAGTGAAATTATGATCTGATGAATAAGCTGTTGTGGTGCATTGTATTGTGCGACATGCAATAATCTTTCATCCTTTGCCTTGATGATACATAAGATACTGGAAGTGCATGCTCATGTGGTTTGAGAAATTGTTCATAGAAAGTGGACTGGCCAGAACAAAACAAAATGGATGTGTTTATAAATATTTAATTCTCAGAGTGATTTTTCCACGGTATTTCTGTAAACTTTTGCTTTCATGATGTATACCAGTGACCTTTATGCAGGCTCCACGTCACTTAAAATTGCTTTGTTAGCTTTATATTATTTGGTCATCAGCCCGAATGCACCAGAGTATTATATTTGTTTCTTCCAGAGGCTGATTAATCATAGTCCCTTATGAAGTGATTCATGGTTAAGATTTTTTATTTATATACATATATACACACATGTATATGTATATATATATATATATATATTCTTAATTACATTAAATTCTTGTCAGCTTTGACCAGTATGCTAACTTATGTGGTCAGTTTAATGGCTAATACTCATGCTGGATGTAGGCTGACTACCTATATCCTACATTGCCAACGTGACTGAAGTCAGCAATCTGTGAGGGTTAGAGGAGATTGTAGAACTCAGCAGAGATAGAGATGAATACTCTATTGAAGCTTGTTCTGTTCAATCACATAGAATTTTTCCCAGTTGACAAAACAGTATGATATCTTCCCCCCTGAAGCCAAAATTGCTTGTTGGACATCACATGCGGTGTTTGGCTGTCAACATTTTCAAACTCGGGAAGCCATGTAGCTTGTGCTTTCTTCTGATTTTAACATTGACCCTTCTTTTCTACAACACTAATAATACATTGACAAATTTCAAGTTCAACCAGCCGCCATGGCACAGTTATTTTCACCTTGGTTTACAGGCTGGAAGGTCGAAGGTTCAAATCCCATAAGAGTAGTAGGGATTTTTCAGACTATGGCTGGCTCCTATTCAGAGTAAGTGCGCTGTGGGCCTCATCGGGAAGACTGGGACCACACAGTAAAGCTTCATCCATTTTACGGATGGGAGATTGAAATGAGCGGTGTTGGAACAGAAGGACAGGAATGTCATAAAAGATGAGGCAGCACACACACATACATCTACACACTTTGCAAGAAGGAATCTTGCCACTTATTAGCTGAGAGAAAGGAGGGGTTTTCATTTTTATTTTCAGAGATAGATTTGTTTCCTTTTTCTATCCAGTCTCTCTTTTGTTTCGGGTTTTACTCTTGAAATTAGACATTGTGAATCACTTATTTGAAGTAACTCAATTTTGTGATGCTTTAGAAAAGAGGAGATGGTGTTTGAGCCTGTATTGGTCTAAAGGGACACACAGCTGAGGTTTTCTTCTTCCCAGACAAGAGCATTTGCTAGAACAGGTGAGAAAATACAAGACAGGCATGTTTGCCAAATCCTTAATGAATGAAATCACACGTAACACAGTATTTGAGCTTTAGTTTAATGTAAAACTTATGTTAGTTAATGATGTACATGTACTTGCAGACGTAAGGCAACTGTAGTTTGTGATTAATGTCCTTTTCCCCCCTCTTGACCCCTCATTGCATTGTTTATTACACCATTCTTGCAAGTGCCAAAGTTGGAGTTTTTCAAGTTCTCTTTCACCTCAAGCTGTTGATCTCATGACTGACCTGCAGGGTGAGATTGCAAGGTGACAGTAAGAAATTCAAACCACTGTGAGCAGGGTTTTGATGTTGTTTTTCCCGTGGGGGGGTGGGGGTAATTTTTGTTTTCCAGGATGTCTTCCACCCATTATGGAGCACAATACAAGATGTTGCTGGGTTCTGGTAGGGTGCCAGTGAAGTAGGATAATCTACACCTTTTTTTTTTCTTTTTTTTTTTGGGGGGGGGGGGGGGGGAGGGATAGTGGAGGTAACAAAAACTCTGTGCCTCAAGACAGTTTTTGGGAAAGTAATATGAAATAACTTGTCAGCAGAACATGCATTGGAGGTAATGATACAAGGAATAATGTTGTTGCTGTAGTCCCAAAATAGAATTTGTAACATCACTGAAGAGAAGTCTGCTAATGTTATTAGCATTGTTAATTAAACCAGGTGATTTATGTCAGTACAATCAGTCAGTAGCACAATCATTTTGAAGAACCCCTCAGAAAATTCAGACATTTTGAAGAGACCGTCGGAAACTGTGGACGTTTTGAAGAGAGTCAGAAAATTCAGATATTTTGAAGAGACTGTTGGAAAATTCAGACATAAAGAGGGTCAGTCTATACATGATGATAAGAATGTTTTGTTTGTTTTTAGTTCAGAGCAATTTTAGCCAAGGGGTGACGTAACATTGATCACAAAATTAATCAAGGAGACAATGCCTCTTTCTTTTATATTATTATTCCTTTAATTGAGACATTGAGATGGCTTTATTGTTGTTGTTTTTGGCATTTGTATTCAATTTTACACCTTAGACATAGAATTATGAAAGACAAAATACCCATACATCACTTTCGCAATAATTAAAATGTCATGACATCGTCATCATCATCACCACTGTCATCAGTTGTAGGGCAAAGGGATCATTTTGGATAAACCACAGAAACATTACATTGATCAATAAGTGAATTTGTTGCTATAAGCAGAACACTTTGCCTTTTTATTATTCAGTGTGGACTCGAATCTGAAGTGACCTAGAGAGTTGGTACATTGTGCTGCAGGCTGGTTTCCAACATCTCTTGTTTGCTTGCTAATTTTCAGAGCCATTCTTTTGTCAAGACAGTTTCTGCTGAGCCTCCTGCTCCCAGCTAAAGTGTCAGCTCAGACCAACTGCTCAGTGAGACGTTATAGCTAGTAGACATCTTTTAGGTCTCTGAGAGAAAAGAAAAAAAACCAATATGCAGTATCATTTTTTTTTCCTGTCCACAGGAAAAGCTGACCACTACTCTGATAAAAATGTAGAATTCATGTACCAAGGCGCTAGGCCTCTTTTTCTGTGGGTGGAAAGAAATATGGATATTGCCCCCAGATCCGCAAATCTGTGTTCAGATTTTGATTACTGAATATCATGATGAGTAAGGTGTGTTCTGATCCAAGACTGAAATCATGAATTGATAAAACCAGGCCACAAAAGATGGGTTGTTGTTTTTTTCTCCAGGGCAGTTAATGTGATCACAATTCTTCACAATGTACATTTAAATAGGATTTCACTTAGTTTGGCCGTTTCATTCAGTTGAGTACATAGCATACAGATGTGATAGATTCAGCTGTGTCTGCATTCATAAGATGGTGAAAATATGGAACAATTCTCCGTTTGAGGTGTTAAATAAATACAAAAGAAAACAATTATTGAATTTTAAAAATATGTGCTTTTTTTATTATTATTAATAAGCAGAAGACAGAAACTGTATGGAGAGGTGGACAACACAAGGTGCTAAAGAAGCCCTATTCTGATCTAGCCAGTGTCTGTTTTGTCTTTTATCAGATTTGTAAAGCAAAACAACCTAAGTCCTGAAAAAAGAAGGAAGAAACTGTAGCTCATTGTGTACACATTGTCATTCATTCATATATATATATATATATATATATATATATATAAAGTACAATTCGTTTGAACAAGACATTATGTTAATAAGTTGATTCATGTGATTGCTTTGAGTATGTATTGTATGCTGTTAGTTTTCCTGTTACTATGATGTTCGTATAATTCAATAATTATTAAGGCTTTTATTGTTATTATTACTCTGTTATTTAAAGTTTGTATTGTTTTAGCTTGTTTCTTTTGTATTTGCATTTTGCCAGTTTGGCTGTCTTTATTTTACCAAAAGTTCTTTTTAGAAATTGTAGCTTTCATTTTTATTCCATTCACATTTGGTTACAAAGTTGTTAAATGTTCAGTTTTGGATATTTAAGACAAGATGTGGCAATACAATTTGTCAGAAGTACTGTTTATCCCAAGAAAACTGACGGAAAAGTGATCCCACCCAACCCTCGACAATCTAGTCAGTCCTGTGGATAAGACTATAAACTGAGGTTCCATGGTAGGATTAGGAATGAATGCACATCATCTTGCTCCAACATTATAAATACATCCATTTTTCATGGAAGAGTGGGACAGCCAGCTATGGCAGGTGGAATAGATGACTTGAACAGTCACACCCAGTACACACCCAGCTACCAGCAGAGTGACAGGCTTTGTCTTGTTTCAACTTGCCCACCACACATCGCCTGAAAACATTTCAGAGCAGTGCCCTCACAACTTCTCGAGCATGAGGATAGAAGTGTGGTGGTAAGGTAGATCAGTGATTCTGATAGGTCAAGAAGTACTGTTTTATTAGTTGGGACTTCAGACTTTGAAGAAAAGTTTTATGAAGCCGAGCACCTGAAACATTGTTGCATAATGAAGTTTCTTCAGAAACGAGACTTACAGCAAATCTTAGTAGGGATGAAATTTTAGTGTCATAGACCCTACCTTCACATTCTGAAAAAACGTATCTGTGCCGGAAAAAAAAAAAGATCAGAAGGGTGGGAGGGTCGTTGGGGTAAGAAGCATGACACTTTCTCACAAAGAATGCTGTCTAGCAAACATTGAAGTTATAGAGCTCATCACTACTTAGGACTGTGTTCAGCATTGTGCTTGGACCTGCTGTTTTCCTGTGGGGAAATCATCTTTGATTCCAATCATGAATACCAACTAACTTCTTTCTCTCTTATTAAAGTCATTTGATTAAAACCAATCAGATATATAGTAAAAATTGCTGATTGGATTATTTCTTTTTATTTTGTAAACATGTATTGTTTCTGTTTTTTTAACCAGACTCCTAGATGCATTTTAGAACATTGTATGTATGCATTGTTTTGTAGTTGCCATTTATCATTTTTATTTCAGATGAAAAAGGTTCCATCAGCAAAAAGATCAAGTGTTTTTCAATAAGATTTTCTAAAAGTGTGAACAGTTTTCTATGATCCATGTTCTAAGTCAGCGTCATACCTATCATATCTTTTTTTTTAACTTGAATTTGCGACCATTATATATGCAGGGAGGAAGGGGGGAGACCACAGCTGATTTCTACCAGAATCGCAGGTTGTCACCAAATGATTTAGCTTTGTTCTAAAACCAATATCATACTAAATTGTGGTATGTCAAAAGCCCTTGTGTTCGGCAATAATCTGTTGTCACTGCTACTTACTCAAGTGGCTTTGTGTTGCAGCAGCAGGCTTGCTCACGGCAACAGAGCAAGGTGTAGAGCTGTTCACAAAGCCACACGTTGGGTAATGCACTTCTGCCATCCAAACATAACTCGTCTCGTGTCACTCTACTGATATATTCTCCCTCAGGAAGTTGGGTTGGAAGAGTGGCAGTCGTGCGGAAGTCTGATGACTGTGTTGGATTCTCTGTATTTTTTGACTTGTACAACATTTTGGTTGCTATTGAATTACATGCACAATTGGTTGGAGATGGATGAAAGACTTGTGATTGAAATTTGTATTGGTCATTCTTCCACCATATAGAAGTGAATGATTATTGACTCATCTCTCTGAATATGTCCATATTTTCATGTATTGTTTTCATTTTATCATATGGTTTCGTTTTATACCTAGCACTCTTCTTTTACCAGTTTCCTTGCCCTCCCTTCTTCAGTCTTTCTCCTGAACTGGTTGTGTTTCTATTTGTCTGTTAACACATCTAGAAACAGAAACTGTCATCATGTTCCTTCATTCTGATGCAGAGATAAACTCCTCGTGGTTGTAAGTTGTCTTGGTGGTCTTTGAACATGTTCTTTGTTCATGGACTGTGCTTTTGATTGGTTTTGCAGGATACTTCCAGACTGTTTCGTCATCTCATTTCAGTTGAAATTCTTGAATAAAAGTTGCTTTCACAGGTTTTTGTACTGTGTGCTGTGTCATGGTCTCCACAACACAACAAACGGGTAAAAATCATGGTGCAAACTAATGGTTCTTTTGAATTACTTTCTATTGGGGTCACTGTTCAGTTGTATAATGAAATGGCTCCATGACTGCTGAAGAAAGTAAGTTTCTGATAATGATGCTGAAAGTTCCACACACTGGCTTTGCTTGTATTTTGTGATATTTCAGAGTCAGCTAAGACAATAACAGCATTTCTATTCAGTATGAAAACATGTGTTCACACACTCGCATCCATGCACCCACACACCTCTATGAACAAAAAGAGCACAAAAAATTAATAACAAATGCTTTGCTTCATGAGTGTACAGTCTGGAAAATAAAAATGACTTTGACACACTCTCCACACATACATGCTCACATATACAAATCATATGTGTAGTGTACACACAAACTAGAAGAGTATTCTGTGTGTCACCCTGTCACTGCAATGATGTTTGTTCTCTGGCCAGAATTATGAGGTTCATAACTGATGACAATTTGGGGTCCAAGACAGTTTTTCTACCATTTAACTGTTACATCTCATCCATACATACAAACACTGTTCAACTGCAATCTCTCTCATTCACACATACAGTGAATATTCTCTCATTCACTTATACTGTCCAACTGCATTCTCAATCACACATACATACTATGTCCAACTGTTACACCCTCTCATTCACACATTCATGCAGTGTCCAAATGTACACCCTCTCATTCCCAAATACACTGATGTAGAGTCCTACTGTATTCTCATTCACAAACATACTGTGCATGTATGTTCTCCTACCTACATGCATCATATCTCCTGCACCTCTCTCTTCTCATTCAACAAAACCTTTTTTTCTGCCCAAAATTTTATTTACAAAAGTCAAAAAAATTCCCATACACACATCATTCTTCATTGCATCAATAAATTCTCTGATAAATACATCACCACATGTGAGGTACTAACACATGTATGTACAATGAGGTGGAAATGTCAGTCTGAATTATTTACAATGATTGTGTTTTCACTTCACCAAGATGCGCAAGCAACTGGCAACATCACCCGAATATTGAGGAATATGTTGGCACCTTCGCCTTGATCACAGGTAATATCTCCTGAAATCAAGAAAATTAAAGCAACATAAGCAATAACAATAATGATTATAACGAAAACCAACTTTTAAGGAAAGTTGCAGCATCAGAGAATTAAAATAGAATTGCTGGCACCTGTGTGATGCCAAATGATGATCAGCCATGCTGACACTGATTTTGAAAAAAATCTGATAATGTAAAAAATAATGTGTATGACCCAGACTACTGTCACAGTTACAACTATCCTTTTAAACACTGTTATTTCATTCTACATTCAAACCCAAGTTATAATATGCAACCCATTAAGTTTGTACACAGCACTTGTTTAGAATAGAGCATGAAAGAAGTGGTGGTGGGCAGGAGGGAGTGTGTGTGTGTTTGTTTTGCAGCTTGTAATTTGCAAATTCTAGGGCAACAAGTAACATAACACAAAGGTAAAGGCTCAAATACATGATGGGGTCATTCTTATTTTTGCAACAGATTCACTTCTGAAGTTATGACATGAATGATAAAAACCTGAATATCCATGCTCCATCTTTGGTATGTGTATGCAACTGATCAAGGCACTGGTAGGTCTGTACAATGTTTGGTTTGGGCAATTAGAAAACTTAACTCTTATTCCATGATGCACAGCCAACACTTAGACCAGCAACTCCAGAACACTTTGGATTAGAAGACAATCTCTTTGCCCATTCAACTACCTTGTCCCTGACAACTAAGAGACAGAATTTTTAAAACAGATTACATGTTCTTGCATTTAAGAGTTGTAACTTGATGCCACAGCAAAAAAACTTTATAAAATGAACCAGACCAAACCAATGCAAACTGATACACTGGGGTCAATATTGGCAAGTTGCAAAGCTAAAGAGTGAAAACACTGTTGACAATAAACATAAATTCAAAGAGCAAGTAACAAGAAGATTTCTATGAGTGATGTATGCCACCACTGTCTCACCAGTCTGTGCATCAAGCTCAGTGATGGCTGCTGCACTGTGTGACTGCTGTGAGCCTCCTATTGGTTTTGTCCAGACAACTTTCAGAACATCCAGACCACTTGTGCTACTTATGTTCTTCATTTATGACACTGGAGGTCTGTCTGTCTGCCTTCCTCTTTGCCTGTTTTTTCTTGAGGAGAAAAGTGCTCTTTATACCTGTTGTATGAAATACCATAAATGTATTTTAGTTTTTCCTTTTTGATGTCTGCTACTGGTGATTTTCTGGTGGTATCAACTTCTCCCAGAACACTTTCATTGGTTCTTCTGTCTGTTCAACACTTAATTGTCTAACAAAAGAAAACCACATGTCTGCTACCTCAAATCTTTAGCACAAATGTTGCTGAGCTGAACCATTTCATTACTTTACCATTCCAATTCTTTTCTTGGTGTCTCAAGAGCAGGTTCAGTTATCAGTCAGAGCCAAAGGTAAGGGTAAAGGAGTCCCATAACCTATAAGGTCGTAGGGGGGCGAGGCGTCAGAGACCTCACTTCTCTAAGGCCAGCATATTGAGGGCGGCGCCCATCTCCTCTCCCTCGCTGCTTTACCTTCCCTGACCCTAAAGAGGGCAGGTACCCATTTACAGCTGGGGGGAACTGTACTGAAGCCAAGGCGCGCAAACGGTCACCCATCCAAGTGGTAACCACGCTCGATGCTGCTTAACTTGGCTGGGGGAAAGCGAGTGCTCCGACCACTGAGCTATCCCGTCCAAAACATGTCTGGATTGTTTTCAGTGCCTTCAGTGTGTAGCAATTTTGTCCTCTTGGTGTTCAAGTCATGATGTATGTTTAGTCACTAAGAGTGGAAAACCCTCCCACAGACCCATCACTTACCTTGCCACCATTCTGTTCCAGCAGTTGCAATGTGTCTGTTACCTTGTCTTTGTACTTTTTGTCCATCATTCGTTTTGACAACTGCAAACAGAACATGTATTCATAAACATAATTACTATAAGAAAAATATTTGAAATTTGAATTAAACAGCTGTAATTATTTCAAAGCAAACTGCCTGCCAAACTGGACAACCATTAGATCAGCTTAAAAAACGAAAAATCAAACTTTTCCTTACATTTCAATAACCACCCCACCCCCACAAAAATTTTTTAAAAGAGAACAATTTATTATCTTCATAAATCAACGAAAAGAATTAATAAATTTATTCAAACCAACATAAAAAGCATAAAAATCATCATAAAAAACTTGATCCCAGAAACACACACACTTATGCATGCACACAAATGTCAGGTTTGCTCATTTTTAAGATGTCAAAAAGCATGTGAAGTGCTACTCACTGCCATCAGGAGGTTTTTGAGGTGTGGGTTTAAGGCAGGACCCACTGCCTCACTTAGACATGACAGGCCATCCAGTCCGCGTTCAAATACTTCATTGTTGGAATGGATCTGAAAGAGGACCATTTTTCATCTTGATATTCTTACACACACACAGATATAACACACATACACATGTACACAGACTAAATAACACCCACCCCTTTCCTAGCATATAAACACTAATACACAGATGTATAGAAAACCAAGTAATTTGAGCAAAACTCTCAAAATTGTATCTGGAAAGTGATGAAGCTCAACTGTGTGGTCCCAGTCTTCCCAATGAGCCCACAGCACACCCACTCTGGGTATGAGCCAACCAGATCCGAAAAATTCCCTATGAATCTAATGGGATTTGAACCCATGACCTTCCAGTCAGTAACCCAAGGTGCTAGCCACTGCACCAAGGAGGCTGGTTAATTTTGAGATATTTAGGTATGCCTCTATCTTTCCAAATGTTTAACTGAATTGTTTTTTGATGGGCCATACTGATTCTGGCCTTGATGTCTCGTAGTCAGAAGCAATTTTTCCATATCTGTTCCATTGATTTTCATATTTGATAAATTGATTTTGATGGTTGGTAAATGGGGATTGACACTGTTTTGGCATTTTTGACTCCAAATACTACCCCTACCTCCATGTAGCGCCACATGGATAACGCTAACGGGAGAGAGCTAATATCAGAAGTTAATGGCAAACCACTGATATGAATCTCTTTGCCAAAAACTCCACACATGTTACAAGGAAAAAGGAAAGGCAGCACAGAGCTAAGCCACTGTTTTTAAGGAATATGCATTTTCTATAGACAGATGATTTCCAACAGTTCCAGTATGGCAGCAACAACAAGACAAACTCACCAGTGCAGCCCTCAAGGGAGGGACCACTTTGGGTAGCAGTGGAGCTGCTTTGTCTCCAGCACCCTGGCTCTCCAGCATCTCTTTGAAACCCATGTGAGACACCTGAGTGTACGGATGAACCGTTTCACGTAACCCCTGCCACACAATCACAATAATCAGCACTTGAAAAGTTCAACCTTCTTTAGCTAAATCTTCTCCTGTCATTGAAGGCTTTTAGACTACCCTGAGCCCTTGTCCACTCCCCCTTCCCAACCTATGTGAATGAGTTCACATGAACAAACCCATCTCTCCATGGCTGCTTACAGCTCTACAGTTTCCAAGGTCTCACTACTTAAAAACCACTCTCACTACTTAAAAACCACAAAGACCTATGTCCAAGACACTTGTAATGAACATTCATGTGGCTAAAGCACTGGTAAGCTTATGACATGGTAATGCTGGTTCTTATTTGGGTCTGTGCTAAATCATCTTTCTGAGGGGATCTTCTCCTGGAGTTAACATCAGTTCCGACTCCATTCCAAGGCAAATCTTTTGGATGAAATGACCCATCGAGGTTCCATGTGTGAACAGACACAAAACATTTTGCACACACATCAGAAACCTATCCATCTTTAATAAGTCATGAATAAGTCCACTATGGCCAGTGGCATGGACGACAGGCCACTGGATCACTCTCACACACACAGACACACACGGAGTCCTCACCTCTGCCAGTGTAGGTAACACAGGATCAAATGGCAGCTGTTCTGGAGGTGTGTCCCATGCCAGCTTATGTTTCACACTCCCATGTACTAACCTGAGGAAAATACAACATCTGCGCATGGAAATTCTTTTCCTATGAAGACAGCATGTAAGCACAGAACGTGTTTTTATCAACAAAGAAAACATACAAGAAGGTAGACCTTCAGTAAAAAAAAAAAAAAAAAAAAGAAACTTTCTTTCTCATTGTCTTTGGTTGTGTGCATATTCTTTTTTTTTTAAATTTCACTTTTACTTTGAGGATTATGAATAAGCACTAATCTGCTTATTTACATCATAAGGCTGTGTGTGTGTGTGTGTGTGTGTGTGTGTGTGTGTCCCTGTGTGTTACAGAGGCAGTTTCCAAGCTCCAGCAACAGGTGTAAACATGGTACCATGAATTGTCAATAGAATTAGATTTTGTACGATTATAAAGGAATCATTCTCCTTTAATCATTATCAACCACAATGAAGATCTTTTACTGCACCAGCATTTGTGGTCTTAATTCAAACCATTACAGCACACTTACACTGAATATGTTCACTTCAATCATATGATTGGCAATAGCAAGTCCTCTTTCAAAAACACCATAACACACACACACTAACACACACACACACTGAATGTACACAGCAACTAAGCCTGTCTACGTTCAGATCACACACACATCAGCACAAAAAACAGAGCATGTACATCTTTTCAGTGCTTAACACATTACCTGCATGGCACTCCACCATTTGAATAAAGGGATGCAAACGCCGACTGACTCTTTCCACCTCCAGAGAACTGAAAAATGTAGATTAAATGATTTCATTACGACACACAATACATGAAAAGCAGAAGTTGGAAAACTTGAGGCTAAATAAGATTTTCAGTATAACTACAAACATTGCTTTCTAAACCGATCTGCCATTTCTATTTTCAAGTCAAGCATTTGTTTGTTGAACAGATCTGCTAGTCAAATCTTTGTGGTAGGCTTTCTTGCTATTATTTTTCTGCAGGTTTCTTTTGATACCTTTGCATTATTCTTCATTCTATGTCTGCTTTGCTTTGTTCATGCCTTTTTTTAACTTGTATAGTTTTAGAATACTCTGTGAGAAGTATCTGCAACATCAGCCAGATTTTTACCACATCTTTGTGGACTTCCAAGTATACGTTTGACAGAGTTTGACATACAGCTTTTCGTCTAATATCACTAAGTGAACATATGTAAAATTGAAGACACACACACACATATAGCTTTGTGGGCAACTATGAGGCTGTATATTATCAATGCCAACCTGATCAGAATCATAGAATGTCTTTATGACAAGGCAACCAGTGCAGTCTACTATGAAAACAACATAGGAGAATGTTTGCGAACCACAATTATTTTTTTTCACTATTCAGAATATTCTGTATCATCATCATCATCAGACCCGTGACCTTGGCGGTCGTGGGGGAGACATGAAAGACGATGCTGTGGTAAGCCTCCTCCATCCATCTCGGTCCTCGGCTCTGCGCAGTAGTGCCGAGTCATTCATCCTGGTCCATTCTCTGATGTTGTCCATCCATGACTTGTTCTGTCTTCCCCTCCTTTTGCCACCTTCGAGTGTTCCCTGCAGTACTGTTTTGGGCAGAGTGTTGTGGCGGGTGACGTGGCCGAACCATGTCAGCTTTTTCTTCTTGACGATGGTGAGAAGGGGTTCCTGTGGACCTGCCAGCCGTGTTATTTGACTCTTGACAAATTCATTGGTCTTTTTCGTTCTCTCCAGGATATGCCCAGTAGTTTTCTATGGCATTTTGTTTCGAATGACTGGACTCGCTTTGCTGTTTCAGCAGTCAATGTCCAGGTTTCACTTCCGTACAGCAGGATCGACTGAATTAGGGCTTTGTAGAGCTTTAGTTTGATTGGGAAACTGATCTCTTTACTTTTCCATATGGTGGTGAGTTTTGTCATGGAAGATGTTGCCATGGCTATTCTGACTTTGATTTCTGTCGTCGATCGCCCGTCCTTTGTGAGTGTAGCGCCGAGGTATTTTAAAAGCGTCTACCTCCTCCAGTTGTTGGCCGTTTCATGTAAATTTTAGCGGTGGCATTGCTACGTGCTGTTCACAAGTACTTTACTTTTCTCCGAGCTCACCTCCATCCCATATGCTCCAGCTCTGTTCTCAAGTCTGGTCGTAAGATCTTGCAGCTCTGTGTTACTTCCGCCCATTGAGGTCAATGTCATCGGCAAACCGTAAAGTTGTTGAGGGGTCTGCCGCCAATGGATATGGTAGATGTGGAAGTTATGGAGGGTCTCTCTCATAATGTTTTCCAAGAACAGATTGAACAGACTGGAGATAACAGGCATCCTTGTCGGACCCCAACTGTGGTTTTGAAGTAGTCTCCAACCTGATTGTTCATGAAGGACTGCACTGCTTGCAGGTGTTGTATAGTGCTTGAATGGTTTGCACTAGTCCTTCTTCAATGCCAAACATTCTGAGGACCTGCCACAGGCCTTCGTGCCATACTCTGTCAAAAGCCTTCTTGAAGTCGATGAAGTTGTGGAACAGGTCTCTCTGATGTTGAAGATGTTTTTCCATCATGATGTGGCAGTTAAAAATCTGTTCGATTGTGCTCCTGCCTGCCCTAAACCCAGCTTGTTCCTCTGCGAGGTGTTCTTCTGCCTCCTTCTTGAGTCGATTCAAAATAACTTTGAGCATGATCTTGCTGGCGTGGCTGATGAGGCTGATTGTTCTATAGTTTTGGCATTGGCGTAAATTCCCCTTCTTGGGCAGGGGTATGATGAGTGATTGTGTCATTCTGTTGGCCACTGTTTTGTCTCCCAATCTTCTGACAGATAGCTGTAACATATGTGATGACTGTTTCGCCACCATGCTTGAGCAGCTCTGCTGGTATATTGTCTGCTCCTGGGGACTTTCCTACTGGTAAGCTGCGGATGGCTTCTTCCACTTCTTCCCTCAGTATAGGTAATGGCGAGGGTGCTCTTGATGTTGCTGCTTTCTCTTCTATTATGCTCTTGTCAGGTTGTATTGGGTAGTTTTGTACAGTTCTTGACAATATTCAGAACCACCTGTTCAATGCAGCTGAGCTTTCTGTGAGGAGGTTTCCGGAGCTGTCTTCAATGACTGATGATTTGGTTTGAAGTGGTTTTGTGAGTTTCTTCAGGGTGTCGTATGCCTTTTTACTGTTGCCCACTTTCATGTTTTTTTTCGATCTCATCACATTGATCACTGATCCACTTCTCTCTGGCCTTTAACATTGACTTCTTCACGAGATTGTTGGCCTCCTCGGTATTCTTTAGGGTTGGAAGACCTGGTTGGTTTCAGTGCTCTTCTTGTATCGCAGAGGTCCAAGATGTCATTGGTAGTCCATGGCTGGTGTTTATTCCTCTGACGACCGAGTACCTCCTCTGCTGTTTCTCGGACTGCCTCATTGAAGTTGTTGGTGAGGTCATTGATGTCATTGTCCAGGAGGGTTAATGCCGCAAAACGTCCGCCAAGCTTAGCTTGGAAGATCTCCTCGACATCTGGATCTTTCAGTTTGTCCACGTCAAATTTGATACGTGGGTTTGTATACTGGTAAATAAAAACAAAATAGATCACAGTTCTTTATCATTATTTTTAGTCTTTGTTTTTTTTCAATAAAACATGTTTACACTAGCACATGCAAACAACTACTTTTGCCAACTGTTTTCAGCTAACCACACAATTTGTCAGCTTTAATAATTACTATCATCCACTGACTGACTTGATGAACCCCCCTCTCCCTTTTCCACAGGCCAAAACTATTTCAAGAATCAATCTATTGCTTACTCACATGGTCTACCGTCTTTGGGTTCAGACGATCTGATGGTTTTGACACTTTGGGTTTGGCTCCTGTGCCAGAGGCTGTTGACTCACTTGACCCTTTTTTGCCAGCACTGTTTGGTGGTGTCTTCGATCCTCGGGAGCCTGCAGATCCATGGGAACTTGTTCTGCTCTTGCCACTTCCAGCGTTAGATGCCATGAACTCTTTCTACTGTTCCTTAGAAAAGATGATTACATACTTGATAACATGTACATGGTAAAAAACAGAACAAGTCAAACCACACAAAGAATACACTGTATACATGTAGTATATGCCTGACTCAGTGACTTCTAGAAAATAGTGAGACACTACAGAAAATATGACAGATAAAACAAAGAAAGGAAAATGAATACTTGAAAACACAGAAAAATAATCATTCAGATGTTTCGTGCTGCTAGTACAAGTAGAGAATGGAAAATGCTGCTGAGTCTGGCATTTCTTGTGAGCTACTGCAAACAATACCATGCTCTTTTCTTGCATACTAATTTACAAAATCATATATCAAATATCTCATAATTTGTCAGTGTCTCAATCAACTTAATGGGAAACTGTTTTTTAAAAACATGTCTTTAGTTTACTTTCAAAGGCCAAACAAAAATTGAGAGTTTTAAGTTTTGTTTTCTATAATATTTTACTTCAATGCATTTTGTTCTGGCCATTTTCCTGTTTTTGCAGTTTGCACACACACACACACACAAACACACTCACATGTATGATGTATACAAACACACACACATACCACACACACACACACAACACACACACACACATACTCACACACACACATCTTCAGGTTAATACATGTTCTTGCCATTGTTCTGTCTTTGCGTGTATGCACGCACACAAGCATACACACATTTTCAAAAACCAAACAAAAAATTGAGAGGATTACATCTTGTTTTGAACTACATGTCTCCAGGTCAGCATGTATGGTCATGCTGTTTACCTGTATTTTCCACAAATGAAAGCATGCATGCACACACACACTCATGTAAACGCACACAGAACATCATGAGCACACGCTAAAACCTGCTTTTCAGAAGAGTTCTGAGTAGGCTATTGTGTGCCGATAGGAACGGATGACAAAATTTACAAAACTGCATACACATGGGGACTGGATATAAAAAACACATTATTCTATTAAAGTATTATCCTTAAAATAAAAGAATAAAATAGATAACACACACACATACACACACACCATAGATACAGTAATACACACAAAGTGACATTGAAAGAGTGAAAAAGAAATGAATATTTTCCATAGGGGACTGGACATATGACATGCATAATTTATGAACAGTTTTCTCCCACCTCTTAATCTAGTTCTCTAGCTCCTACTGTAAATTTATAAAGATTGATAATGATATGGTATCAATGAAAATCTAAGTATTTTCCCATCTGATACATCCAGGTCCTGATGCTTAATTAAACATTTAAAGCAAAGAACCCTACTGCTAAATCTTAACTCTTCAGCTCTCACTGGGTTAAAAAAAAAAATTTAAGATTATATTGATGCAAGGTTGTTAATGTTTGTCTTCCTAATCAAATGTTTTGAAATTTCATTATTGTTCTCTGACCATTAAAAACAGAGATCAAAGTTTTTCTCATTAAAACCTTGAGACAATTTAATACATTTTTCAATGCCGTATTAAAGTCTACGATAAAGATTAAAAAGTTTACTGATTTTATGTTTCAAACTTACCGTCACCAGTAACAGTGTCTTCAATTCATGGAAGGCGCCATGTTGCGTACTAATTCCTCGTATGTAAAAATAGGTCCCTTAGTGACGTCGTTTCAAAACTGAAATGCCAATTCTGATCATGTGTCTGTACTTTTGATCAATGATAGGAATAAGAACATCCTTTGACAATGCCACAATATTAATAATTATAAAGAATTCTGAGATTGTCTGATAGAATAAAGCGTCTTTTGTTTGGCGGAAGGGTATCCGGTGTCATTGTAATGTGTCCCAAACAAACATGGCGGAAATTTGACCAGAACAGACGATATTTGAAATATTACTGCATCCATACCTTGAACCTTTGAAGATTACAAATAGAGACGATCCAAAATGGATGCAAACATTCGATCTCTGCTTTCTACAGCACAGGCTTACAAAGGTAAACAAAAAAGTTGATTTTGCCGTTTATCCATAGCTGTAATTTCAAAGAATTGTTCAGATTACTGATTAGGGATTCTTGACACAATAAGCATAACAGTTTTATATAATGGAGATTTGATTTTCTTTTTGAATTCCTACTCTTCCAGATGCAGGTATTAAGCTGTTCCAGTGGTCATAATCTCCATATCAGGCCTATATATTATGTAGCATGTACGATATAGTTTACGTGTCAGAATATTCATCAACATGCCATCCATACCATCAAACATTTTTTTAAAAGTATTGAAGCAGGGTTCCCCCAAAAAAGGAAGGAACCTAATTGGGTACTGGGTAGCTCTCCCCAGATAACCATAACCATTTTATCACTTCTTCTTGTAAAGAACACACACACACATTACCCTGAAAACCATAACCATTTTATCACTTCTTCTTGTAAAGAACACACACAGCCACTCACACACACGCACGCGCGAGCACACACACATACACACACACACATACACACACCACACACACCACACACACACACACACACACACACACACACAAGCAAATGCGTTGCTTATTCAATATACCATCTGGAAATAAAAATTTGACTTGACACTCGGTAACACACACGCACACAGTGACACACACACACACACACACACACATATATATATATATATATTATATAGATAGAAAGATATAAAGTTATCTTGAAAATGATTTATTGAAGATTAAAAATAATTTTTTTAATCTGCTACAAAATATTATCATTTAATGACAGCATTTTACTTTAAGGCATTTTTGTAGTAAGGACTCTAGAATTGGCCTGTGCTCGTGGTAGCGTGTGTACGTGTGTGCCGTGAAGAGATCGAAGTTAGCTGTTAATATTCTACCCACAATTCCATGTGTGTATCTCAGTCACCTTAGTTACGGTATGAGAGTTATGGCCCTTACAGAAGCGTCTGCAATACTAGATCTATATTGAGCTAATCCTACAACTCCCCCTTTTTTAGGTGGAATATAATATCAATTAAATGTGGAAAGCTGAGTTTTTAACTTGTCCATTATTCTGTACTATTTTCTCTCTTTTTTTTTTCTTTTTTCTTTTTTTTTTTTTTTTTTACAAATCAAGGCGCTGTGGTTTTTTGATTACTCTGCTTGATCTGCGAAGCATTTGGGGGGTGTCTGAATGTGTGTATATTGGAGCAGGGTTTGAAGAGGAAACCGGCGATGAATGTTGAGCTGTGGAAGGAACGCGCTGAGGTGATGGTTGTGGCGATGAAGGCAAGGGTGATGATGACGTTCTCACAGCTGTTGTAGTGGCTGGTTGCAGAGGTTGATTTTCCCTTGGAGTTGCCACAAGGTGTGTTCTGTTCCGTCTGATGGTGCCTGATTCCGTAGACACAATGTAGGAACGTGGATTGGGGTGTTTCGCCAAGATCTCTCCTGACTTGTTCATGTCCTTAATGAAGACGGTGTCCCCGAGTTTCAGTGCTGGAGCTTCTTTAGCAGCATGACGATTGTTGAAGTTGACACGTTGCTTTTGCTTCATGCACTCCTCTTTCTGCTTGACGAGAGAGTGGTCAGGAGTTTGGGGCTGTAGATGGGATGGAAGTATGGGGACTTTGGTTTTTAATTTTCTCCCCATCAGTAGTTCACTGGGTGATAGACCATTTTGCAAAGGGCTTGCTCTGTATAGGAGTAGTGCAATGTAGGGATCCTTTGCTTTTTTGAGAAGATTTTTGACGGTCTGTACTGCTCTTTCAGCTTCCCCATTGCTCTGAGGATAGTTTGGAGAGCTCGTCGTGTGGGTGAAGCCGAAGTCTGAAGCAAAATTGCGGAAGTCAGCACTGGCAAACTGAGGTCCGTTGTCAGACATCACTACATCAGGTATGCCGTGAACAGCAAAGATGCTTTTCAGTTTGGCGATGAGGCTACTGCTAGTCTGGTTGTCAAGACGACGTAGTTCTGTCCAGCGGGAGTAATAGTCGACTACAACGATGTAAGTCTTCCCGTGTAGCTCGAACAGATCCATTCCCAGTCTAGACCATGGTCGATCAGGAAAGGAAGAGGGAAGTAGAGGTTCCTTTCGTGTCAGTCTGTGTTTGTCACAAATAGCACATTTGTTGACAAGGTCTTCAATCTGAGAAGATATGTATGGCCACCAAACTGAGGATGAAGCAAGAGCTCTGCATTTTGTGATTCCGAGGTGCCCTTCGTGAATACGATTTAGAATGTCCATTCTCATCTCCCTGGGGATAACGATTCTGTCATCAAACAGTAGCAGATCATTGACGATGGTCAAGTGTTCTCTGTTTGTCCAGTACTGCTTGAGAAGTGGTGACTCTGGCATGTAGGTGGGCCATCCACTGATGCAGTATTCTCGGATTTGTGTCGTTTCAGGGTCTGATTTTTGTACTTCCTTGATTTCATGCAGCTTGTTTGCTGAAGCTGGCAGATTATCGATGACCTGATTACAATAGACTGTTGCATCATCGATGAGACTGTTGTCCGCTTTTTTTGGCTGAGAATGTGGTGCACGTGACAGTGCGTCCGCTGTTGTCTGATTTTTTCCAGCGACGTGCACAACATTTGGAGAGAAACGCATGAGTCGTAGTCGAAACCGCTGAATGCGAGGTGGCATTTTGGAAAGTTCTGTAGATGAGAGCAGTGGTACCAGGGGCTTGTGATCAGTCTCTACAGTGAAGCTGAGGCCAAGGATATATTCACTCAGTCTCTCACAGGCCCAAGTGACTGCTAATGCCTCTTTTTCTATTACAGCGTAGTTATGCTCAGCGTCTGAGAGAGAGCGTGAAATATAGCAGACTGGACGTCGTGATTTGTTCTCTTGAGTTTGGAACAAGACAGCACCAATGCCTGCGTTGGATGCGTCAGCTGCTATAAAAGTCTCTCGTCTGGGGCTGTAGTGAGCGAGAACAGGAGGTGAAATCAAGAGATTTTTGATTTGCTGGAAAGCTGTTTCCTGTTGATCGCTCCATATCCATTGAGTGTTCTTGTGTAGAAGACAGCGTAGAGGGGCTGTGAGATTGGCAAGATTGGGCATGAACTTGGCCAGTTGGTTTGCCATGCCCATGAAGCGTTGAAGCTCAGTGATGTTTGTGGGCGAAGGAAAATTGTTGATGGCCTCCACTTTTGCTGGATCTGGGCGAATGCCAGAGGTGTCGATGATGTGGCCCAAAAATCGAATAGAGTCTTTGGAAAATTCACATTTTTCATTGAGAGTGAGATCAGCTTCTTGTAGTCGATTCAGGACTGTTCGAAGACGTTGATCATGAGTGGCTTGGTCTTCAGCATGGACAAGAATATCATCCATGTGGCATATAACGCCTTCCAAGTCGACAAGGATTGTTGAGATGGCTCGCTGAAATACCTCACTTGCTGAACTGATCCCGAAAGGAAGTCGGTTGAAACAATATCGTCCAAAAGGTGTGATGAACGTTGTGTACGGCTTTGATTCTTCACTGAGAGGTATCTGCCAAAAGCCGCTTCGAGCATCTAGCTTCGAGAAAACTTTGGAATTGGCCAGTTTAGCCAGGCTTTCATCAACTGAAGCTATAGGATGAATCTCCCGTTGAACGGATTTGTTCAGTTGAGTGAGATCTACACAGAGACGTATAGATCCATTGGTCTTTGGGACTACCACTATTCCAGAGCACCAACTGGTTGGTTCTGTGACAGGTGAGATAACACCTTCCTTGAGCATACGGTCAATCTCAGTTTTGACTTTTGGAATTAGAGGGTGTGCTATTTTTCTTGGAGCATAAATGCACACAGGTTTTGCACAATCTTTGAGAGTGATGTTGTAAGGTTTGTCCAATTTACCTAGGCGTACTTGAAAAAGTTTGGGAAACTCACTTTTGAAGTCAGGTGTCTTTGGATAGTTGACTTGGTTGACACGTGAGATCAATCCCAACTTGACACAGGCTGCCCTACTGAGGAGAGAGCATGACTGGCCTTTCAGAACGTAGAGAGTTTCTGTCATTTGTTTGTCTCCGTGGCGCAGCTGTGCTTGAATTATGCCCAGTGTCGTAAGAGTAGTGTTGCCTGGACCTTTCAGTGATTTCCGAGACTTGATTAGCTGGTGTGTCCTAGCCCAGCTTTCCCCCACCACTGAAACTGATGCACCCGTATCTAGTTTGAAGATATGAGGTTTGCCATTTGTGGTTATTTCTGCTGTCCAGCAGTCATCATCCTGGAGATGGAAGACATGGCCTAAAAATTCGTCATCTAGTTCGTGTGAAGCATCATCTTCATCTGATAATTCATGAACTGATTTGTGTCCATATTGTCGTTTGTAATGGCCAGTACTTCGGCAAACAACCTGATAATGTCCTTTCTTGTGGCAAGATGAACAAATAGCTGTGCGCGCAGGACATTTGTCTCTTGGATGAGATTCCTTGCCGCAATATCCGCAAGATTTGAAATTGTAGTTGGCTCTACTGGTTGATGGAAACTGTGGCTGATACTGTTCTTTCAATGCAGAACATTGTTTGACAACGTTGATAGAAGCGTCGCCTCTGATCACTGGTTGACTCTCTTTTCTCTCTTCAGCTTGTCTGCTAGACTGGACTGCTTGAGTAAGAGTTAAGTCAGCTTTAGCTTGGAGTTCGTTGGAGAGTGCATCATCGAGTACACCAACAACTATTCGGTCTCTTATCAGTTCCTCTTTTAATTGACCATATTCACATTCTTCAGCCAATTTGAATAAATCTTGAATAAAATTTTCAACTGTCTCTCCAGGCCTTTGTATTCTTTTGTTGAACTTGGCTCTCTCAACAATCGTATTTTTCTGAGCACCAAAGTATTGATCAAAAGCAGTGACGATCTCATCCTGTTGAACAGTGTCTTCATCAATGTTCATGGTTGACATTATATCGTCTGCCACATCTCCCATAGTGTATAAAAATACACTCACCTGTTCTTCTCTAGTTTTGTTCATAAGACCTGAACCTGTTCTGTAACGAAGGAAACGTTGCTTCCATTTTGGCCAGCTGGCTGCTGTGCCGTCGAATGGTTTTGGAGCTGGGAGACTTATCGGACGTCGAACAGCTTCGTCTGTCCTTGCTGCTACTTCTTCCATCTTCGTGTCAGCAATCTTGGTTCATAAAAGACCGCTGCCACCATCTAGAATTGGCCTGTGCTCGTGGTAGCGTGTGTACGTGTGTGCCGTGAAGAGATCGAAGTTAGCTGTTAATATTCTACCCACAATTCCATGTGTGTATCTCAGTCACCTTAGTTACGGTATGAGAGTTATGGCCCTTACAGAAGTGTCTGCAATACTAGATCTATATTGAGCTAATCCTACAAGGACCATGGCTTTGGCCTGATCTGACTTGAGTTTTGGCTCTTGGATGAGCCATTAGACCAGAAGTCTCATCAGTAACCAAAGTTGTACCATTAACAGTCACAGCAAGACATTTTTCATATTTGGAAGTGTCAGTTGCATTCACATGCATTTGGTTTTAGTGACATAGGAAGAGTCAGAGTTTATTGACTTAATAATGTGTTCTGTCTGAACATTAAATGGGGTTTACATGATGTGACATGCTTGGTAACAGGGGTGGAGAAGAACCCCTCCCTGCAGCAGGCCTACGTGCAGCTGAGGAGTGTGGCTGAGAGCCGACCAGCTGTTGATGCTCCAGATCCATTTGGTCAGGACCTCTACGTACTGTGTGCAGAAGTCGCCTTTCAGGTATGGAGACTATGGAACAGGAGAAATCAACACAGAACATTTGATAGTAATAGTTAAGATGGTTGTGTTTAAGGTATTTGAAGCACTAGATGCAGCTCCATTAGGAACAAAAACCTATACAAAATAAACCACAGCAACTTCATATATTATAGCTACTGAAGAGTTGTGGTTATCTCCTTTACACGTGAAGTGCACATGAGTAAGAAGGCAGGTCATTCTGTTAAACTTAAAGTGGGCACTGACTTTGTTTCCCAGTGAATGATCTGTCAGCTTGACAAGCTTCAAGATTTTAAAATGAATTGACTGGTTGAATTAATACATGCTCAGTATACAGTCATGTACTGATGAATCAGTGGCTGGGATAGTTTGGAAAAAAATGTACCTGTATATAAGAGATAAATGAGATGGAAATGTTAAGTCATTTCTTTTTAGCAGGAAAGTTTGTTGTTTTTTTTGGTGGGGGAGGGGGGGTGGGAATGGGCAGGATAGAGAAGCTTGGCAGCAAAATAAAGTAACAGAGGATAAGCAATTGCATTGTTTAATAGTAAGAAATATTGTGAAAAACGGAACAGCATCTGTTTTTCATTATCTTATTATTCATACTAAAAAGAAAACAAATACATTTAACAAATCACAGAGCTGTGAAGAAAATGTAGGGTTGAAAGTACAAAAATGTAGTAGTTTGTACATGTGTCTGTGTATGTTTGTGTGTACCTGCATGAGTGCACACATGTGTGTATGCAATTATGCATGACATAAATCTGTGTGCCTGCTTGCATACAGAGATGTTTGAGCATATTTGTCTCTTATGTTCCTATTACACATATGTTAAAATTCTTACAATAAATTTAGTTTATGATTCATTGTGCATCACCTGGAGGCTCATTCATGCTTTATCACAAAGAAATACTACTTTGTAGTACTCCAGTATTATCAAATATCATTAAGAAATTTGTTCTTAGATGGCTTGATGATAAAAAGCAAAATGTATTGCTTATTCAATCTACTATTTGAAAATAAGAATTTGACTTGACTTGTCGTCTTATATTGCTTCATCAAAAAATAAATGATACTTTGTTATGTTGTACACAGTATGGACACAATGAGATTGCACGGGACTGTCTGAAGATGTTTTTCATGAAACAGCAGCCTTCCAATCAGTTTCTGATTCGTGCCTACCTGTGTCAGGCTCAGCTTCTGGCACCACAGAATGCCAATAATCCGGTATGGGGCTTTCTTTATAATGGTACATGTATACATGTTCTCTTTGCCTTTACCCTTTCTTTTAAAAAATTTCATTTGTAGTGTGTGTTTGTGCGTGTGTGTGCATGTGCATGCGTGCATGTGTGTGTGTGTATCTGTTTGCATTTGTATGCATGTTGTATTTTAAATTGTGTACATATATGTACAGGTCTCTGTTTGAGAGAGAGTATTTTATAGGTCATGTATGTGTGTATGTGTGTGTACATGCTTGCGTGTGTTTGTGTGTGTGTACGTGTACGTGTGTGTGTGTGTGTGTGTCAATGTGTATTCATGGATGAGAGTGAAGTTTTATTTTCTCAGTACAACTGTAATACAAAACTATGTAATAATATTTTGTCATTGTTGTTACACTTGGTTACATTGTTCTTATTATCAGTCAATATTTGACAGGAACAACTGGATAAGGCAGTGGTTTACATGCTCAAAGCAATCTCCATGGCAAAGAAAACACAAAGGTATTGAAATTTGATGTCTTATTGTGTGTGTGTGTGTGTGCCGCACGGAGGTCCCTCTTTTCTATCCACTCTCTTTGTTTCTGCCTAGTTCCTTTTCTTCTTGTCACCTCCTTGTGTGTTTTCTGCATTCTTGGTTCATTCTTCTGCATTTTTTCCAGTAAGACTTTAAAAATAACAATTATCTTCCATGCCAAAGTAATGATCTACCCTTCCAAAAGGTGAAATAGGGGTTTTTGTTTGTTTTTTGTTTGTTTGGGTTTTTTTGTTCTTCGGCTAGCGCTCCCAGGTTCACCAATGGTAAGATTTTGCATATGCAACTGTTTTTCGCCCCCACCATGAAGGTAGCCACATTCCAATTTCAGGGATAAGGAACAGGTTTTAACATGTTTGCAAGATGCTGTACATGCATTCATACAAGGGACCTTGGTTTATAGGAGTTGAGTCAGTAAGTACTTTCCTCCAGGGGGAAAGTCCCCTTGAGCGGGTATCTCAGTGTTGGCTCAAGCGCATGCTGTCAAATTTCAAGCTCTACACTCTGACCACTGGGTTATCCCACCTTCCATATAGTCATATCATTTTCTACAATAAAAGGACCACATGTTATTTGTTGATTTAGTCTGATGATAGTACAGACGCCATCATCCATGTGTACCAAAGTGCTTAACAGTTGGTGTGGTGTGATGATAGTACAGATGCCATCATCCACACCAAAGTGCTCAACGGTTGATTTGGTGTGATGATAGTACAGATGCCATTTTCCACACCAAATGCTTAGCAGACAGTTGGTTTGATGTGATGATAGTACAGATGCCATCATCCACATCAAAGTGCTCAACGGTTGATTTGGTGTGATGATAGTACAGATGCCATTATCCACACCAAAGTGCTTAATGGTTGATTTGGTGTGATGATAGTACAGATGCCATCATCCACACCAAAGTGCTCAACGGTTGATTTGGTGTGATGATAGTACAGATGCCATCATCCACACCAAAGTGCTCAATGGTTGAAGTGGTGTGATGATAGTACAGATGCCATTATCCACACCAAAGTGCTTAACAGTTGATTTGGTGTGATGATAGTACAGATGCCATCTTCCACACCAAATGCTTAGCAGACAGTTGGTTTGATGTGATGATAGTACAGATGCCATCATCCATGTGTACCAAAGTGTTTAACAGACAGTTGATTTGGTCCAATGCCTGTGCAGGTACCACTTCCTGGTCTACAACGCGTCTGTGCTGTACTGGCAGTTCTGCCGTCCTTTCCTCAAACCCAACTACCGTCAGTACCTGGCCCGCAGTCTGCACCAGGTGGTGAAGGCTCTGGATGACATTGAGGACACAGACTACGAATGGAGGGCACAGCTCATGATGTCAGTTTTGTCCACCTGCCAATGTGCTGTATGCTTTTGTGTCTTTGGAGCATCTCTGGATTTGCCCCATTGGCTTTTGACTAACTGACTGACTGACTGGCTGGCCGACTGACTGATGACTGACTGACTGATTGACTGACTGACTGACTGGCTGGATGGCTGACTGAATGACAGACTGACTGACTGACTGGCTGGCTGGCTGACTGACTGACTGGCTTGGCTGACTGACTGACCTCCTAATCTCTTTAGTTTAGGAGCTATCAGGGTTCTGCACTTAAATTTTCAGGCAGTTTGCCATGGGCAAGTTTAAACTGGCAGAGCCCTTCCCTTTCCAGGTAGCAGCATGCATGCTGGGTATGTTCAGCAGTGACATTCAGAAAGTGATTTTAAATGAATTCATTTTGAGCTTTTTTAGAAAAAGGTAGTCATGAAATATACACTGATAAATTTCATTGACAGTGTTTTTGCTTCAGGTATGTGTTTTAATATTCTTTTTCTTACTCTCTGTGTCATTTCATTTGCATAGTATCAATGAAATTTGTTTGTCCTGTAACATTGCGTGTTGAAATTTGACATCTGTCCAAATTGTAGATCAAGAAAGTGACTGACTGAATGACTGACTTCTCCTGTAACTCCTTTAGAAGTTGCTGAGATACTGCATGCATTGAAACTTTTCAGGCAATATGTTGTGGGCAAGTTGTACCTTGCAGAGCCCATCCCTCTCCAGGTAGCTAGGTGCATGCTGGGTATGTTCATGCCATCCATCCCACTGGCCATAGCTGGCCTACTCTTTCATGGATGGGATTTTGATGTACACATGCAAAAGATGTTCTGCATGTATTCACACACAGGAAATGAGTCTATAGCCTCATCTAACGGGATTTCAGGGGAGTGGAGACAGTAATCAAGGGGAAAATCTCCCCAAATGAAACACCTCAATAGGCTCAAATCTGTACCTTCAGTCATGTAAAGAGAGAATATTCCAATTCCAATTTCAATTCCAATTCCAGATACTTTATTATCTCCAAAACAGAAATCTACTTAGGTTACAAGCAAAGGATTGGGACTATACATATGTGACATTGTTCTGCACACACTGTTCCAGAGCTCTTATAGAGTGCCATCTGGATGCAGGCAGGAGGAGCGATGCCTCTCACATCGCCGCTGCAGCTGCCACTTTCATCAAACAGAATGTGCCTCAGCTCTACAAACAAGTCTTTGGCCTTATGGTCAGTTTTCTTTTTTTAATTTCATTTAATTTTAACACTTTTTGTATGAGCAGTGTGTGTGTTTGTGGGTATGTGTGTATGTGTGTAGTGTGTGTGTGTGTCATGCATGTGTGTGTATAGGTGGGTGGGTGGGTGAGTGAGTGAGTGTGTGTGTGCAAGCATGCATGTGTGCGTACATGTATGCATGAGGTGTTCATGTATGCATGTGTGTGAGAGTGAGTGAGTGTACATATGTGCATGTGTGTGCAAACTGTGTGTGTGTATGTGTGTGTGTGTGTGTGTGTGTGTGAGAGAGAGAGAGAGAGAGAGAGAGAGAGTGTTGGCAAGCATGCTGTGCTTCTTTGTGTGCTTCTTCATGTGTTTGTACTTCATATTGCTTTTCTCAGTCCCCCTCCCCATCCCACAACTATTTCAAAGTTGATTTTGTTTTTATCCCCCTGCATTGCAATCATGCCGTTAGTGTGGATATTTTCTACACTTTATAAATCATCTTGATGCATTCATTCAATCATTCATGAAAATAAATGACAGTGAAGTAAATGATGGTGAAGTAAAATGTGTACAATAAAAGGCTGCAATGGCAGGTACGCAATCAACTGGTGGAGTCCTCCAAGCTGCACAAGGATGTGAAAACCTCTCCAGAACTGTCTGTCTTCTACAAGATCTGCAAACTGAAAAAGTGAGCTATGATTTGTAATGATCAGTGAATTGTTATGTCTCTTCACAAGTAACGGTGTTATACAAAGCAAACTCACCCAAGGGGTTGCCAAGGGGCCTTTCAGTATGAATATTATCTCCACCTTCTGGAATTTCTGTGCTGGGAATTCCCTCTTTTCTATCTCTCTCTTTGTTTCTGACTTGTTCCTTTTCTTCCTGTCACTCCCTTCTTGTCTATTTTATGCCTTCTTGAGCCATTCCCCTGCCTATTTTCTATGTGGACTTAAAATGTAATGATTCTCTCCCTTGCCAAAGTTGGATTGGGCCTGACTTGTCAGGTGCTTAAAGGCAGTGCAACACATTTTCACTCATATGACAGACAATAGTTGCTGTCTGAGCATTCAACAAAGAAGAGGAATACAAAGCAAACAAATAAATACCAATGAACTCCCTCCTCCCACACGCAAAGTTATTAATGAATATCATTTTGATTGCAGTACTAGTCCATGTCTACTAGTCTATGACTACGTCCATGCACTCTGAAGAAAAAAAATTTGCTCTGTGTGTGTGTGTGCACTTGAGTGTTACTTTGATGAGTGCATGTGTGCAAACAGGCATATATGTTTGGGTAGATGTCATTCTGAAATCAGATATTGTCTTCTCAATAAATCCTTCAGTATAATCAAACCGAACAAAACTATTCAAAACCAAAGATTTAAAATCACCTGTATGCTTATGATCCAAAGAAAAATCATGTCAGTCTTTGAATGAATGTGCAGTAAAGTTATTGTAAGTCCATGAAATGTAGCCAACAACACTATACCTCCTATCTCTCTCAGCTCCATGGAACAGGACGAGGCCAGAGAGTACTACATGGACGTCTCGGCCATCCTAACCCAGATTGGCATCTCCAGGCCTGGGGCCTCCACCTCGCAGTCCATGGAGCGCCTGTCCCGCAAGGACAGCAAGAACGTCTCTGGCCGACGGTCTCCCAGCGCCCACAGTGTCTCCCCCACTGGGGAGGAAACAGGAGGAAGCACCTCCAGGTGAGCTGAGTGTGGTGTCATCCTGAATGTTTCTGTCTGGGTGAAGGAGAGAGAAGAGACAGATGTAGTGGGGTGGGGTGAGGGAGTGTGTGTGTGAGAGAGAGAGAGAGAGAGAGAGAGAGAGAGAGAGAGAGAGAGAGAGAGAGAGAGAGAGAGAGACTTCAGACTTCAGATGGTTTATTCATGTAAGGTCACAGCCCCATATGAAAGGGGGTAGAAAACTAAAAAGCAATACATATGTATATACAAACCCAAAATAGTGCACAATACATCTAAATCAAACACAAGAGAACCAATGATGTAAGTTTTTCTCGTAACTGAAAAGCCTTATATAAAAATAAAGCCAGATTGTGAACAGTTTTATGAATTTGTGTGGAATGAATTTCATACGCAAAGTAGTGAGAGCAGGACGCTTCAAAACAAAATGGACTTTGTCTTCAGCTGATTCTTCACATAGTGGACATAGCATATTGGTAGCACAGGGTCGTCTATAGCAGAAATAGATAGATTTATAGATAGAAAGAGAGATAGAGAGACAGAGAGAGAGAAGAGAGAGAGAGAGAGAGAGAGAGAGAGAGAGAGAGAGAGAGAGAGAGAGAGAAGAGAGAGACAAGTGCACTAACTTACATATTTTTCCATGTAGTTGTACTTTACTGACTTCAGGTCACAGTTTAAGAATGAAGAGATCAAAGAGAATCACTTTTTTTTTTTTTTTTTGGGGGGGGGGATCAGAGAGTGATACTGTGTTAAATGATCTTCATTGACTTATGTTCATCAAGAGAATCAGTTTGAAACTGTCCTTTCTTTGTTTTAAGTTTTTCATCACTGATTATGTTCCATTATATCTCTCTGATTTTCTCCTGAGGTATACAAATTACTTGATCTTTGTTTCTGCTGACATGCTTGGGTTTTTAGGATTCCAGACTTTCATTTCTTATTAAACAATCAACAACACTCATTTTTCCTATCTGATCTTTTCTGAATGTAATCAGTTTCCTTGACTTCTTAAGAGTTCTGACTTTGGGGACAATGTCTGAACTTGACACCAGTGTGCATGCGTTTTGTAAATCTCATCATCCGCTCCCACCAGCACACAATGGTGTACTTTTCCACAGAGTGGAACAGGTTTTAACGTGTGGGCAAGATGTCCTTCATGTGTTTGCACATGAGACCTTGGTTTATAGCCTCATCTGAAAGATTTTCAGGCAAGTGGAGCAGTACTGATGTTAACTCAAAGGGAAAAATCCCCTTGAACAGGTGCTTCAGTGGTGGCTCAAACCTGGGCCATCAGATCGCAAGCTCTACACTTTAACTGCCGTGCTATCTTGCCCCCTACACTACCAATCTATTTCACCTGCATTGTAACCTGAGATCATGGGCATTGAAATCTGTACTAATTCTGTGATCTGTTCTGCTGCTGGTTTAACAGAAAAAGTGCCTCCAAAACGGGCCGAAGAACCCCCACACCCACCACCTCTAAAAAACTGACATCTGACAGTGCTGACAGGTGTGTTCTCCTTTTTCTGGCTCTTTTCTTTATGTTTGTTTGCTGTGCAAAATTATTCCGTGACGTAGGTATATATTTATGTGAAAGGACTGGCCTTTCCGTGACAGGAGCCTTGTTTCTTAACATGTATGGTTTGATAACGGACATTTTGTTTGGTGTACATATGTTTAGTCTGAAGTGTGAGTGTGTGTGTGTGTGTGTTTGTGTGTGTGTTGTGTGTGTGTGTGTGTGTGTGTGTGTGAAATTGTGAGCCATTTGAAAATGTGCTATTTTTTGGTGTGTAATATGAATACTGCTTTTTTTTAAAGTTTTAAATTTGCACACTTTTTTAATTGTGTAAAAAGATTATCTTGCTTGATATCAGTTTGGGTCAAATCAGCATGTGTTATAATTGTGTACTTTTATCTGACTGTCTTTTTCTTTCTTTCCTTTTGTCTGTCTTTCTCTGCATCTGGCTGTTTGTTAATGTAACTGCCTTTCATGTTTCTTCATGTCCAAACATTCATTTTGATGGTATTTTACACAATTGTGTGTGTGTGTGTATCTTTGTGTGAGTGTGTATGTGTGTGTATGTGCGTATGTGTCATGTGGTACTGTCTGTCTGTGTGTGTTTGTGTGTGTGTGTGCACGTGTGCGCATGCGTGTGTGCATGCATGCATGTGTGTGTGAGTGTGTGTGTCTGTGTATGTGCACATATGTACATGAAAGAAATGTATTTCACACATATGTTTGCAATAAGGTCTGAATTCATTCAAGACAGTACATAATGATTTTGTGCCAGGTGAAGAAATTATAGTTTGATTTTGTGTTTCAGTATGGAATATGAAGACATGGAGAGGTGCCTTTATCTGTATGGTGCTTAGCACCTGTAACATAGTATACTTTCTTTTCATCTTAACAAAATGTTGTTTAGATTTCATAGTATGATAACCAGTATGCCACTATTTTGTGTTCTGAACAGTTTTTATTCAGGTTTTTGTTTGTGTGTGTGTTTTTTTGTGTGTTTTCTGTTCTTGATAACAATAAAGTCTGTGATTCAATAGAACATTTTAGTTGATATATCATAAACTGCAGAGTAATCTGGATTATGAAAGTCATTGTCCTCAGTTTTAAGTGAATTGTCACTTGTGTTACTTCCTTTCTGATATTTTTTCTTTTTCTCTTCTTTTTCGATTGCTCCACATTGTTTTAGTTATGACTGGAAAAAAAAATTCTTGGGTTTTCACTCCATCTTTGTGTGTTTTATTTATATATGTTTATCTATTATTTTGTTTTGAGGATAATAGAACTCGTGCTTTTTTACATCCAGTCCCCATGTGCATGTGGTTTTGTAAATTTTGTCATCCATTCCCACTGGCACACAATGGCCTACTCTTCTGAAAAGTGGAACAGGTTTTAATGTGTGCTCAAGGTGTTCTGCCTGTGTTCACACATGGGGCCTCAGTTTATAGTCTCATCCAAAGGACTTTTAGGGGGCAGTGGAGTTGGCAGTGATGTCAACTCCAGGGGAAAAAATTCCCCTTAAACAGGATTCGAACACAGGTCAGCAGATCATGAGTGCAATGCACAATGCTCTGACCACCAGGCTATCCCATCCCCATGTGTGTGTGTGTGTGAGTGTATTTCTGGGTGGGTTTTTTTTTGTCTTTCTGTCTGTGTGACTGTCTGTGTTGGTGTGTGAGTGTGTCAGTTTGTTGTTTGTGGTATGTTTTTCTTTTATGTGCAGATTTAGTGAGGTTAGTCAGTAACTGTTATGTCAAAATGATATTCATAGATTCATGATTTTGATCATGTAGTTAGATTAGGTAGGAATCAGGGTAGTATTTTACTCTTACATTTGTGACCCTCCACCACAAAATGAGTCGCACTGCACCTGACCCACTTTTTTGCTTGGAGCCGTTTTAGGCAGGTGGGGGTCAAGTTGCCGATTCTGAGATTTTGATTTTTTTCTCCACCAATGGTGAAATTTTGCATATGCAACCGTTTTTACCCATTATTAAGGTAGCTGCATTTTGACTTCAGGGATGGTATCTAAACTGTGTGTCTGCATTTTAAAAATGTTTGCCAATAGTTCCTTCTGGCATGAAATGGCCTTCTCTTCCCAAGAGTGGAAGAGGTTTTATATGCAACATGTTCTACATGTGTTCACACATGGGCCTCAGTTTACAGTCTCATTTGAAGGACATTTGGTGGAGTGGAGTCACTAGTACTGATGTTATCTCCAGAGGTTAAAATTCCTTAAAACGGGTGTCTCTGTGGTAGTTAATCCTGTGCCATCAGGTGATAAGTGCAATGCTCTAACCACTAGGCTGTCCCATCCCCAGATTGGTTGTAAAAGTATAGGGTTTTTTTTTCTACCTTGTAATGAAGCATTATGGTGTAATTTTGCTTCATTTTTGTTTAAAAACACCCACCCATTCATCTTGACCAACTAATTGCGATGAACAAAGTTAATGAATTTCTCCTTTTGTGACTTCTTGATGTCTAGCATTTCAATTTGTAATAACTTTTCATGGAATGGTCCAGTTTTCAACTTTTAAAATTATTATTGAATAGCTTTTTCTTTTTAATGCAGATTAATAGCATGTCAACAATTAGCAATTTACATGCGGGACAGTGTGACTGATTATGTGGTGGAGGGTCACATAATTATGGTGAACATTGCATTCATTTATATATGATTATTCATATTAGATTTTGAAATTGCCAATCATGGTAACAGAGTATCAATATTGCTGGTTATCAAAATGGTAGTTTTATTGTCAGTGTTATTTCTCCCCCATTATCTGTAGGATGTAATCACACATATTCCGTTGAAATTTTCTATGTACATGTGGGAATATTCAATATAATTTTATTTCACTTTGTGTACTATTTGTACATAGTTAGATTTTTTTTTTTCCTTTTAGTTCTTTATTTTCCTTTGTTTTGCTTATAGTCCAGTATTTAATAATAGTTTTGTTTATGCATGCCAGTTTTTGAACATGAAGGTATTGTAGGTAGTTGTTTTATTTTGTTTTTTAAGGGAAGTAACTAAACATTTTTTTAAAAATCAAAATCTTATGCGGTTGGAAGTAGCTGTTGAGGCAGACATTTA
>CM054136.1:30076207-30116207 GCA_028751875.1 Rapana venosa
AAGAAGGTACTTCTGATGCAAGTGGAGACACAATCGTCTCATCAATGCCTGCTTCTTCCACACACAGTCATGCACACACATTAGAACTGAAATACATATGAACAAATGTGCACAAACAAATGTGTGCAATTAACCATATGCATGCACACACAGAGACACATCACTTTCACCACGAGTACGACTAGTAACAAAAAGAATATCAACTGTAACATCTAAAGTAAATGAACATAAGAAAAACAAAAACTGATACATCAAACTGATCAGTTGATAGTTGATGGTGGTACGATATTTTCCATAGATTGCCATGCCTACATTTCAACCCCATCTTAGGAAGAAGATTTTGTGAGGTCATGTTGTATTATGGCACCTTAAATTTATTTCTTCTCTTGATGTGTATCACATGTTATGCTAATCACGTGTCATATGGTAAATGTTTCTTCACCTTACATGATATGGGCACAGCTTGGGCATGACAAATCAACATTCTGTAGACAAGAGGGGTAATGTTTTCCCATCAAATGTTGATTAGGTCAGTGGAAGAAAATCAATCACAGCCACCCAGCATATTTTGATTAATTTCCAAAACAAAGTCATGGAGGGGATGTGTGAAATTAAATCATATAAAAAAAAGCCTAGCTTTCTTCATAACTGTCAAATGTACAAACTGTTTGTACAGCTCAGCTGCAAACCATTTGCTCTTTTTGATGGTGATGGTTTATTGTTTGATGATGAAAAGAAAAAGACCACAATCACGCGTATGACAATGACATGGTGATTGAACGTTGTAGGCTCTGGCTCTGGATGATGGGAACGTGTACCAGGAGCGTCTGGAGGTGATGCTGCGACGTCTGGAGCTTCGCTCACAGCTGTACCGCCAGCCTGAGAGGCCTGAAGACCAGGCTGCCATGATCATCGAGCAGGTGGCTTGCTTTTTACTTGGGTCATGTTAGTTTGCATGTGTGGGTGTGGATGTGTGTTTGGGTGTGGGTGTGTGTGAATGTGTGTGTTTGTTGTGTGTATTTGTCCTTGTATTTGTTTAGCTTGTTTGTGTGAGTTGTTTTTTTATGCATTTATATCAGTTTAAGTCAGCATGCAGGTGACCACATTTGTTTTCAAGTGTACCTACCTACAGGTAGTTGGCTGCAGTAGAAAAAAATCACCACTGTTATAATCATAATCATCATTGCAACCAGGAAGGCATTCCTCTATCCTCATGATGACATACTGTCAAATTAATGCAGATGTGTGATTTACGAAGCACATATCCCCCCCCCCCCCCCACCTCACCCCCGGGTGAACTGTAACATCAAGCACTGTTAAATCATTACTCCATGCTGTGTATTCAGGCTCGGAAAGCAGATTCTGGCACCATTCGTATGAAGCGGTCCCTGCTGGTGAAGGCAGGAGAGGCTCTGGCCCCTGACGCCTTCCTCTTGGTGCTGGACAGTGAGAGTGACACCAAAGGTAGGCCCTGAACCCTTCACAACCGGTCACTGTCCTGTATTGGACAGCATGCTACTCTCTGAGTGTATCAGTTGTTGGTGCGATGCAGAGTGTGTTTGTCTATCTGTGTCGTGATGTTGTACATTCTAACAGTTCAGTGAAATACAGGTTGTAACAACCAGCCATCAGTTACAGTTGTGGTGCATAAATGAAGTATATTCCTGAGAAAACAAGTTTTGAACTAACAGCATCACATCATTTTAGTATGAAAAAAGAGCTGAAAATTTAATATGACTTGCATGTCATCAAAGTGAAATTTAAAAAGAAACCATGCATTTTGTTGTTCTGTGAAACTTGCGATCTGTTGTCTGAAAAATCAGGCAAACATATGTTGTTTAAACCAACAGAAAAACAGTTGAAAAAAGCAAGAACATTTTGTGTATTGCTCCTGTCATTTTCCAAGGTGCTGTTTTGCACTGATATGCAGATGGGAAAGGTGATTTGGGAAACTTTGATTTAAGTTTTGATTATCATGTTCTAAAGAATGCTGCAGATTTCACTTTGCATACAATTTCTGTAAATATTGCGGATAGAGTATGATTGTGTACAAGCACTTGAGCTGATGTCAGAGAAATCAAGCTTGCATCGTTTTGGAGAAGGGATTAGAAGCAGCTATTAGTTCACACAAACTGCTCTTCATCAGTAGTTATGGAGGAAACCATTATCTGTGCCTCCAAGTGTTGATAACCTATTTCAGTAATAAGAAAAAAAAGCAAACCTCTAATTTTGTGCATGTAAGGCAAACTCCAGCTTTGTTTGTTTGTTTGTTTGTTTGTTTGTTTTGTTTTTAAAAAGTTTGTGTTGAGTGAACACCATAATGTAAAAGGCACAATAACAGTGGATTAAAAAACAACAACAGCTGTTTATTTGTTGTAATATTTCAAAACTAGATGTTCTATTATAATCTTGTTATGAAGATCAATGGTTTGGAGTCGACCTAACTGCTTTGTCATTTTGTCTTTAACAATCAACAATATGTCAAAATGTGTTACCACTCTATCTATGGTTACCATATTTATTAAAGATTCTTGTGTGGACAAGTATACATCTGTGTATGTGTGTATATTGATGAATGTGTGTTGAAAAATAATAGCAACTGTTTGTATCTTCATTATTCTGGGATCAGAGCAAGCAATTGGTAATGTGATTTTGTCACTGTTACCATTTTTCTTTTCAGCCAATTGTCAACTTGAGGAAGGTATTTCATTAAACTTATATGAGTCACTTTTCTCTCGTGCTTATGTAGTGCCCGTAGCTGCCTTGTGTGCATTTTCCCCAATGTGTTGTTTTGTGTTTTGTTCTGTTCGTTTTGTTTTGCTCTGTTTTGTTTCATTTTCCATGTGCCACTTGGGGTGAGGAAACATACTAGGACTTATTCTTTTATTTCAAAGTCTATTTGCATTTATTTTCATCTTCTGTGCTTCCACCTGATATGTCAGCATATTTAAGTTTTATTCAGTTTTTGTTTTAAATTTTGAATCATTTCAAAATGACTTCATTTTTTTAAAATACTATTTTTTTGGTTTTTTAACATTTTTTTTTCTCACTTAATGCATTATTTGCTTATTCATTCATATGGTAATATTTCAGCTGTGCACAAGATTTTTTTTCTCCCTGGTGCTTTGGATTGGGAATACAACTTGTGTTTTTCTTCCCAGTTAATCTAGTGAACTCTTTCCTAACTTTTGCAAAGTTATATCTTTTATGAGTTGAATCACCCCCCTCCACTCTTCAAGCTTTCTATGTGGTGCTTCTTTTTGAAAAAACCCAAACAAATGCTGGTTTATTATAATACTTGTTGACAAGTGGAACCATGCTGTAGAAATGAGATATTCTCAGAGACTCCCCTCACCTGTCTCCATCACCACTGTCGTCAGTAGGAGCTCCATGCAATGCCACCAGGGCTCGCCATCTTTCTCTGTCTCTGCTGAGTTCTAGGATCTCTCAGAGACAAAGAATAACATTGTATTTCATCACCTAGCTTTCAGGTTGTTTACATTGGTACCTGCTCTGAGTAACACCTAAAAAAAGATTGATGCTTTACACAGAGGGTATGTCTTCAAAGTTGAGCTACTTGCTTGCTGAACAGCAGGAAAATGTGACTTTAAAGAAGTCTGCTTTAGGGCACAAGGAAAGATCAGCTTGATTTGAACTCCTGTTCAGCAAGTCAAGGCCTGGAGCTCTCTGTGTGGAGTGTAAACCACTGTCACCAGCGCTCGCCACTGCTCTGTCCTGAGCAGGATGCTGTTGTCAGCTCTGTGTCTGTGTCATGGCTAGTTGTTGTTCTTTGCTGTTCTTCTGCCTGTCTGGAGTGCTCCGTGTAAGATCTTCTTGGGCAGTTTCCTCAAGAGTGACCTACATACCTACCTACCTACCCCTTGCAAATTTTTGTCACCAAGATTTCCTGGATTTTTATCTCATTCGTTCTTTCCCCCTGATGGTTTTGCACCTGTCCTTATCTGACCTTTGCATCCGTACTTATCTGACTGTTGCACTTGTCCTTATCTGACCGTTGCATCTGTACTTATGACTGTTGCACCTGTCATCTGACCGTTGCATCCATACCTATCTGACTGTTGCACCTGTCCTTATCTGACTGTTGCGCCTGTCCTTATCTGACTGTTGCACATGTCCTTATATGACCTCACCTGTCTTTGTCTGACCTCTGCTCTTTGAGAGTCATCCAAAAGTGAATGTGAAAGGAACAGTTTTGGGCCCAGGCCAAAAGCTTTGTTAGTTATTGATGTGAGCTAAGTGTCGAAGCCTACATCAACATGTTATTGTGCTTTGAAACGCTTTGTTGAGATTGTCTTTCCCCTATGGGGATGCTGTGGGGCGCTGTCAGTATAAACAGCATTCCCACCTTTTGTGCTAGGAATTCCCTCATTTCTATCCCCCGCTTTGTTCCTGCCTTGTTTCTTCAGTTGTTACAACTTCTTGTCTATTTTCTGCTTTCTTGGTCCACTCTCCTGCCTTTTTTCTGGAAATACTTAAAATATTACTCACAAAAGTTGGATGCGCTGGGCCTGACTTGTCAGGCACTTAACGGTAGTGCAATGTATTTTTTATCATGAGTATGGCAGAGAACAATAGTTGCTGAGTATTAATGACAACGAAGGAGTAGAGATTCTCCTCATCCTTGAAAAGCTCTTAACATATCAACATGCACTCTTCTTTCAAGAAGAAAAAAAAATCCTCAGAAGTTGGAGTTTGGCTGCCTGTATGGCCAAGTACTTGAAAACACTTGCACATGCAAATTCATCATCCATTGTGCACTTACTGTCACACAGTAATTTCTGGGCGATATGAGTGAGTCAGAGTGCATGTTCTGGGTACCCGCCATGCAACAAGATCAAGAAATGAATGATCATTTGCAGTCTTTTGGTATTAGTCTTTTTCATGTGTTTTTTTGTGCAAGGTATCATGATTTGTTAGAGGGTGCCTGACCGCTGACTTCAGCCCTTTAGGTTTGGTATTAGTCAGAGTTCATCTCTTAATACTAGATTTGCAGAGTGGCATGGATGCCACATTTGAAATACATCGTCTTCACTTTACATCTTTTCTCCATGCAGTGTTCAGTTTTATTTTCCTAGTTTTCCAGGTGCTTTTCATCATTACAGATACTTGTGTTGTTTTAATCTGTCCTCTCATACCTGTTGTGAATGCTGTCAAAATGTGTGAGGTGTATGCTTTCGGTGTTTCAGCTGCTTTTGCGATGGTGATGGAGTTATTGTGGGTCATGTTTGCTTGGAGTACTGTGGGTTTAGATTTAATGCAGATTTTTCTTTGGTTCTGTTTATATATATATATTATATTTACACACACACACATACACTAAAATGTTAGATCTTAGGCTATTAGCTGAACAACAGAGGGATACTACCCTCATAAGCTTTCTCAGAGAAGCTGGGTTTCACCAGTGCCATACTCCTAAACAACTACTTACATGGTAAGAACAAAATCCCTTGCTTAGTTACAGATTTCTTGGCTTGAAGAAATCAAAGTGTTCATCTTATTTTATCTGACCAGCAGTGTGGGGGTTCTTATCATAGATTGTTTGGGATGGCTGATGATTCAATAAATTCATCACTCAGTTGTTACCTAAAGTGAGAATGCAGCTACCTCAACAGTCACATACGCAAAAGTTGCACCATTGGTGAACCTCAGATCTCTTGCTGAAAAACAACCACACACAAAAAAATCTGTTGTCTCAGTCATTGCATTGTTTCTTAATTATACATCCTTTTTTGTCTTTTGCTGTGCTGAGTTGTAGTTGAATAGAAATGCTGCACAAATGGTTTGTTGGTACATATCCATCTTTTGATGCTCAGTCTGCTCTGTGCTCCTCCAATCTGTTCCTGATCTTTAGGCTTGTTTAGTCCATAGTTTGGGGCCAGGGTATTTTTGTTGTGATTTTGGTTTCTTGGTGTTCTTTGTGTCTGTTTCTCTTTATAAGCAGTTTGTTTTTGAGGTTTTATCTATGATTCTAAGTGTTTTTTTTTGTGTTTTTTTAATTTATTCTTTTATATCAAGGATAATGGAATAAGCACTCATGTGCTTTTTTACAACCAGTCCCCGTGTGTATGCGGTTTTGTAAATTTTGTCATCTGTTTCCACCGGCACACAATGGCCTACTCTTCCGAAAAGCGGAACAGGATTTAACATGTGCGCAAGATGTTCTGCATGCGTTCGAACACGGGGCCTCGGTTTATAGTCTCATCCGCTCATAATTATGTTTTATTTATTTAGTTTATTTTTCTTTTATTGCAAGGATAATTGAATAAGTGCTCATGTGCTTTTTTACATCTAGTCCCCATGTGTATGCAGTTTTGTAAATGTTGTCATCCGTTTCCAATGGCCTACTCTTCTAAAAAGTGGAACAGGTTTTAACATCTGCGCAAGATGTTCTGCATGCGTTTGGACACGTGCACATGGGATCTCAGTTTATAGTATCATCCGAAGGACTTTGGGGGGGGGGGGGGGGGGGGGGGTGGTGGTTGCGGAGTTGGCAGTGATGTTAACTCCAGAGGAAAAATCCTCTTGAACAAGATTCGAACTCAAGTCAGTAGATCATGTGTGTGTGAGAGAGAGAGAGAGTGTGTGTGTGTGTGTGTGTTAGGTAACAGAAACATTGGAATATTATGCTGACAAAATATTTTTATTGTCATATGCATGATAGAGTTTTGAGCACCTTTGGCACTTCTCATATACAATGAAAAAAGCACCTTCTTTTTATAGCCCTTGCTTTATCATTGTTTAGATATATGTATTATTTGTGTTTTACAGTTTGAGCTGTGTGTGTCACTCAGTCTTTCTTTGCCATACCCCCATCTCCTCCCTTTTTCTCTGTCATTTTTCATGCAGAGTTATATTACTTCCTCAATACATCATATTCCTATGGTATTGTTTGATATGAGGCAAAACTCAAAACTGAGTGGTTTTAATCTACCATTCCATTTTTTTGTTTTGTTTTATCTAAATTGTGTCAAATCTAATTTTAAAAAAAAAGAAGAAAAACTAAGGAGATATAGACTGATGAATGTTTCTGCACATTGAAGTAGTGCATATATATATATTTTTTTAATGAATATTATGATACTTCCAAAAAATTACGCTTTATAAAAAAAACAAAGGTAATTCATGATTGTTTAAACAAGTCATACTATTTTTATACTATTTTTATCTTACTTCCCATCCTCTCCATTTTTAAGGTGGATGGGGGAGTGAGGGAGGGGGAGGTTATTTCACATGCTAACTTTGATATGCCATAGACTTCTCAAGTAGTTTTCTTCATGATTTTATGGGAACAGATCTCAAACTTACATAATGATAAATACAAACATATGTTGTTGGTTCCCCATTGCAGCCCAACATACTTTGTGAACAAGCAAACAGACAAACAGATCCTCCCAAAAAAATACAAAAGAAAGAAATCTTTGTTGTGAGTGTCTGATGAGGTTTGGATAAGCGGTGTGAGTGAAGCAGTGCTAGGTTGTCACAGGAGATGAGGTCCCAAAACATGGTGACCAACTAGTTTAAAAAATTTAAAAAGTAAACGGAGAAGAAGACAGAAACAAACAAAAGCATAGCAAACTAAACACTACTGAATGACAGAGATCAAGGCATATCTGAGAGGATGTTTCCTATCTAAAGACTACAGAACGATAGTGCTTGAGGCATTGTATGCCCTGACAGGATGTAGCTCAATGTGTGCTGCAGTTGAATCCAAAAGAAAACAGATTAACCAACCAACCAACCCAACTCAACCAACCAGCTAGCTAACCAACCCGAATCACATCAAACTAAGCATACAGAATGATAACTGCTAAGTGATCTGACAGGCGTCTTGTGTACTATAGATGAAGCCAGAAAAAAACCTTAATGAAAGGAAGAAAAGAAGCAAACAAACATGATCACTCGAAACTCAGCTCACACTACAAAGTAATATTATCTGAAGCCAGAGTTGATTTAACTAAGGGTTAAAACCGGGTCATACTTAGACCACTGTGTGTGACATATTCTGTCCTGGTTGTAGACTGATACTGTTTAGGTTATTGCGTGGTGTGACAGGTTATTTTCTGGCTGACTAAAATATGACTGACGTCTGCCTTAACTCCTCAAGGAGTCATTGGGGCAGTGCATGCACTGAGATTTTCAAGCAGTGACTGTGTCAAGGGCAAGTTGTAGTCCATCCCTTCTCCTGGCCAATGCTGCTCTTCTCTTCTCTTCTCTTCTATGGCACGTTGATGGGGGTCTAGTGGTGCACAACATGCCCTGCCTGCCATCACGCCTGGGACCTAGCTGGGCTTACAGTCACAGTGGAAAGGGGAATGGAGTCCATACCAGCATCAACTCAAGGGGAAACATTTCTTCAAATGGATGCTTGAGTGCAGACTGGAACCCCCTGTGCCTGTAGTCACCATCAGATCACAAGTCTGATGCTATACTCTCCATGGTAGACCCACCTGTACCCCCCATCCCATTAAAGAGTGCTAATTGACTCAAGTCATTGCCTGATCAGATAGCATATGAGCTCTGTGCTGTACTATATGTCATCAGAAAAAAAAACACATCTAACAAACAGAAACATTTGATGTCACTCATACAGAATGATATTGCCAGATATTGCTCTAGACACAAGCAGGAAAAACTGACAAGATCACACACCAACAAAGTGATATAAGGAACGAACTTGTCTGGTCTGACAGTCTTTTTGCCTGTTCTGTAGATGAGGCCAGCGGCAAAGGCCCACTGACGATGATCAAACAGCTGGGAGGAAAGGCCAGGACCTTCAATCGCTATGTGCGGAAAGCTGAGGGACATCTGAAACGTCTGGGGGATGAAAATGATCGTGAAAGGTGAGCATCCCTCTTCGTCAACAAAAACATAAATTAAAAAAATGTTCCTTTGGGAGATGCTCAAGTGTATGTGATGTTAGGCATCCAGAGGCAGTGACAGATGTACATATGTCTGTGTCTGTGTGTGTGCGTAAATTCAAAATCTGTTAATATTATTTGTGAGTGGTAGCATTGGCATCAATGATTTGAATGCAAGCGCTTTGATTTGTTTGCTTTACAAGATTCAGTGCTTTAAAAATTCCCTATATTATTATCATTATCTTCTGCAGAGCTCGTCTGTGGGCTGATCTGGCAAAAACGGCTCGTAAACAGGAGGTGTGGGACGTGTGTCGAGTGGCTGCCCGGTTCTGTCTTCTGTATGATGACGGGAGGTGGAGGAATGTGGCCCCCAAACCAGACACGTAAGTGTTGTGGCATTTTGGTTATGATCTGGCCGTGTGTGTTGGGGGGGATCTTTTTGGGTAGAAGTGTGCATGTGTGTGCATGCATGCGTGCGTGTGTGTGTGTATGCACATGCCCGCAACTGTGAATGTAGATATAGTGGTGTGCGTGCACATAAGTAAAAAAAACAAACCAACAACTCATATTGGAATTAGCACCTTAATTTTGCCTTGTGAAGATGACCATAATTAACTCTACAAGAAAACGTAATTTTACTTTAAGCATAATTTCTTTCCCATGATAATTCCATTCGATACCTGCAAGTTTAGTACAGCCAAGGCAGTACTTAACTACACAGACATAAAGGAAAAGAGTGAAGAGAAAGAAAAGTATAGGAATTTCTGTCCTCAAGTGCAGTCTGTTCTTTCCTTCAACAGACCCAAGGCATACTGTAACCATACAGACATAAAGGAAAATAATGAAGAAAAAGAAAAGTATAGGGGTTTCTGTCCTAATAGTGCAATCTGTCTTCTCTTCAACAGACCCAAGGCAGTACATAGCCACACAGACATAAAGGAAAAGAGTGAAGAAAAAGAAAAGTATAGGGATTTCTGTCCTTAAGTGCAGTCTGTTCTTTCCTTCAACAGACCCAAGGCAGAACGTAGCCACACAAACATAAAGGAAAAGAGTGAAGAAAAATATAGTGATTTCTGTCCTTAAGTGCAGTCTGTTCTTTCCTTCAACAGACCCAAGGCAGAACGAAGCCGCACTGACCTGAAGGAGGAGAGCGAAGAGAAGAAAGGGGGCAGTCGCCTTGGCAGTCGACCCCTGACCCCTGTGGAAGGTGTGCCGCTGTACGACAAAGACCTGATCCGCATGCTGGCTGAAGTCAACTTCATCAACGGAGAGGTGGGAGTTTTAGTGTGTGTGGGGATAGGGTGGAGGGAGGATGAGTGGGTGGGTGTCTGGGAAGGGGAGGGGGGAGGACGGAAACAAGAGTTGGGGTGAGTGGGTGGGATGGGTGAATGTGTGTCTTTGTGGGGTGAGTCAAATCAAATCAAATCAGTTTCTTTTATTCTGAAGATGACAAGTATTTATGTGTTGTTTTTTTCACACCCAGTCCCTGTGTGTGAGTAGTTTTGTAAATTTTGTCATCCATTCTGACTAGAACATAATGGCCTAATCTTCATCCACGTCATCATTGTTGTGGTCATCATCACCATCCTCATCCTCTTTAATTAATGTCCTCACTGTGCAGGCTTTGGTTCACTTGCTGAGGGGTGAGGGGGTGCAGCTGAACAACAAGCCCATCCCTCCAGAGGACAAAAGCAAGCGCCCTAAAGGCTACGTGGCCAAGAAACCAGAGGATGACCCAGACTGGGTTGAATACTGGTCAGTTTGTGTGGTGGTGTGTGTGTGTGTGTGTGTGTGTGTGTGTGTGTGTGTGTGTGTGTGTGTGTGTGTGTGTGTGTGTGTGTGTGTGATCCTATGGTAGGATACACGTAAGTTGTTATGGTGTAAAATTACAAGGTCTATTATGATGTTTTCTTATGACAGGATATGTATCATAGTGTAATCATATAAAAGGATATATATATATATATGTATATATATATATATCTATATATCTATATATATATATACACACCCTTTTATATGATTATATATATCATGGTGTTAACCTTACAACAGGCTGCTATTTCAAACCTAAGATTCTCTCCTCTTGTTTCATCTCATTTCTGTCCCTGCCCTCAACAACCAAACCCCCCATCACCCTGAGTGTAAACCTTTGTGTGTGTGTGCGCACGCATGTGTGTGTGTGTATATGTGTGTGTTTACATTTGAATTTGTAAAACTATTAATTGTAACTGGTTGCATGTGAAAGACTAGGATGAATGAAAGCGCTTTGATTTGTTTTTTGCAAGATACAGCGCTGTATAAATTCCATGTATTATTAAATCATGATGTAGTCTTCTGGCTGCACATGTTACAGTGTAGCCTTATGACAAGAGATATGGTGTAATCTCACAGTTGGAATGTTTTCCCCTGGCTTGCTCGGCTAGAGCTCCAAGGTTGACTGTTGGTAAGACTTTTGTGTATGTGATCATCCCTTCCCACCCCCAACCCCCATATAGGTAGCTGCATTCTGACTTTAGGGATGCTGTCTAAACATGACACCTGTTTGCATGCGTTTTTGAAATGTTGTCATCCATTCCTAATTGCGTGAAATGTCCTACTCTTCCAAAAGGCGGAATGAGTTGTTAACATGTGCACAAGATATTCCGTGAGCATTCACACACAAGTCCTTGGTTTATAATCTCAACCGAAGGACTCTGACATTCAGTTTGAATTTTTGGGGTGTCAAACTGAGGTGAAAGGGCAAGGCAGAACCCAGAATCTCACAGTTTACTTGTTTGGTAGGTGATCATTCCTCCTTTCACAGAAGGACAATATCATAGAGTACTTTTTAACTGTAACACCCCAACAAGGGTTAAAAAAAAAAGTAAATCCCAAAAACTGCCAGCCAGCCATCCAGGCACTGATGTGGAAGTGTGTGCTGCTGCCAGTGACTGGATAGCGGAGCTGTCGGAGGCCAGCACCAAAGCTTTCCTGCGAGGGATGGAGCTGGGAGTGGAGCTAGCGGAGCCCTGGTTGGTGTGCTGCGCAGCCACCTACGTCTGGAACTACAACAACCACATCCTCAGCAGCAACCGCCACCGTGAGATTGTGCCCGCCCTGACCACCCTGCTGAGCGGGCTGAAGAAAGTGGGGCATGCAGGGTGAGGGTTTGTTTTGTCAGGGTTTTAAAACATTTGTTTGTTTGTTTGGTGGATTGGTTTGTTGGGGTTCTTTTGGAGAGAGTCAGAGAGAGAGACACAGAGAGAGAGAGAGACACAGAGAGAGAGAAAGAGACAGAGAGGGAGAGAGAGAGAGAGAGAGAGGGGGGGCAGCTACAAGCACATGTATGCATACACACACCACGCAAGCATGCATGCACGCACACACATACACAGACACACACACACACATATGAATCCATGCAAGCACACAACATGCACACATATAATCACACACACGCACACACAGTCAGAGTCAAGTCAAATTCAGTTTTTGTCATTTCCAGATGGTATTGAATAAGTAAAATATCTTTGGTTTATTTCAACGGGCCACTATTGTAGAAATTCTAGGTGAGCCTCAGAGTGCTTAAGCTATGGAACATTCACAGTAACAATAACAAAAACATTTTACCCAGCTATCAGATTCCTCCGCTTTTCAGCTACTCTCAGCTGCTATCCATTCCATCCCATCCCATCCTGTCCCATAATATCCCATCCTGTCCCATCCCATCCCATACCATCCCATACCATCCTATCCCAGCCCAACAAGTGGTAAATATAGCAGGGACTAACCACATCCACACTTGGCAGCTTCACACCTTTTTCAGTGTAACAGTGTAGAAAATCACAAGGGTGAGGAGGGGCATGGGGGTGACAGGAAGGGGATGCTGATGTTAGCACTGGGGTCTGGACCCTTGACTGAGATACGCTGGTTTATATATTTATTTATATATACCACTTTAAGTCACGTCAGATTTCTCTGGGTGAAATTCGGGCTGCTCTCCCGGGGAGAGCGCGTCGCCACAGAGCAGCGCCACCCATTAAAAAAAAAAAGTTCTGTCTACAACTGCATTTGTTTCCCTATGCATGTGCAGAGAAACAGTGCTGCTGGTGAACATCTGCAAAGCCCTGGCCTATGGTCTGCTGGTGCCCTGGATCCCTCAGCTGCCCAAGGAGGAAAAGCCAGAGGCGCCGCCGTCAGTAGCGGCAGGAGCCAGTCCCCGCAGCAAGGGAGGGAAGAGTGCTCCCTCCAACAAGGCCAAAACCAATGGGGTCGTCATCAACCCTGATGCTGCACCGGATATCAAAAAAGCCACCGAGGTTGGTTGGTTTGTGTTGTGGTGCTGCTTCTGCACCAGTGACCACATAGGTTATGGGGCATACTTTTACCTTTAGTATGTATTTTCTTAACAGATTGTTAGTTTTGTCATTGTTTTTTATATGGAACATAAAAGTGTACAAACTTTATTATCAAGTGCAGTACCTGATTTTGGTGAGATAAATACATAATTGTGTATCATGTTGTTGTGAAAACTTTTTTTTTTTAAATGTCACAGTCTGCTCTTATAATGGTGACTGAGGTTTGAAAGTTGTGCCCTCATCAGATTGTGATTTTTTGTTCTCATCTCCAAAGTCATTAAAGAAAAAAGGCTTGAACTTCCATAAATATTATTAATACCAGATAGTGATGATCACCAAAATGAAACAACAAAGAAACAAATACACCTCCCTCAACCCCAACCCACCAACAAATCAAAATTTTTAAAAAAACCTGTAACCTTGTCCATCACTGAGTGTAGTTGACCACCAAAACAACACACACAAAAAACAACAACAAATTAACACTTACATTTGTAGATAACACCAAGAATACATAGTGAGAAAATCTTGGCCATTGCCGAGTTTTGAACCGATGTGTGTATGACTGACTGACATGTTCATTTTTTCCTACAACAATCTTGATGACTTGCTTTGATGCACGACACACAGCTGTCAGTTTCCTCCCACTTTCAGCTCCTCTCAGCTGCTATCCATTCCATCCCAGCTGGTGCTAATTATAGCAGAAAGTGACTGTACCTGGACTTGGTAAAAGGAAGGGGCACACTAATGTTAGCACTGGTCCAGACCCTTGACTGAGTTATGCTGGATTTGAGCACTGTGGTGTGGCAGGTGTGTGAGTTTGCCATGAGCACCACGTCAGGAGACAACCCCCAGGACGTGGTGCCCATCGCTGTGCGGCAGCCCCTGCTGCAGATCTGGGTCACCGCCAAACAGATGGGCCAGCACCAGATCTCCAAGACTCTCGGCACGGAGGACGATGTGAGTCAGGACTAAGTGTGAAGGAGTGGGTGGGTGGGTGAGGAAGAGGGGGGGGGGGGGGGGGGGGGGGGGGGTTATATTGAAGAAATGTTATAGGACTGAGTTGTGTGTTTTTGTGTGTGTGTCCATGTCTGTTCTGTGTGCATGTGCATAAATGCATGTGTGTATATTATGTCTAAGCATGTATGTGTGTATGCCTATATACATAATACATAATATATATATATATATATATATATATATATATATGTATGTATGTGTGTGTGTATGGATGCATGCATGCACATGCCTAATGCTCAGACATGAATACACGAGCATGACCACCTGTCTTCATTTCCACAGGCCAGCACTGATGGTCAGAAACCAATGACTCGCGCCATTGTGGCCACGGAGATGTTGTCTGTCAACAAGAACGGCATCATGGAGTTCAAGGAAGCGCCCTTCATTGGTGATGTAAGTGTGTGCCTCAGGGTTTCGCTTTTCTGCAAACATGGAAGAAACATGCATTCTGTGATTGAAAAGAAACATTAAAATGTACCATAAGAAAACATATAAAGCAGAGAAATTATACATTTTGTGTAATGTTGTTATTATAGTGTAAGATGAAGAAAAGTAAAAAATAAAAAAAATTAAAAGATTCCTTAGGTTATATGTGTGATGTTATCACCATAGTTTTGCTGAAAGGAAAAACTGAAAATCTTATCTCCAGATTAAAAATATAGAAAGAAAAGAAAAGAAAAATGAATAAAGAGTGGTAAATAATGTTTTCTCTGAGGGATTTTCTTTTTCCCTGTCCCTCGGCTACAGCTCCAAGGTTCACCAATGGTGAGGCTTTGGTCATGTGACCGTTTTTACCCGCCATTAAGGTTGCCGCATTCTGACTTTGGGGATAAGAAGGATTATGCAAATAATCTGTGATAGCGTTGATGACCATACCATCACCAATAGTAAGGTCTCTTCTCTCCTTTTCTCTGCGTTCCCTTACCAGGCAGGGTGTGTAGTGACTGTTTTTCTCCTTGTGCTTGTGACTTTGCAGGAGGTCTGCCTGCTGGCCTCAGTCAACACATTCTGACTTCAGAGCAGCTCATATCGCTGATATATACACTAGGGAAAGGGAATAAGGCACTGGCAGGTCTGCACTTGACTTGGGAGATTGTAAGATGAGGAGTGGAGCCAAAACAGACATCTAAACTTGCTTGTTTATATTCTGGCTTATTCCTTTTTTCTGTTTGATGGTACTTATGGGGGCCTGGTTTGAGTCTGTGCTGAGAGGACTTTCCCTGAGATCAGAGTTAACATTGGTATTGACTTCACTTGTTTAGGATGAAATAATAAACTAAAGATCCATGTTCGAATGAATGCAGATATCCTACTCACACCAAAACCCCTCAACCTTTTGCATAAAGAGTAAAGCCAACTATGGTCGATGGCATGGACGACATGAACATACCTAGCATGCATCATACTATCTAATAATAATAATAATATATGGAATTTATATAGCGCTGAATCTTGTAAAAACAAACAAATCGAAGCGCTTGGAATCTGGAGACAATGAGGGTCTGCCAGGTTCGACTTACCCTTGACACACAACCTGAAAAACTCAGTGTCATTGCTCCACTAACTTCACAAGAAGTGAAAGGGAAAGTGAAGTGAATTGAAGTGAAGTCATTTGGCTGTCAGAGATGGAACAGGACCAGGAATCACCTGCCTGCTGTGTTTGCGGGGTGTTGCAGGTGGCCCAGATGGTGGAGAAGAGCACGTGGTCAGACCACTTCATCGAGCTGCAGATGTGGGTGCGCCTGACCTTCCTGGCGTTTGAGGCCAGCAGCATGCACAACCTGGTCATGAGGTGCAGCAACAAGGCGCTCAAGTTTGCCGCCCATGGAACGCAGGCTAAAGCGCGGCGCAAGGACAAGTGAGTTAGTTCCACGACTAGGGAGCAAGGTTGTACTTTTTTGGGGGGTAATTAAAGAAATACTTTTGGAAGAGTAGTTAGTGTAGTTTTTAATAATAAAAAAAACAACTAGAGAGAGTAGCGGCTGTAATCCTGGGAGAATAGCAACTGTATTCCCATCCCCTCAAATACTAGGGAGAGTAGCCACTGTAGTTTTTAATTCCCCCCAAAAATACTAGGGAGAGTAATTACTGTATTTTTCAAACAACCCTCCCTCCCCCACCAAATACTAGGGAGAAGAGCTACTGTATTTTTCAATTCTCCCCCAAAATACCAGAGAGAGTAGCTACTGTTTTTGTTTTTTTTAATGAAAAGATGCTGTGAGAGTACTTGTTATATTTTTCCAGTTAGAAATACTAGAAGAGAAGTTGCTGTATTTTTCAGTGAAAAGAAATTTGATTGCCCTGTGCTCAGTGCCACATATAAAAGCAAAAGAGCAGACTTAGGTGAGAAATAAGGAAATGTTCAAAGTGTTCTGCATGATTCTGAGCTGCATGTCCTGGTATAAAGTGGCAGAAAGTATTTTACCAGTCAACACTAGGAGAGCTACTGTAATATCGGTAGTTTAGACTTACTAGCTGCCATGACATTCTTCACTCTTCAGCCCCTCCCATTCATCTACCCCTTTTTTCTTTGCACTCATAACGTGAATGTATAATTGTTTAAATCACCTTGTAATGAATGGACTTGAAACTATCGAGTATGAGGAAGAAAGACTGTGGAGAGTAGTTACTATGTTTTTCCATCAAAAATTCTAGAAGAGAAGTTACTGAATTTTTTATGCATTTCTGTTTTTTTTTGTTTTTTGCATGGTATAGAGATTTGTTATAAGGCTCTCTTTGGTCTGATACTGCCAACCAGCCCTCTAGGTCTCTGTTAGGGTTACCCCCACCCTTATCTCCTGTTACCCAGGGAGCCCAGAGGGTAGAGCTTTTAACACAGCTCTTGATCGCAGGATGTGACGTGCCCATCATCATAGGCCACATTGGGTATTTCATGGAGACAACAGAGCCACCTGTTGTCCTGCCTGGTCCTGAGATCAACATCGCCAGTGTGATCCAGGGCTGCTTTGGTCCCGGGCAGTTAGCCCTTATTTCTGGGGGCCATCTGCCTGTCCCCACCTGGTTGAGGATGGTTGCCTCACCAGGGCTGTGATCATGATGATGAGCATCATGCAGAGTAAAGAGGATGACCCTGGCCTGTGGTTTTCAGACACCAGTACATGGTGGAGCAGGAGATGCTGAGCTACGCCAGCGTGCTGCAGGGCCAGAGTCTGGTGCTGAACATGGCGGGCAAGAACTCCATGAGGAGAGAGGCCATGGAGGCCTTCCTCAACAGCTGCAGGTATTCTGCTCTGGTCTCTGCAGGGCTCTTGTGCTCGTGTGGTTTTTTTTGCTGTGGATGTAGTTTGTTGTGTTGTGATGTGGTGTTTTTGGTTGTTGCATTCTTGAGTGTGTTGTGGTGTGGTGGTTTTTGTTGTGTTTTTGTGATATTGATGATGGTTGACTGTGATGTGATGTGCTAGTGTTTGTTCTTGTGTTATTGATGATGGTTGACTGTGTGTGTGTGTGTTGTGCTGTGTTGTGTTGTTCTATGTTCTTGTGTTATTGATGATGGTTTACTGTGCTGTGCTGTGTGGTGTTGTATAATTTCATCATCAGTTTCATGCAGGGATGGTTTTCCATGTTGTGTACCATTCCGTCCTTTGTTGAATTGTGCTTCACTGTGTCACATCTTTGTTAGGTGTTGTACTGTACTTTGTTGTAATATGTTGTACTGTATTGCGTTGTACTACTCTGTGCTGTATTGCATTGCATTGATTTTTTTTCCTCCTCCATGTGCACTGACACCTTGGGAATACTAAACATTTTTTAAAAAACCCAAAAAACCCATGGGAATGTGGGTGATGATAATAATGATAATCATGGACTATGGAGGCAGTTGTTTGTCTTCTTAACCATGTTCATGGCGTTGTTTCCTGCAGATTTGCCCGTGCCGCCGGCAACTACGAGCTGGTGATGGCTGCAGCCCGGCACTACTGGAACGCAGCCATCCCCCTGGTCAGCCAGCCCATTGAGAGGGAGCTGCTCAAAGAGCCCCTCAAGATCATCCTGGACTGTATCGCCGCCACAACTGACAAGAAAATTAAGAAAGAGGTCAGTATGGGGAGACCTGGCTTTGCCACTGCAATGTTGTGCACTTCTCTTGCCTGATTTTGTGGGTGTGTGTGTGTGTGTGTGTGTGTGTGTGTGTCAAAAATGGTCCTTTGTTAGGGGTAAACAAGGTGTTGGAAATGCTGGCATGGATGGATAATGATGAGAAAAGACAAAGGTAACCAACAAAACTGAAAGAAATGGATTTATTGCTGTCAGTGATTGTAAGTAAGCTGATTGTCTGCCATGTTGGCATCAAGGCGGCCTAAACAAGAAGTTTTGCAAAACAACTTTTCACCAAAATATTATTTACATCTATTTTTAGAGAGTCTTTTAATAAACAGAAGGACAGTCCTTGCTTTACAACTAAAAAAGTAAAGAAAAAAAACAACAAGCTAAAACTAACCAAACTTTTTGTTTACAGAACTAAGAATCAGGGGCTTACTTTATAAAAGCCATTCATGTATATATTTGTATAACAAATGCAACTGTGCTGACCAAAACCAGAAACATAGAATTGCAGACGTCCATCTATTGTCCAGTAAATGTATCAGAAGAAGAATCAGAAGCAGTTTTGCAGCACATAACAGTACGCAGCTGTACAGGACAAGACACAAACATAGAGTGTAGAAGAAAGTCTTTTGTATATAATCATGTGGCTTGACTTCACGTTCTCCCTTAAATTAATTGCTGGCAGGGGGAGTTGTTGGGGGCAGTGCACTGAATGTGTTCAAGTAGTGTGTTGTGACCAAGGTAAACTTGATGAAGCCCATCCCTCTCCAGGTAGCAGGGTGCATGCTGAGTATGTTCATATCATCCATCCCACTGCCTTAGCTGGCCTACTCTTCTACACAGGACTTTGGTTTATATTCTCATTTGAAGGACTTTCACGGGAGTGGATGACTAACTCCAGCAGGAAAACATGCCCCTGAACGACCCCTTAGCAGAGACTGGGACCTACTCCTTCAGCTATCATCAGATCACTAGCGTGACACTTTAACTACAAGGCTATTTCAGCTTCCTGTAATCAGATGCGGAGAACAGGATGCCTCAGTGGCCAGAGCATTGGCTCTCTCCATGCTAAGATTAGACAGTGCTGAGCATGGTTGCCCCACAGATGGGTGACTGTTGGCATGCCTTGGCTTCAATTTAGTCGCTCAGTTCACCCAGCTATAAATGGGTACCTACCCTCTTTAGAGACAGGGAAAGTAAAGCAGATGGGGAGAAGAGATATATATGGGCGCCACCCTCAATATGCTGGCCCCTAGAGAAGCTAGGTCTTTGACATATGGCTCCCCAAACATCATACAGGTTAAAAAAAACGTGACCTTATTTCCTTGTAATCACAAATCAACTCACTGCTGTTCAGGAGCCACCCAAAGAAGAGAAGCCGGAGGAAGAAGAAAAGCCCAAGGAGGAGGAGGAGGCAGTAGTCAAAGAGGAAGGGGGGGGAGACAGCAAGAAAGTGGTGGTGCCCCCCAAACCCAAACCCCCGGCAGGAATGATCGGCAAACCCAACGAAGACCTCACCCTGCGGGCAGCCATGTATGGCGTCCTCTTCCAGTCCTACGCTGACAATGTGCGTGCTCTTTTTTTCCCTCTGTGTGTGTGTGTGTGTGTGTTGTGTGTTGTGTGTGTGTGTGTTGTGTGTGTTGTGTGTGTGTGTGTGTGTGTGTGTGTGTGTGTGTGTGTGTGTGTGCATTGAAGTTGTGACTGTGAAAGTTTTGCTGTTTTTTAATAAATCCAGTGTGCAAGTAAGCAAGTGCATGGAAGTCTTACAAATTTATGAGAAACAAAGTGAATATCTAAAAAGACAAAAAAAAACCACCCCAAAACCCTGTAAATCCAACACACTATTTTGAAACAGATATCACCTTTTCATCACTAAATTCTTCATTTCTGACTGCTGTCTACAGAACACAATTTTTTTTTAAATTATTTTTTTAAAAAGCAGTTGAAAAACATTCAGCTTGCATCAGCAGACTTGTGAGAGATTACCTGGTGTGTAGTTGGCAGGAAATGAACTGCTGCCAGAGAACATAATTATGTGAGCAGAATTTTGGGTTGTTTTTTTTGTTTTATGCTCCTCTGCTAAGCGCTCCTAGGTTCACCAATGATGGGATTTTTGTGTATGTCAACGATTTTTGCTAGATGACAATTTTTTTAAATGCATGCACGCAGTTGTGCTCAGACACCCATCCCTGAAGTTGGAATGCAGTTACCTTAATGGAAGGTAAAAACAGTCACATACACAAACCCCCAACAAAATACCACCAACAACACCAATAACAGCAATAAACTTGATCCTGTGCAGTTTTTTCTTGCTTATTCTGTTGTTTTTGGTTGTTTGTTTATCTGTTCTGATGTGTTTCTGCACATGCAGACAGGAAAAAAAAGATTAATGAGTAGGGGCACTCTTGTGGCGACACACTCTCCCCAGGGAGAGCAGCCCAAGTTTCACGCAGAGAAATCTGCCATGACTTAAAGTGGTATACAATACAACACAAAACAATACAACGCAAAACAATACAACACAAAACAGTACAATATATCATAATACTATTCATATTGTGTGAACAGGGGGAGTGGGAGCTGGCTCTGCAGGCTATGGACCAGGCTGTGTCTGACATGCCCAGAACTAAACACCGATTGTAAGTTGTGTGTGTGTGTGTGTGTGTCTGTGTGTGTGTGTGTGTGTCTGTGTGTGTGTGTGTGTGTGTGTGTGTTGAATGAGTGGGTGAGTAAGTTTGTGTGACTCTGTGTGTGGGTGTGTGTGAGAGTGTGTTTGTGTGTGTGTATAAATATGTCTGTCTGTCTGTCTGACTGCCTGTATGCATGTATGTATATATGTATTTATAAATGTATGTGTGTATATATGTATATCTATCTATCTATCTATACATATATATATATATATATATATATACATATACTCATACATACATACATACATATATATATCTCTCCAAAGAAAACACCAAAAACTCATAAATTGATGTTTATTACTCTTTATCACACAAACTGTAGTACACTTTTCCATTCATCAACAGGCTGGTGTTCAAGCACCGTGTCATGGTCAAAGCCAAACTGGGACGAAGCGTCCACATGGACATCCAGAAATTCAAGGTAACGTCCTCGTGTGTTTTGTCACAGTTCAGTATTCAGTATAACTAGACTGAAGAACAGGGGAAGTAAAGTTGTGAGAAAGAGAGGGAAGTTATGTAGACTGACCAAGACACTGTGGACTCAAGACTGACTCTCTCTCTGCCTCTGTCTGTCTGTCTGCATGTCTGTCCAACTGTGTGTGAAGTCAGTTTCAGGTGTAGAGCATGGTGGGGGAGCCAGTTAAAGGGAAAAAAAGTCTTCTAGTTGTGTGCAAAGCATGTATAAATGATACAGATGTGGGATATAAGATACACTGGAAAAACAGCTGCCATGGCGCAGTAGTTTGTGCTGTGGGTTCTTTGTCAGTGTGATGCTATAGGCTTGTTTGTTCTGTCTGTGTGTTTCTCTGTTCATTTGTGTGTGTGTGTGTGTGTGTGTGTGCGTGCGTGCGTGCGTGCGTGCTGCATGTGTGTGTGTGTGTGTTTCTCTCTGTCTTTGTCTCTGTCTCTGTCTCTCCCTTGTGCTTTGAGGAATGGCTTTTATATTGAAGCCTAGTAGAATTTATATGTTACAGAAATTTTGTCGGGGTTGGGGAAAAAATAGTTTTGGGAAAACATAAATTGTTATGTATGAAGAGGAGTTATCCCTGTTCTCTCTCTTGCAACAAACACAAAGATGGGATGCGATGAGTACTTTTCCTTGGTATGGAACATTTCTTCTTTTTTTTTCATGTCGTTGCAGATTTTTATTGGATTGCACAATGATTGTTCACAATCGCATCAGCTTTGCTGTGCTTAATTGAGCTTCACATATTAAAAAAAAATATATTCGTGCGAATTGTAAGATCATTGGCACCAAGCTTGAAATGTTAAGAAAGAAATGAGGATCATTGACAAGTATTAGTTTATTTTCTCTTTTTTTTTCTTTCCTTTTTCACTTTTTTTTAGTATTTTTTTTTTCTTTCTGTCTAAACTCTTTGAATAGTTTATCTTGTTTCTGTCTGCAGATATTGAGACTATAAACCAAGACCCCATGTGCGAATGCACACAGAACATCTTGCGCACAAGTTAAATCCTGTTCCTCTTTTTGTAAGAGTAGGCCATTGTGTGATGATGGGAACAGATGACAAAATTTACGAAACCGTTTACACACGGAGACTGGATGTAAAAAAGCTCATAAGTGCTTATTCCATTATCCTCGATATAAAAGAATAAAGTAAGATCAAATAAAACATCTCTAATACAGTAATAGTAAATCTATATTATATCTCAAATGACAATATCTACAGTTACTGTAAGATTGAGATGTTAGAATTCTCTTGATATAAATATCTGTGTAATGAACACAAGAAGTCATCAGTTGTGCAGGCAGTATTACAAACATACACATAAACACACATAACTATTACTCAAACTTTCAGCAGTTGCTGGATTTTCAAATGTGTAAAAATGAACCATAAAATTGAAGAAACGTAAAGGGCTTGAAGTATACAACCAAATAGTTGGAAACTGTCGTAAGTCACACTACATTTTCTTCCTTAAACTTAAGAATTATCTGTTGTGTAACTTGATTTTTATGTGAGGCTGCATCATCCTCACACTTTCTCATTGAATCTGCAGTATTCTATTGTACAGAAAAATAGAGTTTGAATTTTGATAGTGCTGACTGCATGCAAAGAATATGACTGCCAGGGTAAAATGTAATACAGCTTGTGGCATGGTTGACCCAAATATACCCAGCATGGACTGGACCATACAAACTAGAGATGGCAGGTTCAGCTTGTCTTACCCATCAACACACTGCCTGAAAAACTCAATTCTGTGTACCAACAACTCCTCAAGGAGTCAGGATATAGTGAAGTCAATTGTCCAGTCCCTCACTCAGTGAAAGTCAAGTAGACTTAACTGTGAATGAAGTCAGTTGGCCTGTCCTTCAGTCAATGAAAGTCATGTAGACTTTACTGCAGTCTAAGGTAGTGTGCAGAAACTCAATCGCCTTGACCGTTTAGTGAATGTAAACTCTTTTTTTGTTTTTTCTGCGATCACATATATCTGTTTTCAGATCACTGCACACTCTGCTGTATATCTATTACTGTTTGCTCTCTCGCTCTTTCCCTCTGCATGTCTGTCTGTGTGTCTGACTCTGCTTGTCTATTATGTCTCTCTGTCTCCCTGTCCTTTTTCTCTGTCTGTTGTTCCATCTCTGTGTCTCAGTCTTGCAATGTATCACTCACTCTCTCTCTGTCCGTCTGTCTGTCCGTCCGTCTGTCTCTCTCTCTCTCAGTTGTAAAATAATATTCACCTGTCTTTTTCTCAAAAAATTCTCGAATGCCTGCCTTGCTTTCACATGTATTGTTGCTCTGTATGCATAGACAACTGAGAGTGGCGGTCACAATATTTCTTTCATTTTTTATCATTTATTGAATTATCATTTCTTTACTGCTTTGTTTTCCATGTTATCTGTCAAATGAATTTTCTAATTAATTTGAAATGTGCATTTGATAATGTTGGAGAGTTTTCTCCTGTATCTCTGTTTTTGTGTGAAGGATTGGTTATTGTAATGATATTGATGTGAGAAGAGAAAAGCATACAGAGTGTTTTATTCATTGATATTATAATAAATCAAGTTTAAGTTATTGGATGTTGATTTCTGAGAAAAAAAGGAAATTGGCAGGATGGTTAACACGTTCACCTGCCTGACCGGTAAATTGTGAGGTTCTGGCTTTGATTCCCAGCCTTGCCCTTTCTTCCCAGTTTGATGGGAAAATTGAATGTCAAAGCCCTTCTAATGAGACTATGAACTAAGTCCCCATGTGTGAATGTATGCAGAACATCTTGTGCACACATTAAAAGCATGTTTTGCCTTTTGGAAGAGTAGGCCATTGCCGGTAGGAATGGATGACAGAATTTAAAAAACACATGCACACAGGTGTTGTGGTTAGATACGACCCCCGAAGTGGAATGCAGCTACCTGAATGATGGTTTGGGGGGGAGGAGGGGGGGAGGGGAACAGTTGCATATGCAAAAATCTCACCATTGGTGAACCTTTGAGCTGTAGCTGAGGAATGGGAAAAGAAAAGATACCTAAAAAAATTCAAAAAACCAATATGGACATTGAATGAAGATCTTTTAGAAGATTCCAAAACTAATTCTCTAGATCCAAATGAAAGATAAAGATTACACTGATGAGAACCACGAGAATGACAGGAATGAAGGTGATATTGATTGACAGCAGTGGTGATGATGAAGTTGATCAGGATCGTGGGATGTTGATACCTGTAGAGAAGATGGTGATTATGATTTCAAGATTGACAATGATTAAGGTGATGATGTGATGCTGGCGATGGTGGTGGTAGTGATGGTAGGGGTGGTGGGGATGGTGGTGATGATCACAATGATGATAAAAGTATAACAATGACAGAGTTATGGTGATGGTGGCAAAGATGATGATGATGACGATTATGATGATGATAACAATAACAGTAGTGACAATGAAGATGTAGACACCCTGCACTGTGCCCTACCTGTCCACAGGACGAGAGTGAGGACTACGTGGCCCACATGTGGCGAAGAGTGGCCCTCAGCTCCAAGGAACTCTGCGAACAGCTCTCCTCCTACCAGAACGCTATTGAGGCCCTCAATGTGAGTACCTAACAGCTACCAGAACGCTATTGAGGCCTCAATGTGAATACCTAACAGCTACCAGATGGCTATTGAGGCCCTCGATTGAGTACCTAACAGATACCAGACAGCTATCGAGGCCCTCGATTGAGTACCTAACAGCTACAAGACCGCTATTGAGGCTGTCATGTGGGTACCTAACAGCTACCAGAACGCTATTGAGGCCCTCAATGTGAGTACTTAACAGCTACCATGACGGTATTGAGGCCCTCAATGTAAGTACCAACCAGCTACCAGAATGCTATTGAGGGAATGTAAGTACCTAGCAGATATCAGAATGCTATTGAGGCCCTCGATGTAAGTACCTGGCAGCTATCAGAATGCTATTGAGGCCCTCAATGTAAGTACCTAGCAGCTCTCCTCCTACCAGAATGCTATTGAGGCCCTCAGTGTGAATACCTGCTCTGTAACAAATAAATGGTCAAGCAATCAGACCAGACAAAAATTAATACAACTTTTTTTTAAAATCCAATCAAGCAAGATACTCAAAGAAAAATAAAATCATATAATAGAAAAAAATAAAGAAAGAAATAGAATACCAATTTTTCTTAGAGAATGAGGTTTTGTGAGAATTGCTTGTTTCTGAAATGCTAGGTACAGAATGACCACATCTATGGGGTTCTTTGAGGGGATATTTCCCTTGGAATCAACATCAGTACTAACTCCACTCTCCCCAAAAGACTTAAAACTGAGGTTCTGTGTGTGAATAATCACAGAACATTTTTCCACACATTAGACCCTGTTCCACCTATTGGAAGAGTAGGCCATTGTGCGCTGGTAGTAACAGATGACAACAATAACAACAACAACAAAACTACATGCACAAAAAAAACCTACATGCACACTGGTTTCATGTTTAAACATTATCCTAGTAGTCTGAACGTGGCTATTTTAATACTTGGTAAACAGTCGCATGCGCCAAATTTCACAATTCAGTGAACCTTGGAGCTCTAGCCAAAGAAGAAAACAAAACAAAACAACCCCAAACAAAAAGAAACATCGATTACTTCATGAATATCGGTTTTGGTAGGAGATAAGGGGAGGGGATGGAAGTGGAAGTACCAGTATCAACTCTAGTCTCCAGATTCTCTTTCTTCATCAAAGCCAGCCAGCCCCCTGTATAGCCGCATTTGTTGAAGGAGAAGATGGTTGGCTGCTGTTTTTCAGAGCCCCAGCAATGAGTTCCAGAAAGTGGAGTACCTGCTGGAGTTTGGCCAGTGGCTGTACACCAACGAGTTCCCTCTGCAGGACGTGCTGGACCAGGTGGAGTGGGCCGTGGACATCCTCCTCAACATGCAGGACGAGGAGGCAGGCCTGAAGAAAGACTGTGAGTGTGTGTGTGTGTTTAGTGGGTGAGTGAGTGGGGGGGGGATATGTTGTGTGGGGTGGATGGGGGTGTGTGTGTGTGCAGTGGGGGTGGATGGGTGTGTGCGTGTGTGCAGTGGGAGTGGATGGGTGTGTGTGCAGTGGGGATGAATGGGTGTGCGTGTGTGCAGTGGGGGTGGATGGGTGTGTGCAGTGGGGGTGGATGGGTGTGTGCGTGTGTGCAGTGGGGGTGGATGGGTGTGTGCGTGTGTGCAGTGGGGTGGATGGGTGTGTATGTGCATGTGTGCAGTGGGGGTGGATGGGTGTGTATGTGCATGTGTGCAGTGGGGGTGGATGGGTGTGTATGTGTGTGTGCAATGGGGGTGGATGAGTGTGGGGGTGTGCAGTGTGGGTGGATGGGTGTGTATGTGTGTGTGCAGTGGGGGTGGATGGGTGTGTATGTGTGTGTGCAGTGGGGGTGGATGGGTGTGTGTGGGTGGGTGTTCTGTGTGTTGTGTTATGTTATGTTGTGTGTGTGTGCATGCGTGCATGTGTGTGTGTGTGAGTGAGAGGGTGTGGGGTGTTGTGTGTTGTATGTGTGTAGGTGATGTGTGTGCGTGCATGCACACATGCATGTGTCACAATTACAATAATTACATACTATGATGTGTGTTATTCAGAAGAAAGTAAAAGGGATTTGAAGAGTAGAGGGAACTGTAGTATGATGTGTGATGTTTTTCCACAGCCCTGAGAGGAAGTACAACTTCTGTTGATGGCAAGAAAGGTGGAAAAGGTGGGTACAGGCTGTTTTAACTGTTTGTCTGTCTGTCTCTGCCTGCCTGCCTGTCTCTATCTGTCTGTTTCTGTCTTTCTGTATCTGTCTGTCTGTATCTGTCTGTATCTGCCTGTCTCTGTTCTTTAAGTGCCTTCCTCTTTCTGCCTGCCTGTATCTGTCTGCCTGTCTATGTCTGTCTGTCTGTCTCTGTTTGTCTGTTTCTGCCTGTCTGCCTGTGTTTGTCTGTGTGTATTTTTCTCACATCCTTTCCTTCTCTCTGTCTCTGTACACACATGCACACACTCACTCTCTCTCTCTCTCTCTCTCTCTCTCTCTCTCTCTCTCTCTTCTCTCTCTCTCTCTCTCTCTTCTCTCTCTCTCTCTCTCTCTCTCTCTCTCTCTCTCTCTCTGCTTTCTCTCTCACTCTCAGTGTCTTTGACTCTGTTTTTCTGTTTAGTGAAGTTGCACTCTTTCTGTGCCCATGCCTATGTGTGGACACATACGCATGCATGCACACACGCACATTAAGGCAATACAATAAATGAACACTCCTATCTTGAGAAGATGCACCTGGTAGTAGCCTATGACTTTCAGCAGGGAAGAAGCTGGAAAAGAAGCGCAGCAAAGGATCAGCCCGCAGCAAGGCCTCCAGCATAGGACGCAGCAAGTCCCCTGCCCAGGACGGGCGACTGAAAAAAATGGTCAGCGACACCAAGTCTGAGATCAGCGACCAGGACAGCGAGATCAACGCTGCTGACTACGTGCCTGTGGTGAAGGAGTGTGTTATAGGTGAGAGAGAGAGAGAGAGATTACAAAAACAAACCTACTGCTGATGGTCATGGGTTGGTTTTTTTACACTTCTTTCCCAGTACACATCCACTGTGTGCATTTATATGCTTCTGTAACCCTGTAGTGGGTGATGCAGAGAGAGGGGTTAGTAGATGGTTGGTTACCCGTAGGTTTATTGAAGATGCTGGGTGTGTTCTGTGGGGTAGGGGAGGAGAAATTGCCTGGTGGTTAAAGCAGTGCACTCCTGATCTGATGGTCACTAAGGGGCTGAGGTTCAAATCTCTGATGAGATATCTTTTTCCACCAAAGTCATGCAGATCATCTTGTGCACATAGTAGTGTCCCATCTGCATTATATTTGCTAAATAAATCTATGTATGTGTTAAAACGTGTGTGCAAATGCCAAATACTTCTGTCTGTACAGCTGAACTTCTGTTGAAAGCCTAAACTCAAACATGACCAAATTTGTGTGCATTACCATGTGCCGAGGAGGCTGGTGGTGGTGGTGGTGACGACAACAACAACAACGATGATGATGATGATGATTATGAAGAAAAAGAAGAAGCCTAGTGGTTAGAAGATTGTACATGTGCTATGATGGTAGCTGAGGGGAGGGGTTTCAGTCTCCTGAGGCGTCCATATGAAGTGGATTTGACTCTATCCCCAAAAGTTCTTCCCATGGGACTATAAACCAAGGCCTTTATGTGACACCACATATAGAATCCTTACATTGTGCATATTTGAAAACCTCTCTGTGTGTAAAAGAACAGGACAGCTATGGCTGGTGGGATGTAGGACATGAGTGTGCCCAGAATGCACCCTACTACGTAGGGAAGGATAGACTCCACCAGATTTAACTTGCCCAACATACATACTGCCTGACCAGTTCAGTGCAGTGCGCCAAGAACTCAAAGAGTCAGGTCAAGTGAAGTCAGGGAAGAAGTCAGGTCAAGTGAAGTCAGGTCAAGTGAAGGCAGGGAGGAAGTCAGGTCAAGAGAAGTCAGGGAGGAAGTCAGGTCAAGTGAAGTCGGGGAGGAAGTCAGGTCAAGTGAAGGCAGGGAGGAAGTCAGGTCAAGTGAAGTCATGGAGGAAGTCAGGTCAAGTGAAGGCAGGGAAGAAGTCAGGTCAAGAGAAGTCAGGGAGGAAGTCAGGTCAAGTGAAGTCAGGGAGGAAGTCAGGTCAAGTGAAGTCGGGGAGGAAGTCAGGTCAAGTGAAGGCAGGGAGGAAGTCAGGTCAAGTGAAGGCAGGGAGGAAGTCAGGTCAAGTGAAGTCAGGGAAGAAGTCAGGTCAAGTGAAGTCGGGTCAAGTGAAGTCATGTTCCCCCATGTGCAGGTGTTCTGCCCAACAACCCTGGCCTGACCATCAATGACCTGACGGACATCCGGCAGCTGGACGCCTTGGTCAGATCCCACGTGCTGCTGGCTGAACTGACCGGCAGGGACGGGGCGTGCTATGCTGACATTCTCCTGCAGGCCTATGGCTACCTGCTCCGCTTGTGGAAGGTGGGGTGTGTGTGTGAGTGTGTGTGTGTGTGTGTGTGTGTGTGTGTGTGTGTAGTCATTAATAGTTATGATCGATCACAAAAACAGCAGCAGCAATATGTGCTGTGACAATGACAACAAGAACAACAGTAACAACATCCCCCCAAGAATAACAGCTAGAGTTATAACAATACTAGTATTAAAAATAACAAGAAGAGCACTAAAACCAACACATGTACCCCCCCCCCCCCACACACACACACACACACACACACACATACGCATGCATGCATGCACGTGCACACAGAAACACACACTTACACACACACGCATGCTTGCACACACAAACACACACACACACACACAACATCACCACCACCACCACTACCACACACATACATAATCACACACACACACCCCAAACATATACACACTTTACCTCCCCACATGTAACACACACACACACACACTCCAAAACTAAATAAGAAAACCAAAAAATGGATGGAAAACTCCCTAAAGACTGGATGTCATGTTTTTCAGGTGTTGATGTCGGAGGCAGGCCCAGCCATGAAGGAGATTGCCAAGAACCAGGCCGCCCAGGCAGAGGCAGCACCCAAAGGCAAGTCCTCCGGCAAGGGCAAAGGCACCGGCAAGGAAAAAGATGTAGGTTGTCACTCTTCTTTCTTTCTTTTTTTAGTTTCATATTGGCTTTCTATAGGTATAGCCTAGTGGTTAGTACCTTGAACTCAGTAACGTTGACGTTAAGGGTTCAAGTTTCTGCTTAGGTATATGTTTTACAGGATTTATTTGCCCTGGAGGGCTTTTGGTTTTGATTCTATTTCCATGTATGCCTTTCTGATGAGACGGTATACTGGAGTCCTGTGTTTGAATATATTCATGATATTTTGTGCAACAATTTGAAAACCTATTGGGATGGGGGAGGGAGATAGCCTAGTGGTTGGAGCAGTGAGCTCGTGATCTGATGGACTGGGTTTGATCCACCACTGAGGTGCCTGTTAGTGCTAACGCATAGAAAACATCATGTGCACATGTTAAAAACCTGTTCTGCCTTTTGGAAGAGTAGGTCATGTGTATTGGAAAGAATATGATGATAGAATTAAAAAAAAAACACATGCATACTGATTTCATGTCTTGACATCATCCCCAAAGTTAGAATGTGGCTATCTTAATGGTGAGAAAACGTTCACGAACACAAAATCTCATTACCAATTCATAACTTGTCATAAACCAGAAGCAGAAGGTGAGACTACTTACTACCAGTTATGCAACTACTGAATCATCGCCGACAGTGTGGCATTATATAATTATGTTGTGTTATGTTATGTTATGGCCAGACCACCCCTGTGAAAGAGAAGCCCAAAAGGAAAGGTCCACTGGAAGCTCTGCCGGACATGGTTGAAGACTGGGCAGTCTACGATGCCCCTGATGAGGTCTGTGAGGTGTCCCGACTCCTTCCTTAACAACGACATCAGTCATGCTTTTAGAGGAGGCAGGAGAGGGAGGGTTATTGTGAAAAAGTGCTTGCACACATACACATATGCACACAAGCGCATACATGTATGTGCACACACACATACACACATGAACACATACACACATACATACACACATGCACGGACACATGCATGTACACATGCACACATGCGTACATGCACTTATACACACATGCACACATGCACATGCGCATGCACTCACCTTTCTGTTGAGACTATAAAGCGAGGTCCCTTGTGCAAACCCATGTAGAACATCTTTCACACAAGTTAAAACGTGCTCTGCCTTTAGGAAGAGTGAGCCACTGTGTGCCGGTGGGAACAGATGACAACATTTACAAATGACGACTAGATGTAAAAAAGCGCATGAGAGCTTATCCATTATCCTCAAAATAAACAATTATTAAAAAAAAGTAAAACACTGACACACACACACACCCACACACACACACAGAGCAAACTTTACTGATAAAAAAAAAAGTCTCTTTTAGCTTAAGCTTTTAACTCTTGTCAGTTTTTAATGAATTTTTACTTTTATTCTATATCATCTCTCTGTTTTTTCTTTTTTTAAACATTATTTTCATGTTGTTCTGTTATCCATTGTTTTTCCTGTTCTCTCTGACAGGCAGTGGAGGCGTTTCAGAGTGAGGTGATGAAGAAGACTGGACTGAATGAAACCACATTACCCAAGCCGGTAAGTTTTTGTGCTCGTTTTCTTCTTGTTCAGCCTTCAACTGTAGGGATGCCCCCATGGGGATGATGCTAGGGGCCCATCAGTGTAAATAGACTCCCCACCTTCTGGAAATTACGTGCTAGGAATTCTCTCTATTCTGTTCCTCTCATTGTTTCTGCCGTTTCCCTTTTCTTCCCATTACCTCCTTCTTGTCTTTTTATTTTAACCTTCTTGGTCCAAGATCCTGCTGGGTTTTTTTTCCAGAAGGACTTTAAAGACAACTGTTCTTTCCCATGCCAAAGTTGGATGCACTGGGCCTGACTTGTCAGTGGTGCAACACATTTTGCTCATATTATGATAGACAACAGAAGTTGCTGTCTGAGTGTTTGAAAAAGAAATATTGGGATGCCGGTGTTTTTCAGTATATATCAGGAACAGATGACAATGCACAAAACCACAAGCACACAGGGACTGGATGTAAAATAAAGCTCATAAGTTCTTATTCGATTATCCTCAAAATAAAAGAATAAATAGATAATAAATAAATGAATCAGTAAATATAGCTTTAATTCTGTGCGAAAAATTGTTCCTGTTTTTTTTATATCATTCTTTTTGTTTCTGTCTTTTAAAGGTCAACATAGCAGACAATTGTTCAAGATGTTGTGGACATTCTCCTGTTGTGGGGTCTCTGCATATATTAAACCTAGCAACAGTCATGCTTGGCTGATAGTAGATATATATATACTTTTTTTTGCCTTGGCTAGAGCTCTGAGGTTCACCATTGGTGAGATTTATGTGTATGTGACTGTTTTTTCTTCCCCCCATCATTTAGGTAGCTGCATTCCGACTTCAGAAATGGTGTCTAAACACAACACCAGTGTGCACACTGTGTTTTTTTCTGTCATCCATTCCTACCGGCACGCAGTGGCCTACTCTTTTAAAAAGAGGAATGTGTTTTTAACAGGGGCCTTGGTTTATAGTCACATCTGAAGGACTCTGATATTCAGTTCAATTTTTTCATCAAACTAAGAAGAGAGGGCGAGATTGGGAATCAAACCCAGATCCTCATGGTTTACTTGTTAGCCAGGCAAATGTCTTAACCATCCTGCCACCTTCTTTCTTACCATAGACGTCAGTACTCAGTATAGTTCTGGGCCAGAGATGTAAAAAATGAGTCCAGTTATGTGAATAAGTGTGTATGTTCGTGTGTGTGCGCGTGCGCGCGTGCATGCATGTGTGTGTACAGATGCTGACGCTGTACTACCTGGACAGCCTGACCAAACAGCTGAAGCAGCTGGGCTACAGCCACCTCACACTGCCCATCATGGCCTTCCAGGATGTCATGGCTCGCTCCATCCTCAAGAACCATTCGCTCTTTGTTCTTGTCCACCTCCAGTGGGTTCTGTGTGTGGGTGTGTGTGTGTGGGTGGGTGGGTAGGTAAGTGTGTGGGTATGTGTGTATTTCTGAGGGAGGGGGTGGATGAAGGAAAAATTAATACCCTGAGTTTTTAAACAAAATGGAAAACAAATTTGATGACTGCCTTCTTTTGGGGCTTTTTTTGTTGGGGGGGGGGAGGTGGGGGGTGTTGTTGTGGGTTTTTTTTGTTGCCATTCCTTGGATAGAGCTCTGAGGTTCACCAATGGTGAGATTTTACATATGCGTCCATTTTTATTCTCTCCCCATCTTTCAGGTAGCCCTGTTCAGACTTGGGAATACAGTTGGGAATTGAACCAACCAATTTTGCTAGGACATTCATGATACATTTCCCTGTTCTTTCTGATTTTCATCTGTCCTGGTCTTTTTTTTGGATTGGCTCAAGTCTATAAACACATGGTTTCCAACTGGCTTAAAGTCTCCTCCAAAAGACATGACATCCCGTTTGGTTTTTATGTCAAACTGGGAAAAAAGGGCAAGGCTGGGGATCGAACCTAGAACCTCACATTTTTACTTGTCAGGCAGGTGAATGTCTAAATCATCCTGCCACCTTCCTTCTTCTTTGGACTTCTTTTGATATGCTTGTCAAGAATAAAAGGTTTGTTGGAATGATATGTATGATATGAGTTTTTCTCCTTTTTTTTTCTTACCATGATTTTGGAATGATATCAGTAATATAAATGACAATATCAACAACAATATCAGTGACAATTTCATTGACAATAAAAAAAAATCATTGACAATATCAACAACAACGTTAGTGACAATATCAGTGACATTATCAATGACACTGTCTGTGACAATATCAGTGGCAGGGATATTATCAATGACAATACCAGTGACAATATCAATGACAGTATCAGTGACAGTATCACAACACTACCAAAGACAATGTTAGTGACAATATTAGTGACATATCAATGACAATATCAGTGACAATTTCAATGAAAATATCATTTATAAAATCATTGACAATATCAGGGACAATAGTGACAATGTCAAATATCAATGGTAACATGAGTGATAATATCAGTGGTAGTATACATCCATGACAACATAAGTATCAATGACAATTTCATTGCTAATATCATTGACAATATTAGGGATAATATCAGTGACAATATCAAATATCAATGATAACATGAGTGATAATATCAGTGACAGTATATATCCATGACAACATAAGTATCAATGACAATATCATTGCTAATATCATTGACAATATCAGGGACAATGTCGTATCAATGACAATATCATTGATAATATCATTAACAATATCAGGGACAATGTCAGTGACAATGTCAAATATCAATGATAACATGAGTGATAATATCAGTGACAGTATATATCCATGATAACGTAAATATCATGTGCAGGGCTCTGGAGGTGTGTCAGGAGCTGGACATAAAGCTTGGCACGGAATTTCACGAAATGACTCTCGGCCATGTCCGCATCCGGGAAGAGGATCAGGCAATGTAAGCGTGTCTGAATGAACCGCATGTACATTCAAACATATAAAACACCACACACCTTTCTGAATCAGCAACGAACATCAACAACAAAACACAACAACAATCATAAAACAAACACAAAAGAAATATATAATAACAGAAGCAGGTACAAAAAATGATTCATAGTTTCTGAAGACCATTGTCTGTTTTCTGTCCTTGTGAGTTTTTTTGGTAAGTGGGTTTCTTTTATGAACCAGAATGGCTGGTTAATGTTTCTTTTGTTGTTTGCTTTTTGTGGCTTTTTATCTTCTAATATCTTCTAATAATATTTATCCATATGGTAAAGACGGTCTGTCACTTTTGTAAGTGCGTTGAATGTTTTGTCCATGCTTTAGTTTTTGCACATGCAGTTGTTGTTTTTTATTATAAATAATTCTTCTCAGTCCCTTTGCTTTTAGAAAGGATGTTAAAAAAAAGTAATGGGTGAAATAACCTCATTTGGGATCAGGGAGGGAGGGGGGGTTCCTTTGTTCTGCACTCATGCTAACTTTTGGGGGTGAAATTTCTTCTGGGCTTCTTGTGCTATTCTCAGTCATGGGAGGCAATCCATGTATGTGGTGTGGAATCTTTTGTGTAGGAGACTGGGCATGAGTGCAGGTCTGATGAAGGTAAAAAGTAAAAAAAGAGCACAGGTTAGAAACCCACCCACTGTTCAGTTCAGTGTAGAAGAGTACACCAGCCCTGGCTTGTGGCCTGGAGCACCAGCATGCAGCATGCATCCTGCTACCTGGACAGGGATGGCAGCCCCTCAATTTTACTCCACTGTTTTATGCATTAAAAACAGAAGTGTCAGTCACATCCATGTCAGAAGGAATCAGGGCTTAGCAGGCCGAACATTGGATGGTTGATTGGAGGGCCATGGGTTTGATCCCCATTTGTTAGAGCTCTTCCTTGCTGTCCTGTTCACTGAAAGACGCAACATACTTTTGCTGCAGATCTCGTCAGGAGATTGCCCTGTGGAAGGAGAAGCAGGTGCAGGTGGCTCGTGAAGAGATGCGGGTTAAAGAGACCTTGGCGTGCATGACCAGCGCTTCAGGCTCTAAAGGAAAACCCTCAACAGCAGGGCAGACACAAAAGGCCACCAAGGTAGGATATGCAGACAGGTATTTAACGTGGTAGTTTGCATTGCAGAGGGTGGTTCTTGTTGGGGTTTTTCTTTTATAAACCAAACTAGTAGAGCTATCAAGGTAGGAAAAAGAGACATATATTTATGATCACACACACACATCCACGCACGCGCGCGCGCACACACACACACACACCCTAACCCACCCACCCCACCACACACACACACATACACACACACAGAGGTTCCAAGAGTCATCCACCATTTCTTTTACCACCTCTGTTCTTACTGAAAATCAATGTATACAGTTCACATCTATCAGCTGTCTTTTCATACAAATTCCCAACAAACTAAAGTCTGTTCACTGACTTCTTTTCCTATCCACCAAGTAGTTCACTCACTGGTCCCGTAACCCGCCAGGGTCATGGGGGCGCTGCATGGTGGACGAACGGTGGACCAGCTGGCTCCACTTAGCGCGGTCGTGGGCAAGTGCCTGGGTGACACTGAAGTCCTCCCCTGTCCAATCACGGATGTCGTCGGCCCACTTTCTCCTCTGTCTGCCCCGTCTTCTCTTCCCCTGGACTGTTCCTTGCAGGATGGTCTTTGCAAGTCCTTCTGAGCGTGTTACGTGCCCATACCATCTGAGTTTCCTCTTTTTCGCCGTGGTCAGTAGGTCTTCATAGTCCCGCACCTGTTGAGTGATCATTCTGCGGACTTCATTGTTGGTGACATGGTCCTTGTATGAGATGCCAAGGAGCCTTCTGAGGCATCTCATTTCTACTGCTTGGCTCCTCCTTTGTAGGTCTGCGTTTAGTGTCCATGCCTCACATGCGTAAAGCATGATTGAGGTGACTAGCGCGTTTAGTAACTTTACCTTGGTTCCGAGAGGGATGTTTCTGTCTCTCCATATGGTCTTCAGTCTTGCCATTGCTGCTGCTGTTTGTGCCGCTCTTGCTAGGATTTCGGTCTTCGATCCCTCCTCACTTATGATGGCTCCAAGGTACTTGAAATGGTCAACTGTCTCCAGTTTTTTTCCGCTGAGAGTGATCTTGGTGGTGATTGGCTGGGCACTGTTTGTCATGAGCTTGGTTTTCTCGGCACTGATTTCCATGCCGTGTCGTGAGGATATTTCGTCCAGTTTCTTCACTAGGTTGGCCAGTTCCTCTTCATTTCCTGCCAGACCGTCAATGTCATCGGCAAACCTGAGGTTGGTGATTGTTCGCCCTCCAATGCTGACTGTGCCTGTGTGGTCTTCCAAGGCGTCAGTCATGATGCGTTCGAGGAAAATGTTAAATAGTGTCGGTGACAGCAGACATCCCTGTCGGACCCCAACTGAGGTACGGAACCATTCCCCTACCGTGCCCTGTACGAGTACTGCACTGGTGGCCTTTGAGTAGAGTTCCTTGATGGTGTGGATCAGCTTCTGGCCCATGTTGAATTTGTTCATGGTGGCCCACAGAGCGTCATGCCATACTCTATCGAAGGCCTTCTTAAATCAATGAAGACGTGGAAGATGTCTTGTTGATGCTGGCTGTATTTCTCACACAGAACCCTCAGGTTGAATATCTGTTCTGTGGTGCTTCTATTTGGGCGGAAACCGGCCTGCTCTTCGGCGATGATCTCTTCTGCCTGTGGTTTCAGCCTGTTCAGGATCACTTTCAGCATAACTTTACTGGCATGACTTATGAGGCTGATTGTCCTGTAGTTTTGGCACTGCTGGAGATTTCCTTTCTTGGGGAGAGTGATGATGAGTGATTGGGTCCATGGTGTAGGCCACTCTCCGGTCTGCCAGATCTTGTTGCAGATACTTGTAAGGATGTCTGTCACTGCTTCTCCCCTGTGTTGGATCAGCTCTGCTGGGATGTTGTCGATTCCTGCTGATTTTCCTTTCTTCAGCGATCTAATTGCTACTTCTATTGGTTAGAGCCATAAGTTTGCAGTTAACATGATGATGCAGGTTCAAGCCACCACCGAAATGCTTGTTTGAGAGGAAAAACTTGTTTTCCTTGGAGTTAACATAAACACCAACTCCACTCCTGCTATAGTCCTTCAGATGAGACTATAAACTGAGGTCCAGTGTGTGAACACATGCAGAACATCTTGCTCACATGTTAAAATCCATTCCACCTTTCTAAGTAGCAGGCTGTTTTATACCAGTAGGAATGTATGACCAAAAAAACAACAACAAAAAACCCCCAAACAAAAAACCGCATTCACACTGATGCAGTGTTTAGACATCATCCCTGAAGTTGGAATATGGCTACTGTAACGGTGGGTGAATCTGTTGCATACATAAAATCTCACCATCGGTGAACCTCTGAGCTGTAGCCAAGGAAGAAGAAGAAGACAAAAAAAAGAGAAAAATCAGTTGGTGATGTGATCTTGTTTGGCCAGCAGAGCGAGGAAGAGAACACTGTGGGTCACATCGGGGTCAAGCTGGGTGCTGTCAGCCTGCGTGTGGTGTGGACCGACATTGCCGAGGTTCTCCTCAGACTGGTGAGTTCTTAGAGCCTGCAGGAGAGAGAGAGAGACAGTGAGAGAGAGAGAGAGAAGGGGGTTGGGGGGGGGGGGGGGGGGGGGGGGGGGCTGACTGGTGAGTTCTTAGAGCCTGCAGGAGAGAGAGAGTGAGAGAGAGAGACAGAGGGGGGGGGGTTTGACTGGTGAGTTCATCCACACACACAGAGTTGTGGTTAAGTTAAATTTCATGTACCCCTTGGGGGTTTTCTTGAAATAAAATATTGAATTGAATTATGTGTGTGAGAGAGAGAGAGTGTGTACATGCATATGTGTGTGTGCATGTGTTTGCATGCATATGGTCATACATATCCATTTGCTGGTTTTGGTAAGCGCATGAATGTGTGTATGTTTATGTCAGGCTTGGCAGTGAAAGATTTCAATTAGTTTTGTTTCATGAAATGATCTTCTGACATTTCAGGGATACCTGCAGAGAGCCAGAGAGTTTCTCAATGAAGCCAACACTGCTGCTAGGGTAAGTGTCCCTCACTTGTTGCCAAATTTGATAGTATCCAAACAGTCTTCCTTTTTTAGCTGCTTGTTGTTCTCCAGATGGACAGCTTGAGTTTCTCTCTCATACACACATGGACACACACACACACACACATACACGCATGCATGGATACATTGCACACACGCACACATGTATGTGTGCATGCATGCATGCACATACACACACACACACAAAATAAACATTTCAGAATTTTAAAAAAACAACTCCTTTCTGTGTTAAAACTAAATTTGACATGATTGTACACCTGAATATGGTTTTAGCAGCATAGCATCCAAATTCTCGGAAAGGCAGTGCTGTCAATAAAAGGAAGTTACAAGTCAAGGCCATTCAAGCTGGGGGGGGTTTTGGTTTTTGCTTTTGTTTGATTTGGTTTTTTGTTGCCACATCTTCTGTGATGCTCCTGTCCAGCTGTTCCCATGCTGCTCATCCTGACGTCTCTGCCTCAGACATGGCGCCGTTCAGGTTGAAAGACAACAGAAATTCAAACCTGTGCACAACACAGCTGTCAGTTTCCCCCACTTTCAGCTACTCTCAGCCGCTATTCATTCCATCCCATCCCAGCACAGCTGGTGCCAATTATAGCAGGGACTGATTACACTAAGACTTGGCAAAAGGAAGGGGCATGCTAATTCTAGCACTGGCCCTTGATCGAGTCATGCTGGATTTGCAAGTTGTGACAAGTGATTGTCACACAAGAGAGGCCACGGTGTGTTTGTTACTTATGCATGTTATAGTTAGCCCATGTTATGAATGAATTAATAATAATAATGTATGGAATTTATATAGCGCTGAATCTTGTAAAGCAACAAATCAAAGCGTTCAGATGACTTCCTTTTTTTATTTTTTTTAAATATCGAGGATAATGGAATAAGCACTCATTCCAGGAGTTCAAACCTATGCATGACTAATAGTCACCCAAGAGAGGTCACAGTGTGTTTGTCCCTTATCTACTGCCTGTTCCAGCAGTCAGCAGGTGTTGTGGTGTGATTGCAGGCCTTTGCGGACAATGCCCTGCATGCCCGAATCATGTTGCTGCTAGGCAAGCTCTCCTATGAGGAGGCGCAGTACGGGCAGGCCATCAACTTCTGCAAGAAAGCGCAGGTATGGGCCGTGCTGGGGTCTTCCTGTCAGTGAGGAGAGAAGTTGGATGGTAGACAGGATTTTTCTTCTTTTTTGGGGGGTGGTGGTGGGGGTGTTGTTGTTGTTGCTGTTTTTTAAATGAAATGAAGATTGTGTTGTGTGAATATCTTTGCGACTCTTCTGTGGAGTATGTAGAGTTCTCAGCCAGATCTGTTCAGTAAAATGGAGAGATTGTCTTCTGCATGACTCAAACACATGTGCATGCAGACATTT
>CM054136.1:30123707-30261207 GCA_028751875.1 Rapana venosa
GCAGAGGAAGCTGGCATGGTCTGATTATGTCACTCATCACAGCTCTCTTGCAAAGACAGAGGACACTTGAGAGAGGAAGACAGAGGGGCAGGCAGAGGAAGAGTTGGACAGGACAGAGAACATCAAAGAATGGACTGATCTTGATGTAGCATTGCTGCCTCCAAAAGTAGAAGAGAATCCAGTGTAGAGAAAACTGCCAACCAGTGCATCAGTCCTGTCCCCACAATGACCATCTAATCTAGGTTAAGGGACTGATTCTGATGATGATGATGATAATCAGTCCTTCTGATGGACTCATAACCATCTCTGGCGTTGTACTGTTGGGTTATTATATCTGTAGTCTAACAACATTTTACATGTCTGTTCTGTCTGCCTGTCTGTCTTATTATTTCTGTTTAGCACATAAAAAACAGTGTAGCATCAGTACTCATAACTCTGCAGTTACAATGCAGTGTTAAGAAAAGTACTGAACAGTTACTGACAATTTCCTCACCCCCAAAAGGCAATTTTTTTGTTTCAAATGTTTTCCTGTGAGAGGAGGGTTAGATTTTTTTCATGAAGAAAGAAAGCTTTTCTTCATAACTGGAAGGAGACTAGGATAATAAAAGCAGAAGTGAAGCCAGCCATAGCTGGTTCAGTATACAGGCAACGATTGATAAGTAAGATCCACTCACTTTCCACTACTTTCCCATGGAACAGGGAAAGTGAGTGTAGCTTTCAGAAAAATAATCAGGGGTCTTATCTGTCTACACTGGACAGGACAGATACCCCAGCAATCTGCCAATAGCAACTAGATGCTGGGCAGGACTGTATGAACACTGGGGGCCTATCCCATATCTGTTGATGTACTGTTGATCAAGTAAAGTGGCCAGCTGACCTGAAAGGAGACCTAAGTACTCCCTGCAAAAGCAGCCATCTGGCCTAAAAGAGAGTACATATTTTAGAATTTTCTGACTCTGGCTAGCTCCTACCCAGATTAAGCTTTCTGAGGGCTCATTGGGAAGACTGGGACCACACAGTCAAGCTTCATCCACTTTATGGATGCAATTTGAGTGTTGCTCAAATATCCTGACCAACACTGTAGGTGTCTGTATCTCTTGGGCCCGGTTGACATCGGGATATATATTGCCAGGAAGCATAGAGTTCAGTCCTGCCACGTAGTCTCAAAGCAGATTGCACTTCCATTACAGCATTGTTACATCATCCTCATCATCATTGATCATCATGCGATAAAAGAAAACTGTCTCTGATTCTGTGGCTCACAGAAAATGAGGCAGCAAACAAAACAGAAATTTATACTTTCAGGGACAAAAGCGTAAAACTTGTGCACAGATTTTTTCGTGTTCATGTATAACCATTTCTCTGCTGCCATTAAGGCAGCCATACTCCATCTGCAAGAGGATCAGTTCACTCATCAGTGCTCCCTGTTGGCAGGAAATGCTGAGGATGCAGGCTGAAGCAGAGGAAGCGGAGGCAGAGGAGGCGGCAGAGAAGGAGAAGCAGGCAAGTGGGGAGGAAGGAGGGGAAGCTGCGGAAGAGGAGAAGGAAGAAGAGGAAGGGAAGGAGAGAGAGATGAGTGAGGAGGAGCAGAAGCTGTGGAACAAGCAGGCCGCCATTGTCGACACCATGGCTGTGAGTTTGGACTTATTGCTTCTGTCTGAGAAAACATTTGGCGTGAGAGAGAGAGAGATTTGTTGAATTACTAGAAATTGTGTGTGTGTGTGTGTGTGTTGTGTGTGGCGTGTGTGTTTGCGTGTGTTGTGTGTAGTGTGTGGTGTGGTGTCTCACAGTGACCTCAGTCATGGTTCCTCATACACTTCTGGCTCCATGACTTAGTTATTATCGCTGTCAGTAGGAGGCTTGGTAGATGGTGTCCTGCATAAGTTAGCTCAGAACAGAGAGAGATCAGAGCAGTGAAAATGAACAGTATGGGGGAGTCAGGACAGGGATGCCAGAGAAGATGAAGCAACAAAAACAGACAAACACACCCCCCCCCCACCCCCACCCCCAAACATTAAGAGCTAATTTTTGTTAAAATTCTTTATGATGTTAGCTAATTTTTAGCGTAAGCATTACTGGCATGAAGTAAAGGGCTTCTCTCCTACTTTAAGTGGGGATGAAAATTTTATTTTTCACTTTTTGGCTAGAGCTCTCAGGTTCACCAATGGTGAGATTTTTGCACATGCAACCATTGTTGTTCCCCACCATTTAGATAGTCTGCATTATGACTTCAGGAATGGTGTCTAAACATGACACCTTTGTGCATGCAGTTTTAAAATAAATTTGTCATCCATTCCAGCCGGCATGAAATGGCTTACTCTTCCAAACGGCAGAACAGGCTTTTAATGTGTGAGCAAAATGTTCTCCATGCATTCGCACATGGGGTTTGGTTTATTGTCTCATCCAAAGGACTTTGACATTCAGTTAAGTTTTTTTGGTGCAAACTGGAAAGAAAGGGAGAGGCTGGGAATCAACCCAGAACCTTCCTAGTGTACTTGCCAGGCAAGTGAACGTCTTAACCATCCTGCCACCTTCCTTCTTATGAATGAGAATAAAATACTTATAGTCATTATTTTTTCATTTATCTAGTTCTATCTGTCTTTTTATTTATTTATTTATACATGTATTTGCTTATTTCAATTATTTGTTTTTTCATTCCAAAGTTTGTCTTTCAGGACCAACATGAACAGTCCAAGCTGTACTTTACATATGCCACTGAGTGTCTCTCACAAGCGCTCAATCTGGCCCTTGCCAGCAAACATGTGGTACGTTTATGTTAGTGTGTGTGTGTGTGGGCGTGTGCGTGCATGCGTGCACATGCGTGTGTAGCCCAGATACAATAACTGGCATATTTTTGTGTGGTGGAAAACATCTGAGGATATAACAATTTCTAGTAGCTCTTATAAGTACCCAGATATAGACGCATGCATGTGTGAGTTTAAGCACATACATGCGCCTGCACACGCATACACACACACATACACACTCACGCACACACACACACACACACACACACACACACAAAAGAGTGTATCATAGTGTATTGTAGTGTAGTGTGTACTGTAGTGCAGTGCAGTGTAGGTGACGAACACTGACCACAGACTACAGTAGCATGCCGTCATGTTGCAGGGGGTGGCCAGTGAAGTGGCCCTGGAGCTGGTCAAGTGCTGTGGTCAGTTTGACCCTGCAGCAGCCTCCCATTTTCTGGCCCTGTTCCAGGTAAGTGTGAGGACCGCATGGCAATAGCTAGACTGCAGCAGCGTCACTTCTCCATCATGTGTATGATGAGCGCTTCAGAGAATCTGATCAGTATACATAATTTATATTGATGCACTGATCAGTTGATATGGATCAGAAATATTGACATTTTAATCACTTTTTATTGTAAATGTGATTTTTGGAAAAACTGTCACTGAATGAATGAATCAAACTGGTCCCAGAGTTATTTTTCTACAATCTGCGTAGCTGGAAGAATCTAGATTGTGCTGCTTCGAGGCATTTCTGTATACAGTAATATGCACATTTTGTAAATGATAGATGAAATCCTTCAAAAAACTACACCTTGATACAGTGATATCTTTTAATGCATTCGTTGAATACTATGGTGATCTTTTCATCTAAAAGAAAGTGTGCCTCAAACACTTTTCATCAAAAGATGTCTATATTCATATGCCAAAAAAAATCATGTCATATTAGCTTTATGATTGGCCAAGGGAAGGACTTCATCCTGAACTCCCTGAGGAGTGCTTGAGGAACTCCCCAAGGAGTGCTTGAGGAACTCCCTGAGGAGTGCTTGAGGAACTCCCCAAGGAGTACTTGAGGAACTCCCCAAGGAGTGCTTGAGGAACTCCCTGAGGAGTGCTTGAGGAACTCCCAAGGAGTGCTTGAGGAGCTCCCCAAGGAGTACTTGAGGAACTCCCCGAGGAGTGCTTGAGGAACTCCCCGAGGAGTGCTTGAGGAACTCCCTGAGGAGTGCATGAGGAGTCTTCAGCACATTGAAGCAGTAGGTTCCATTTCTGTGCAGGTGACAGGCTGCATGCTAGATATGTTCATTTTATCCAACCACTAGCCATGGGCGGCCAGTTCTTGTGCCAAAGGTGGATGGGGTTTTCAATATGTGCACAAGATATTTTGCATGCGTTCACTCTTGTCTCATGGGACCTCAGTTTGAAGTCCCGTTCAAAAGCAAAAAGCCACAGAGTGGAGTCAGACCCATTGGTAACTCCAGGAGGGAAATGTGCCCTGAAACAGACACCTCAGCAGAGACTTCAGCCTGCGTGTTCAGCTACACATCAGCATCACAAAGTTCAGTGTTCCAGCCACTTGGCTATTAGATAAACTGTCATGAATATAAGCACACCAGTACAGACAAAAGAGACAGTGCCAGCATTGTACATACATCCATCCATCCATCCATCCATCCATCCTTCCTTCCTTCCTTCCTTCCCCCACACAGAGCTGCCAGACGTCCCTGCATCTGGAGGACATCCTGCACCGGGCACAGCATGACCCCATGACCTCGCGGCTGGCGGCGCTGCTGCACCAGCGGCAGTCTCTGCTGCGCAGCCATCTGTCCACCAACCTGGGCCTGAGCAGTCAGAGCAACACCATCACCCAGAGCCTGGAGAAAGACTGGCAGGTAGGGTGGGAAGGTCAGCACTGGAAGAAACAAGTGTTGTCAGCTAGGGAGGGCATAGGAGGGTGTGGGGAAAATGCATGGAAGGAAAGGGGGAAAGAGGGAAGTCAGGTAGGCAGGATGGCAGGTAGAAGGGAGAGAAAGAAAAATAAATGAAGAAGAAGGAAGTAAAGAGAAAAATAAACAGTGAAGGAAAAATAAAAGAAGCAATAAAATGGGAAACAAATGAAAATATTTGCCCTGTTGTCTTTTTTTGCTCCTCGGCTAGAACTGTGAGGTTCACCAATAGTGAGATTTTTGCGTATGCAGTCGTTTTTGCCCACCATTAAGGTAGCCACATTCCGACTTTGGGGATGATGTCTGTACAGTACACTGGTGAGCATGCATTTTAAAAATAATTTTGTAAAAATTGACATAAGTTTTTACTGGCATGAATGACCTACTCTTCTGAAAGGCAGAACAGGTTTTAACGTGTGTGCAAGATGTTTTGTGTGCATGCATTTGCCACGGGGCCTCACTTTATAGTCTCATCTGAAGGACTTTCTGGTGAGTGGGGTCAGTACTGATGTTCACTCCACAGTTAAAATCCCCTCAAACTATTGCCTTGGTGGTGGCTTGAACCTGTGCTAGATCCCAGGCCGTCATATTGTGAGCACAGAGCTCTAACCACAAGGTTCTCCTGTCCCCATTTACTTTTTGCTGTGTTTGATTCTTCTTCTATGTTTCTTGGTTCAGACTGTGAGGTTTACTATTGAGAAGACGGGATAGCTCAGTGGTCAGAGCACTCCCTTCCCCAAGCTAAGGTTAAGCAGCATTGAGCATGGTTACCAAGTGAATGGGTGACAGTTTGCGCACGTTGGCTTCAGTACAGTTCCCCATTTCACCCAGCTGTAAATGGGTACCTGCCCTGTTTAGGATTAGGGAAGGTAAAGCAGCGAGGGAGAGGAGATGGGCGCCGCCCTCAATATGCTGGCCCCTGGAGAAGCTGAAGTCTCTGACACCCCCCTTCCCTATGACCTTTACTATTGAGGAGAGCTTTTGTACCTTTGTTGAGAAAACCCTGTTCAGACTGTAGGGGGTGATGTCTTAAAATGCACTGTTGTTGTACAAGTATTGTTATTGTGTCATTCATTCCTATCGGCACATGATAGTCTGCTCTTTTCTGAAGGGTGGAATGGGATTTAAGACGTATCACAGCTGTCAGTTTTCCCCACTTTCAGCTGCTGTGGCCAGCTGGAGCTAATTATAGCAGGAACTGACCACACTTGGACTTGGTAAAAGGAAAGGGCGCACTAAATTTAGCGCTCTTGACTGAGTGATGCTGGATTTGCGTGCTGTGGTATGCAAGATTGTCTGATTGTGCATGGATTTTGATACTTATTTGAGTATGTACAAATGTTGGCTTTGAAGAGAAAGTTTCACAAAACCTGCTATCTGCAAAGGAGACTTGAACATGTGACCCTCGGATAATGTTTCAAACATCCTACCCACTGAACTAACTGTTCAGCACCTGTGTAAATTTATTTTTTGTTTTCTGTGCAGGCTTGGAAGCTCCTGGAGGTGCTCCCTAACCACATGGACTTGCTGAAGGAGTTCCCTGCCAACTTCAACTTTGTCATCCTGCAGCACTCCCCTGACAAGTGAGTGGGGGCTGGCATGTCAGCCGTACAGAATGGAGTGCTGTTTCATCATTAAATGGATTGTTTTTTTGGTCCTCGGCTAGACCTCTGAGGCTCACCAATGGAAAGATTTCTGCATATACGACTGTTTTCCACCTACCATCTAGGTAGCGACATTCCAACTTTCAGGATGGTGTTTAAACATGGCACCAGTGAACTTGCACTTTTTTCCAAGAATTTGTCATCTGTTCCTACCAGCTCAAAATTGCCTACTCTTCCGAAAGGCGGAATGGGTTTTTCATGTGGGCAAGATGTTCTGCATGCATTCACACATGGGGCCTCAGTTTATAGTCTCATCTGAAAGACTTTGACAATCGGTTTGATTTTTTCATCAAACTAGGAAGAAAGGGCTAGGCTGGGAATTGACCTCAGAACCTCAAGGTTAACTTGTTAGGCAGGTGAACATCTTAACCATCCTGCCACCTTCCTGCTTATCATTAGATGCTACTTGCTTTTTCTGTCTCATGTGTTATTGTTGTTGTTTTTTCATCTCACGTGTGTATGTTTAAAGATTATTCAAATATATTCTGTTCCATGACATGTACCCTATGCTGTAGTCTCCTGAGTCACCTTAGATATCTGTACTGCTTCAGGTTTGTGAAGTCAGTGTTTCTACATTTTTATATTCTCTAGGTATTTTGTTTTCTTGAGCCTGGTTTCTTTGATGCTGATACAATTTGTTCCTAGATTTTCAGTTAGAGTTACATAATAAAATAATATTTAATTTTTCATTGTGATTGTGAAAGAAGTTGTCTGACAGTATTATGTTACTGTTTTTCACATCTTTGTGCTAGAGTTAACATCAGTGCCGACTCCACTCCTCCCCCCAAAGTCCTTCAGATGAGACTATAGACTGAGGTCCTATGTGTGAACGCACACAGAACATATTGTGCACATGTTAAAAACCTGTTCTGCTTTTTGAAAGAGTAGGCCATTGTGTGCCGGTGGGGATGGATGACAAAATTTACACAGAGACTAGATGTAAAAAAGCATATGAGTACTTATTCCATTATCCTCAAAATAAAAGAAATCTAAAAAATAAATCAATAATAATCAGTAAGCGGGGCTCTGGGTATGTTGAATCTTAAAGTACTAGCTGTTGATTTACAGAGATTTCCTCTTTGGTGCGGTGCTGGACAAACCTAAGGTGTCAGGGGGGGAGAAGAGCAAGGGCAACCCTAAGCTGGCTGCTGCTTCAAGTGAGTAAACTGTGTGCTGTGTGGTGAGTCTGGGATGTGTGTTTTGTTGGTGGCATCGCCATTGTTGTGTCTGAGTGTCTTGTGTTTGTGTTCCTTCACGATTAGTTTGTGTGCCTGTGACTCTCTCTCTCTCTTGTCTGTCTGTCTCTTTGTTCTTTCTGTCTCTGTCCTTTTTATCTCTGCCTCTCATTGTCATTGTGTCTTTCTGTCTCTATGTATGTCCATCTTTGTCTGTATCCCTCTTCCTTTGTGTGTACGTGTGTGTGCATGTGCGTACGTACATGTGTGTGTGGAGGGTGGGGGGGTGCATATGCGTGCATGTGTGTGTGTTTGTGTATTTGTGTGCATGCATCTCTCTCTCTTTCACTCTCAATTGACAATAACATCTGTTTTGTTTGAAGAATTGGTTATGTTAAGTTATCTGGCCTACTGTACAGCAGCATGAATGTTGTTCTTGTTTTATTTTTCTGGTTAGAACTCCCTGACCCCAGTGCTAGTAAGTATCAGTGCTGATGTGTCAAGCTCTTCTCTTTCTGTTTCAGTTCTAGAAGTCATTGTCTCTCTGTCATTTCAAACAAGCTTTCTTCTTTGTTTTATATTTGTTTGTAATGTAGACTAGAAACAAGGTTCTTTAAATTTTCTTGTGTATTTATGTTACATAACATGCATCTTCCTAATATGGGTGTTTTTTTCATATTCAGTTTCTCTGTCTCTAACACAGTCTTTTGAAACAAAATCCAGATTGTTTCTTTTTTATTTATAGTTTAATTTATTTTTTAATTTCATGTGATTTTTTTCTGCAGCATAGCTCAGCATTTAAAAGGATAACATAAAAATTAACAATTAAAAAACTCTGACTTTGTTGTACATTTGATTCAGCAATAACTAACATATAGTTCTTTCATTTAAACACACACACACATACACACACACACACATACACACCACATGCACACACACACACACACACACACACACACACACACACACACGATGTATGAATCCATTGCTTTAAGTCATTGTATGGACTAAAAGAATGATTATCTGGATAGACCCAGCATGCACCCTTTACCTGAGGAGGGATGGGCTCTGCCAGGTTCAGCTTGCTCATGGTACACTGCCTGCAACATTCAGGGCAGTGCTCCAACAACTGCTTAAGGAGTTCAGGGTGTTTTAATGACTGTAGCATTAACCACGTGTTGATATGTAGCTTATGGGGAAAGGATAGTTCAGTAGTGATCAGAGCGCTCTCTTTCCCCAAGCCAATGTTAAGCAGCATTGAGCGTGGTTACCAAGTGGATGGGTGACCATTTGCATGCCTTGGCTTCAGTACAGTCCCCCTGTTCACCCAATTGTAAGCGCTTCGATTTGTTTGTTTTTTACAAGATTCAGCGCTCTATAAATTCCATATATTATTATTAATTGTTAATGGGTACCTGCCCTCTTGAGAGTCATGGAAGGTAAAGCAGTGAGGGAGAGGAGATGGATGCTGCCCTCCATATGCTGGCCCCAGGAGAAGCCTTGCTACTGTATGACCACATAGGTTATGGGAACACCTTTGCCTTTTTACCTTTACTTTTAATATGCAGCTTGTTACGAGAGATCTGCATGCTTTTTATCTGAGATTTCTTTTGGTTTCTGTAAAAAAGCAAGGAATCTTTTTTTTCTGTATTCTGTCTATTTCTGAAGCAGATTAGAAGTAAAACCCAGCTTGTCTCCAATTTATCCATTGAAATTTGTGTAGCATGTAAAAACAAAAAGAAAAGCAAAATCTTCAAAAATGATCCTATATCTTTCCAAGTCTATTATCAATTCTTAACACAGTCTTTTTGGGAAGTCTGCTTTCTTTTTGTTTCTTCTAACTTTCCTTTTTAATCTTGTATTTAAGTTTCCATTCTCATAAAGTCCAGCTTAAATCCTTTCAAGTTATTGGTTTCTGATAAAGGGTTATTTTCTTTTCTTTATCTTTTCATTTTTATTTGCCTCAGACTTGACCTACTGCTGTCTAACACATCTTTTTTCTTTATCTGAAAAGAAGCTTTTGATATCAATGATTTAGTTCTCAGTCAGATGTTTTGTAATTCTTTTCTTCATGAATTGAAACTTACTGACTTGTTTAATGAATGGGATATTATCAGAGGTCTACATCTGTTATTTGTAGAAATTATGTTTTAGTCCTTTCTTTATATATAAAAGCTGTTTGTGTGTGTGTGCATGCGTGCGTGTGTGCATGCATGGGTGCATGCGTGTGTGTGTGTGTGCGCACGTGTGTGTGTATGTGTATGTGTGTGTGTGAGTAATAGTTATGTTTGTTCTGTGATTTTCAAAAATAACAAATTGTAGTATTCAAGAAATAAAAAAGAACATATATTTATGCTAAGATGTATGGTTTTTCACCTTTCATATTTTTGTGGTTTCTCTGATTTCAGTTTACTTGTTTGCATAATGATTGCAACATATTTTTTATGGTTGTGAAAACACACACACACAGACACACACACATATGCACTCACATATACACTCACCACACCACATCACACTACATCACACCACCACCACACCACACCACACCTGCACATGCATGCCCACATTTCCTCTCTTGAATACCTCATCAGCCATCACTATGTTTCCTGGCTGGATGAACATTTCCGTTGTAGACAGGCCTCTTATAACAGCCTGGGTGCTGAATTCTGAACGACTTCTCCACATGAAAGATGATGTCTTCGTCTCTGCCACTGTGAGAGTGATTGAGTTAGCTGGAGAAGGATGGGAGGATTCGCCCAGTTCAAACTTGCCTGTGACATACACCCTGGAAAATTCAGTGCTGTGCCACCATGATTCCTTGAGGAGTTAAAGTAGAAGTTAAGGTATTGCTCTTCAGGGAACACTCACAGTGTTGTTTATCCTTGTGGAAGAAGGAAGAAGGGTGTGTTGGATGGGGGTAAGCATTTCTTTGCCTCACCTCCCTGCTCTCCTCTTCCCACCGTGACTGATTGACAGCTGTTCATTTTGTTGTACCTTCTGCCTGCCAGCAACCCTCCCCCCCCCCCCCCCCCCCCCAAAAAAAAAAAAAAAAGAAAAGGATAGACTTTTCACTTTACAACACTGAAATAAATGTTAAAAGGAATAACTATGAGAAGCTGATTAATGTGTGGTATTTTTTCAGCTACAGTTTTTACCATACTGTGTGTCTCCATGCTTTATGCTCTAATTACTCTTCAGATGGGATGATAACATTTTTGACTGGACTGGACTTGACCCGGGCTAACTCGCTGGCTTGCTAATGCTTGTACTGTTGAACCCCCTTGCAGGCAGCCGAGCCAAAATCTTTGGCTGTGAGACCAGTGCACAGTTGCTGCAGGAGATGAAGGGCAAGTGGCATCAGCACAAGCAGAGTGTGCAGGCCTTCCTGCTCAAACAGGAGTACCAGCGCACACAGGCCGCCCAGAGGCTGAAGATGCTGGAGAATCTGGACGACACCAAGAAACTGCCCAAGGTAGGGTGGGGGTGTCTGCAGAGTACTTCAGAATGTTGTGGGGTGGGGAGGGCATCAAGTTCAGCAATAGTGATAGGTTTGTTTCATGTCATCAGACTGTTTGGAGCCATATCTATGGATGAATTTAAAGAGATTTACTAGATATTCGTTAACATGATTTAGGTTTGGCATGTTTATTGTAAAAGTGCATAGTTTAAAGTACACAAGAACTGAGATGAGCATGAAATACAGTGCCCAATGTATAAATTGGATGTGGACAATGAAGTCCTTTTTGTTGTTGTTGTAGTTCTGCTTATGATGATTTGAGACATGACTTAATCCAACCAAACGACTACAGGGATCTAAGTGATTTTAGATTAACCATGTTATTGACAATAAAGAAGGAAGAAATTAGAAGAAAATTTGCTGTTTATGTCTGCAAAGCTTTGAAAAGGAGGGAGATAGCTCTGTCTTGAAGTTTAGTTTAACTAATTGGGTGTGTGCATAATTGCCATAGCAAGACTGACTTTTTGTTTGTTAGATTGTTTTTGTTCAAAATATGAATGATATAGTATTGTAGATAATAATAATAATAATAATGTATGGAATTTATATAGCGCTGAATCTTGTAAAGCAACAAATCAAAGCGCTAGATGAGGCATTATGTAGGTTATTTTCTCAAAATATGAATGATATGTGGAAGTAGATGTGGCATTATTTAGGTTATTTTGTTGAAAGTCTGAATGATGTATATTGTACATATTTTGTGTTTCATTTAAACAGTTAGCCGTTCATGTCCCTTAAAATGGGGCATTGGCCTTACTGAATAAAATTTCACTTTCTATGTCTGTTTCTCTTCACCACTGTGTCCTAAATGACAGATGCTGATGGAGGGAACGGAGAACGAGGAACAAATGCTGGAGGAAGAATTCCGGGAGTTAGTTGCCGCCATGGAAAACTATCTGAAACCTGTCATGGCCGCTGTTGACACCGCCCTGAGGTAAAAGAGATACATCATTGTCAGTTGGCATCACTTCAAGAAAATTTCATCCTGTTTCTTTTCTTTTATAATTTCTTGGCTAGAACTCCAAGGTTTACCAATGGTGAGATTTTGCGTATTTGACCATTCTCTCCCACCATGAAGGTAGCTGCACTCTGATCCTGTTTCAGATCTCCATATTCAGTGAAATGATGTTTGGTTCCACCAGATGAGGAAGAGTAAGTCACAGAATTCTCAGCAGGAATGGCTGATAGAATAGAAACACAAGCACACTATGCAATGTCATATAAAGACATTATTTCTGAAGATGGATTGAAGTGATCTTCATTAATTATAAGAAAACAGTGAACATCACCCATGGTGAGCACTGGAGTTTACAGAGGGGAAAAATCAAGTTCTTTTCATCAACAGCAGTCAGGCTTTTTGTGCAGCATTGATCAACTTTCTTTGAAAATCATCTTTGAGAAGTAGACAAATACCAATATTTATTAACTCAATAAAGAGTGAAATTTTTGTGGGTTACAAGCCATAGTTATATAAGAACCATAAAGATTGTAAAAAAAAAAAAAGATTTATCACAGAAAGTAATAATCAATATTAAGATTACACACCGGCATGCACATGTGTGCTCACACACACATACACCCCCCCCCACACACACACACACACACACACACATATGCGCGTGCACACACACACTCACACACACATACACTGTTTCTTGATTTACACTGTACTGAGATAAAGACTTATTTCCTGATGAACTGTTGTGTAGCTCCTCAGTTTTCATTCATATCTGTCACGTAGTTTTGCATCGTGTTTGTTTCTGCAGTGCCTTTGTTCAAGTTGGAGATGTTATGTGAATTAACTGCACTGATGCCAATGACTGGTGATGACATCGCGTATCAGTACTGTTTCTGTCATGTCCGTATGTAATGTTCAGAGTTGCTAACCAGCATGATACATGTTGCTGACAGGTCAGAGTAGCTAACCAGTGTGGTATATGTTGTTCACAGGTCACCAAGCTAACCAGCATGATACATGTTGTTGACAGGTCAGAGTAGCTATCCAGTGTGGTATATGTTGTTCACAGGTCACCAAGCTAACCAGCATGATACATGTTGCTGACAGGTCAGAGTAGCTATCCAGTGTGGTATATGTTGTTCACAGGTCACCAAGCTAACCAGCATGATACATGTTGCTGACAGGTCACCAAGCTAACCAGCATGATATATGTTGCTGACAGGTCACCAAGCTAACCAGCATGATACATGTTGCTGACAGGTCACCAAGCTAACCAGCATGTACTGTTGCTGACAGGTCACCAAGCTAACCAGCATGATACATGTTGCTGACAGGTCACCAAGCTAACCAGCATGATACATGTTGCTGACAGGTCACCAAGCTAACCAGCATGGTACATGTTGCTGACAGGTCCACCTACAGCCCCCTGGGCAGCACTGGCTGACAAGGAGTCACCAAGCTAAACCAACATGACATGTTGCTGACGGCCCAGCTAACAGCATGGTCCTGTTGCTGACAGGTCACCAAGCTAACAGCTGTACATGTGCTGACAGGTCACCAAGCTACCAGCATGTACATGTTGCGAAGGATCCACTAACCCATGGTACTTGCTGACGTCCCCTACAGCCCCCTGGCAGCATGGAACATCACCAAGGAGAGTCACAGGTGCAAGGACAAAGACAGATGGGGCAACATGTGCGTCTTGCTGCCGACCGACCTCCTGAGTGCCTTGAGCCTTGTCCTGTCTGAGCGATGGAATCTCTCCTTTTCGTGTTCTCATCCAGTCTCTACACGCATGCTCAGCTGATTGGTGAGTGAACAAAATGACTGTTTGTATGTGTTTGTTTTTCAATAGAAGTTGAGAACCATGTAGCTGATTGGTTTTGGTTTAACAAAAGACTGTTGTATGCTATTCAAGAACACACACATCCTTCAACCCCCTCCCCCCTTCCCACGCCCCCTCCACAAAAAAAGATATGAATACTGTAAATTCAGTTCTGTCTAATATGAATACTGTAAATTCAGTTCTGTCTATGCTATGAAGATGAGGATAATGTTTCTGTTCTTTTTGGGAGGGAAGCTAGTGCATCAAATTTCTAAATGTGAAATGCCTAAACTGAGAAAGTTTATCATGAAGTTGAAAGCATACAGCATGAAAAAAGCAAGTGGAGAGATGCACATACACGTAGAAGAGTTGTAGCTGACAAAGCCTCTGTGTGTGTGTGTGAAAAGTAGTGGTGTGTGTGTGTGAGTGTACACCTTGCACCTTGTGTTTTGCTTGTTTCTGTAGTAGCTTTCCACCATTGCACACAAATGAACTGACAGAACACTGTTGCAGTATGTGGTGTCACAGTATTGTCACTGATTACTACTATTTCAGATGCCCCCCCTCCTCCTCCTCCTCCAAAAGGTGATGAGAGTGTGTTTTGTGTTTCTCTCCCCCCCCCCCTCCCCCACCTCCTTTTTTTTCAGCCAAGGTCTTTTTTTTCCTTCTTTTTTCTGCTACTGCTATTGTAAGCAAGCTATAAGGTAATGGGTCAGCAGTACCAGGATCTTTACCAGTGAATGTAACTTCAGAAGCATAGTTGTGATAAAGCTGAATAGATGCTACAATATGCTTAGAAAGGAGCCACCCAACTGCTTGCTAAAATATCTTTTTTTCTTAATCTTGTGTAGTGTATGGGCAGTCTTTATCTGTTTTCATTCGGAGTACGAGGGCCATATTTTTTGTTTGTTCACAACTGTCCTTGAAATGCTATGTGTTTTTACAAGTTCCAGTTATCAAATTATGATCAGTTATTCTTAATCATGGTGTTTGATGTGAATAGTTGACATGCAAGAAGAATCAGCAATTTTGTTTGTTTTTGGGGGGTGGGGTGGAATTAAGAAATAACTGTTTCTAAAAGAATATAAAACATTTCTGTTTAAATGTCTGGTCATCATTGTTTTCCTTGTTGTTGTGTTTTTGTTGTTTTCTTATATAAAGACTGGCTATACGTTACACCTAATGAAGAAAAACAACAAAAACTTAAAATGCCTGTTGCTATATATTTATACATTAGCCTACCTTTTTCAGCCTCATATATAATTAGCATATCTACTCATTTTCCTACGCTTGCCTTCTTTCTTTCTTCGCTTCAAACAAAACCTTTTTTTCTCCAAATCCAGTCTTTTAAGCTATGGTTTGAAGTATGCACTAGAAATTTTTTAAAATTAACAATCAGTGCATGCAGCTATTCACCAAAGAGCTTCTCTGTCAGTAGTAGTTCTAAGGCTAGCATTGAAATAACCTTGCCTGTGGTTTAATCACCAACAGTGCTAGCTGCATAGAATAGTCACGGCTATATAATTATTGTAGAGTGATTTAGATTCATCTGATTTGTGTGCTTCCTTTGCTTTGTTTGATTAATATGAATGATGATGTCCTTCCATTTTCAGACCCGCAAGAATTAGGTAATAACAAACAACAAGTATCTAATTCTATACCACAAAAAATATATTCCATCTTATCTGAAATTGATCTGTTGCTTTATGTGTTCTGTTTATGAAAGCTTGTCTCTTATTTCTATATGAAATTGATTATCTGTAATCATATCCTGTCTACTTACATCATTAACAAATTCATATGAACATAGCTGGATTGTGGTAGATTTGTTGCTCTTTATTCAAGACATACACTAACATTGCACATAATTGCATTGATTGATTGTGTGCATGTGTGTGTCTTTCTGTCTGTCTGTCTGTCTTTTTATGTATGATGTTTGTGTTAGTGTTTGTTAGTGAGTATGTGTGGTTATGCAAGTGCATTTATGTGTGCATGCATGTGTGTGTGCATGTGTGTGTGTTTGCATGCATACGATGAGCTTTTGTGCTTGAGTGTGTGCAAACATGCACATATGTATGTTGGTGTATATGTCTGTGCATATGTGTGATAGAGGTAGAAAGGGAAAAAGAATGGAGAGTTGATATATTTGTATCATGTATGTGAGTGAGTATATGTATGAGTACCGTGAGCCAGTGAATATGCATAGGATTATGGTTGCGAGTGAGCTATTATATCACATATCACTTCACTGGTGTGCATGTATACATGTTCATGTGACATAATATCTCTGAACACACTATATCAGTCTGTTCTGTGAGTACTGTATAACTGAATTTGTGGATGCTGCTCTGTTGTTGTTGTTGTTGTTTTTATCACTACTCTTTTCTGTTTTCACTGCTGAAAACTTAACAGAAACATTCTTCAAATATGAGTGTTTTCTTTGGGTGACCTTCTCTGAAATAGTTCAAAGTCAGTGTCATTGTAGTTTTTTGTAAAAAAAAAATAGCAAAAAAAAAAACAGACGAAGAGAAAGTGAGTGAGAGAGAGAGAGTCAGAGACACAGACAGACAGATAGACAGACATTCATAGAGACAGACAGAAGACAGAAGACAGTTAGAAACAGAGAGAGAGAGAGAGAGAGAGAGAGAGAGAGAGGGGGGGGGTGGAGGGGGGGCTCAGAGCAAGAAGAGTAAAATATCTTACTGTTTTTTCCATAGATTTTTTAAAAAAACAGCAACCACCAAACAAATTCAGAGAAGGTCATGCTACATGATTGAATCCAAGTCTTCACAACCTTGGTGCTGCAGAAACTGTACAGACAGAAGCAAGCCAGCAGGTAAAAAGGGGAAGGCTTACCCAACTCTGGGCACTCTGTCAATTCAGAAAAGAAGATGTCAGGCCAGGTCTCTTCATCGTCCTCACCAGTGGGAAAGAGGGTGGCAGGAAGTTGACTCGTTTTGCCACAGTGTTTGCATTTAAAATAAGCTTCTTTTTTTTTAATGGAACAATCAGGTAAAATAAAGTAAACTTTGACTCCTCCCACACTGGCCAACCACCCCCTCTCTTTGAAGATTAAGGTTTTTTTAATTGTGTTTATTTATTTTTTAAACTAGGTCACTTTTTTTTAATAGTCTTCTTCTCTCATTTGCTTTTTTACGCTGTCAGATGTGTTTTGGAGAAATAGTGGCAAGTCCTTTCCTGCTCCTGTCCTGGGCCATACAGCTTAGTTTGCAGGGTTATCTCCATCAACCACACAATCTTCCTCAGGTCGCTGAATAGCATGCACCTCTGAAGGATGTGCTTGCCAGTCTGGTTTTCTTTGCCACAGGCACACAAGGGAGAAGGTCAAATTAGGCACTTTTTACAGTAATATGTACATACATGGACGATGTGATTTAACAGATGTGCGTAGTTCAGCCCATCTAAATTACATACCGGCTGGCGTTTTCTGAAGCTGAATTTCATCAAGATTGTGAAGACTTAACAGAAGTGGTGGTGCGGTTTTCTCTGTGTGTTTGTGTGTGTGGTTTGTGAGTGAGTGTATCCACTAATATGCACTGTCTTGCCTCCTCACCTGCCTAGAGTCACAAAACCAAACCGCCGCACCCAAGTCCAAGTCGGGAAAGAAGCAGGAGAAAAGTAAGGCGTCGTTTGTGTGGATAGATAGTGTTGTCTCCTCCTGTCCTTTTCTGTGGTCAGATGTCGCTAACTGGAGATGCTTCTCTTATCCTTTGAGGACACTGTTCATGTATCCACTCTTGTTCTTGTGTGCAATCCTACTTTCTATATTTGGGATTTTAGTTGTGTTGTGTGTTTTGATCATGCATTTAGTGATTCTGTCATGAATTATTGGTGCATTTTCTGGAATTATTCAGTTTGTGCATATTTCTGAGAAATAATTGGAATATATACAACCCTGTAAGTAGTGTAGCTGTCAGTTACTGTAGTTTGTTTTTTATCAGAATTTTCTTTGCTTCCTTTTTTAATATGAAAGAAAGGAGAGAAATGCATAATATTGGTTGTGTATGTGGCTTTTCATTTCTTTTCTTCTTCTTTTTTTTCTCTTTTGAAAATAGGATGAAGAAAAAGAAAGAACAATTATCAATAAGCACTGTATTAACATTGTGAAATTTGTTTTGCAGTTATATCATATACAGAGATGTTATACTCAGCATTGCCAAGTGTATATACACTAGAAAAAGAATGCTTTTAGGTCTTTGTTGTAGCAGCTTTACTACATTTTGCTAGTCACTGTCTTTTATCTCATCTATCCCTTAAGTCGGAATGTGGCTACCTTCATGGTGGGTAAAAACGGTCACATACACAAAATCTCACCATCAGTGAACCCTCAGGGCTCTGGCTGAGGAACAAAACCAAAGCCAAAAATGTCATCTTTCTTTTGATTTGTGAATGTTTTCCTTCTTGTCATGATGCTGACAGGATGACATCAGTTGCAATCTTACATGTTTAGAATCCCCCAAACTGACCAGTGCATCCAAAGAGAAACCTGAAAAAAAGGAAAACAAGAGTAAGGGCATGGACCCATCCAGTGTTCTGTCTTTCCCTGCTGTTGAGCATGTGTAGACCTTGCTTTGTTTGCTCCAATTGTCGTCTGAAGAGAATGATCATTCACTTTTGCCTTGCATGTTGCTCCTGCTTATTCTTTCGGGGGGGGGGGGGGGGGGGTTGGTTTATGTTTGCTGCCTTTTATATACTTTGTGGGCATTCATTTTGATTGAAGCAAAGTCAGGAAAAAAATTATTTGCTTTTTTTCTTACCAAACTGAGATTTGTTAGCACATGTATGAGGGCTGTTCAGTGCTTAGTCTAAGGATTGTTGTCACCACCTTTTAAAATAAAAAAAATTTAAGCAGTCTTATTTCAACATCACACATGAGTTTCAGAGAATCAGCAAAACCTCAATCCCAACTTGATAGAAACACCCCCCTCATCATCAAACACTCAGACAGCAACCACTGTTGTCTGTAATATAAGCAAAAAAGCGTTGCACTGCCTTTAAGTTCCTGATAAGTCAGGTCCAGCACATCCAACTTTGGTGAGGGAGAGAATTGTTATTTTTTACGTCTTTCTGGGAAAAAAAGGCTGGAAAATGGACCAAGCTGGCAGAAAATAGACAGGGAGGAGGTAACAGGAAGAAAAAGGAACAAGGTAGAACTAAGAGAAGGATAGTAAAGAGGGAATTCCTAGCACTAAATTTCCAGAAAGCGGGAATACTGTTTATACTGACAGGCCCCCAGCATTCCCAGGGGGTATGTTGCAAATCAAAAGATTGTTTTGGAACATCATCATTCAAACAAAGTGATTGTCTCTGGATTGTGTTCCAAATTTTTTGCACTGAATTTGCAGAACGTTTTCGTTTGCATGTCTTTCTTCAGAACAATTGGGATACTTCCACACGATAATATGGCCACAGTGGTGGCTGTAGGACAGACGTTTGCTGTCCTGCCTGTCCTGACCATGTTTTGGACCATGTCCATGGGTTTTTTGGCTGTGGTAGCTTTCCACAGTGTTGGGTATCTTCAATATTTCCTCTTCCTTGCTTAAACTCAGCTGATAACTTCTTAATAGGGGGGTGGGGGTACAGGAGCATGCTCACCTGAAATCTTCACCAAGCCTTCATGAAAGACTCTTGTACCTAGGCCTTTCTTGTGCAGGAAGCATTTATAACAGCATGGTTCCAAAATATCTCCCTTTTTCCCTCTGTTGTACTGGTAGAACAATATCAAGGGCAGTAAAATGATAACTGTAGTAACACCTGTTTCCAAAACTTCTATGTCATCATTCAAAAGGTATGTGCATATCTATGACAGATTTTGCCTGTGTAGGTGAAGCCCTTCATAGTTAGACTGGAATATACTGAACAGTTCATAAAGTATTTTGAAAAGAGTTAAATTGATAAAGAAACAAACCCATAATACACCAACTAAAAGTTGATTTGTTTGTTAGCCTATTTTTTTGTTGTTGTTTGGGGTTTAGTTTGGTTTTGTTGATGTTGTTGTTGTTTTTTAGGGGGGTCCTTTGTTTGTTTCCCTCCTTCATCCAAACTGGCCAAAAGAGACCAGAGCTAAAGTTTTATGTGGCATAAACAAATGTAAAATTCTATGGAGACTCCAAAGAGTTGTTGCTTTGGGTTTGGGTTTTTTAAAAATTTCAGTTGATTACTTTTTAAAGATGGTACTCACCTTTTGAGTCATCAAAGGTTTGCATCTTTTGCATCAGCTTTGAGACTACATAGTAAAGTGCATAGTAAAGGAGAGTTTTTATAGACTCATTTCTGATATAAACAAACAAAAGAAAAACCCTGTGCCAGTATTACATTAGAGACAGAAGGACATGAAATTTGAAAGAATTGAACTATAATGCTGTTATTGAATAAGGCGAGTACAAACAGACCATTTGGTAAATATTTCTCTTATGGATTTAAGCACATTTTGATCTTGTGTTTGTTGTTATTTTTGTTATTGTTGATTTTGCTTTTGATGTTGAATTTTTTAAATTATTTTCTTTTGGGGTGGGGGTGGGGGGGGAGGTATCAAGGCATGTTTACAAGGCTGGCATGCATGCACAAACACACACACACACACACACACACACACACACACACACACACACACACACTCTTTAGCGTGATTGTTGATGTATGTTGAATTGACTGTTAAACTCTGTCATATAGTGTGGCCTAAGAAGATATGTAATAATTATTTGAGTTTAAATGATTGTAGTAGAAATACCTGTGTTAGTGAGAAAAACTGGCTTTGTTACCACTGTAATGCACCTGAAGTTAGTTTTCTCCTTTTCTTTTCTTGTTAACAACATTTTATTTAAGGGTTGGAAAGATAGTGGGGTGGGGAATGGGAGTTCATACGTACATACGTACGTACATAATTCGATATCTGCTACTTTAAAAAAGAAAAAAAAGACAGTTTCTTCCTTGTTTTTGAAAGAACAGTTATTTACACATTTGATTTTTTGTGTGTATATTTCTTTGTTTAAGCGTGTGTGAAAGTCACTTTGAAACCAGACATTACCATTATTGAAATTTTTGTTGTCTGATGACTTTAATTTACTCTTACGACTTTTTAAAGAATCAATTTTCTTTTTTTCATGATTGTTTTGTCTAGTTTGATTTTTGCTTTTTAGTTATTTTTTTCATGATAATATTATTTACATTGACTTTGACACTGACCATTGCTTTGACACTGACCATTGCTTGTGTTGGAGGTTAGCACTGACCGTGTCTCTGCCTTTCTGCTCCCCTCAGAGGAGAATGCAGCAGACAAGAAGAAGAACAAGGAGGCAGCAGCGCTGATGTCCAGGATTCCTGGTGCCAGAGACATCAAAGCCAAGCAGGCCAAGATTGTAAGCTAAAGACCCACCTCTAGCCTCAACCTTCTCACTTTCTTCTTTCCCTTGCCTCCATGCAAAACAATCTCAGGCCTGTAGCATCAATTCTCTCACTTTCTTCTTTCCCTTGCCTCCATGCAAAACAATCTCAGGCCTGTAGCATCAATCCTCTCACTTTCTTCTTTCCCTTGCCTCCATGCAAAACAATCTCAGGCCTGTAGCATCAATCCTCTCACTTTCTTCTTTCCCTTGCCATCATGCAAAACAATCTCAGGCCTGTAGCATCAATCCTCTCACTTTCTTCTTTCCCTTGCCTTCATGCAAAAACAATCTCAGGCCTGTAGCATCAATCCTCTCACTTTCTTCTTTCCCTTGCCTTCATGCAAAAACAATCTCAGGCCTGTAGCATCAATCCTCTCACTTTCTTCTTTCCCTTGCCTTCATGCAAAACTATCTCAATGAAAATTTGCAGATCATTTCACCTAAGGAAAGCAAAGCACTAGAATACACTAACTTATAACTTCAAACCCAAGCAAGCCAAGATTGTAAGTTAAAGACGGGCCTGTAGCATCAACCCTCTCACTTCTTTCCCTTTCCTTCATGCGAAACAATATCAGTGAACATTTGCAGCTTAGGCAAGCAAAGCAAGGCATCAGAATACACTAACTTATAAAACTTATTATTTCAAAATAGGTCTGATAAAATAAACAATGATGGCATGAATGCAAAACCATGCCATCAGTGAATTTTTACTTGAATTCATGCTTACTTATGCACACAGTACATCATGCATAGGTCAGGGCATGCGCGCACACACACAAAACACAACACATCACAAAACAACATGCATGCACGAACGCACACAAATACAAACACACACATGCATGCACACACACACACACAGAGCTCCCTATGAATTACTGTTATACAGCTAAGTAGATCACAGAGCCCTCTTTGTTTTGGAAGACACACGTCTCTTTCTCTATCTCTGTCTCTCTCTCTCTATGTCTCTCTCTGTCTCTTTCTCTGTGTGTCTCTCTCTCTGTCTCTCTATGTCTATAAAAATTATAAAACCCAAAAATTGTGCATGAATCCAGCTAAGAATTGGTGGTGGTGGTGTGTGTGTGTGCGTGTGTGCAGATTCCACTGAGTCGCCCATTGCAACCTTGGCAGCAGTCTATTGACACTATGAACTTCAGATGTATCCTTGGTGGTTTTCAGCCTGAAGTAGCTTGAGATGTGTGTGTGTGTGTGTGTGTGTGTGTGTGTGTGTGTGTGTGTGTGTGTGTGTGTGTGTGCGTGCACGCATACAAGGTAGTGATAATGTGTCAAAACTGTATTATGTTACTGATATCAAGCTTTAACAAACAATATGTTTATTATGACATGACACTTGTATTTATATCCTACTAAATATTCTGATAGTTACTGGTGGCTGTGTGTAATCCTTTACAAAAGACCAGACATTGTGGATCCCAACTTGGATTGCTCTGAAACTGGTAAGTGTCAAATCAAGGTGACATTGATATTTTATAGCTTTTTTTAAAAATTCATATTTTTGGACAGATATTTTAGAGCATTTGTAACTATTGATAGTAGTTTAGGTTACGTTTGTTTTTGAGGGTACTTGTTGCCCCTGACAAGGAGGTAGAGGGTGTGGTGAGCTGTCAAGATGGCGTTTGTATCATCATCTCTGTAACAATAAACCTGTATCCCCTCACGTATCGTCTGCATATGGTTTATCCAGTGAGCAAGAGTTATGAACAAGGGAATGTCATTGTGCCAAAGTAAGGCTGCTGTTCCCAGAGGGAGTGTGTCATAGCTTAGTGCAGTATCGCAAGGGAGTGTCACTATGCCAAAGTCCAGCTGCTGTTCCCAGAGGGAGTGTGTCATAGCTTAGTGCAGCATCTCAATGGAATGTCACTGTGCAGAAATCAAGCTGCTGTTCCCAGAGGGAGTGTGTCATAGCTTAGTGCAGCATCTCAAGGGAGTGTCACTGTGCAGAAATCAAGCTGCTCTTCCCAGGAGTGTGTCATAGCACAGTGCAGCATCTCCCTCCTATTGCCAGGCAGACTGAAGGACAGGCTTTCTGTTGGGTCTGTCTCAGTGGGGCAGGCACTGATCTGGTGGCAGTGTTGTTAATTTAACTTAGATAAACCCAGAGTCCCAATGTAGTTAGTGCCTGTGTGTGTGTGTGTGTGTGTGTGTGTGTTGCAGAGGAACGCCTGCCGATCCAGCTGTTCGACAAGATAATGGAGGAATACGAACAGCAGTTCACTCCTCGCTGGCTGGGAGTGCTGGGCACCGACCATGTACCAAGGTATGCCCCTGTGCTGACATGCCTGTCCTGCTGCTGCTGCTGCAGCCAGATCTCTCACAGGGTCTGCTGTAATACCATTGTAGCAGCTGCGTCTACCCGTCTGTTTGGAAATTCAAAATAGTCTTTTGTGGAATACCTCTACTTCAGTGTTTGAGTTGGAATGTCCACGTTCTAGACCTGTTTGGTATTTGCAACACATGAAGTGCTTTGTAAAAGTTACGATGCTGAAGAAAACTGAAGTAAAGGCTGATTTGTAGGAATTTTGAATCTTTCATTTTTCATGGAAAAGATGGATTTGTTTTTTGGTTTGGTTTATCTGTTGTGTTAATGATATCCTGCCTCTGTGGTGTTTGGATGTCTGGCTGCACTGATGGTGACTGAAGCAAGATGCTGCCCCAGGCAGCTGCAGTAAGGAGACTGTCAGCCCCAGTGCCATTGTTGGCCAGTAGTAGGCTGTGGTGCTGATGGGGAAAGCGTTTCTCTATGACTCTCATGTTGTGCACACATCATGTGTGCTTTGTGTAATGTCACAGCATGACCTTGCCAGGACGGAAAGAAGATACATCAGTCTAGAGGTAAAGCGCCTGCCTAGAAAGCAAATAGTCTGGGTTTGAAGTGTGGTGGTTTGATCCCCGTTTGGGCCATAAACTTTTCCTCCATCCACTTGACCGTGAAGGGTGGTCTGGATGCTAGTCTTTCAGATGAGAAGATAAACCGAGGTCCCGTGTGTTACACATAGTTATTTAGTGCACATAAAAGAACCCATGGCAACAAGGGAGTTGTCCCTGACAAAATTCTGTAAAGAAAGCCACTCTGATAGGTAAACAATACAGTTGCAGACAGGAAAAGAAAAAAAGGGATGGCACTGCTCTTATGGTGATACACTTTCCCTGGGGAAAGTATCCCGAATTTCACACAGAGAAATCTACAATGACTTAAAGTGGTATACAATACAACACAACACTTTTTTGTTGTTGTTGGGTGCGCAAATAAACCTCTTGCACCACCTTTCCTCAGAAGAACAATTATAGATGGTTAAAGTAGAGTGAGTGTGCATGTGTGTGTGAGCACACATGGCTGTGCAAATGTTTGAGAGTAAAACCCCTGAGGCTTAACAGTTGTGCTGTATACATGTATGTGCATGTGTGTGTGACAGTGTTGGAGAATGGGAGGTGTACATCACAGAGAGCAGCTCCTTCATCTTCTATGGCCTGGAGCGTCTCCTGTCCTACCTGCCCCCTGCCAAAATGTCGGCTCTCAACATACCAGGTGGGTTCAGCTTCCTTATCAGACTCCTCAGACTGTTTGCATCCTCAAAACACTGCTCACCCTACCATGCCAGTGTTGCCAAGCTGTCAACATTGCCAATACTTCCATCCAGGGATATAGGGCTTGGAAATGGGTTGATTGTCAGAAAGCATTTTGATTTGAGCTTTGTACAGGCAGGACCATGAAAAAGGAGTTGAAGCCCAGGTCTCTATGATTTGAATTGACTGGAGTTGCCCCTTTGTAACTGCACAAAGAGTAATTGTTGGGGCACTGCACTGAAATGTTCAGACAGTTCATCATGGGCAAGTTGAACTAACAGAACCCGTTTGTCTCCAGGTAACAGGATGCATGCTAGGTGTGTCTGTGTCATTCATTCATGCCACTGGTTATAACTAGCCTAGTTCTTCTAAGAAAGGTGGATGATGGTTTAATCAACATGTGTTGTCAAGATACCCTGCACAGTGGACCAGTACCTTGATTTATAAACAGTCTCATCGACTGGACTCTCTGGGGAGTACCAGTATTGATTAACTCCAGATAAAAATCTCCTTCAAATGTACACTTTGATGGAGACTTGAACCCACACCTTCAATTACCACTGAATTATGAGTACAACACTAATAGCAATGAAGCTATCCATTGCGCCCACCACCACCACCACACCCTCTATCCCTTTACAAACAAAAGCCACAGAAGATGGGATTTGTTGTCTTATCAAATTTGAAACAAGATGGACATCCCTGAAGTCAGAATGTGGCTACTTTTATGGTGATAAAAAAACCAAAATGGCTGTATACACAACATCTCACCATTGGTGAGCCTGGGAGCTTAGCCAAGGAAGGAAAGAAAAAGGAAAGATAGATTGCCATCTACATACTCCTTGCCCCTGATTATGATGATTGGTGGTAGTGTTACAGCTAGCTTTTGCCTGAGGTGACATGGCTCCCGTTGTGATCACTCCTTGTGGCTTGAGGCAGGTCAGATAATGTGGGAGATAAAACAGCTCCACTCTGTCACAAGTTGGATGTCTGAAGGTGTTTGTGTTCTTTATGCCTTTACTTTGCTTTTGTTTTGTTTTTAAGTGTTGCTTTTGCTGAGTATGCTTATGCATGTCTTATTCTTCTGATATTTTTTGTGGTGCTTTTTTTTTAAGAAGAGAACTGATCTCAATTGCTGATGTTAATTATGTTGGCTCTATAGGTGTGTTTTCTGTGTTCCCAGTTTTTTGTTTTGTTATGTTTTTTGGTAGAGAATTTAACTTTGATTTTATGAACAATGTTGGACTTGATGGTTAGGATTAATTTTTTGTTCCATGTATTCTTTGTTGTTAGGGTAAAAAAATGTTGTTTATCAGCATTTGTTTAACAGGTGATGAAGTGTCTGCATGTGTGCATAAAGTTGTGCCTGTGTTTGCTGTGTTCTCATGATGGGTGACTTGTTGTTGCAGACTGCATGCTGGTCTATGCTCTGGATCTGGCGCAGACCAGCAAAAGCTTCATGCGACAGTCCAAAGAGGACGTGTTTAAAAAGTAAGTGTCAGAAGGAACAGATAGAATGTGGATGTGTTTAAAAAGTGTGGACTAGACCTGGGGATGTGTTTAAAAAGTGTGGACTAGACCTGGCTTCTCTCTTGACTCTGTGAGGAGTATTGGAGATCTGCACATAATTTCTTGGGCAATGTATTGTGGGCTAGTTGAACCTGGTGGAGCTCATCCCTCTCCAGGTAGCAGGCTGCATGCTAGGTATGTTGACATCATCCCTGACCATTGCTGGCCTACTTATCTACGGAAGGTGTGTGGGGTTTTAACATGGGTGCAAGCTGTTCTGTGTAGAAGTATTAGAAGCAACCATTGAAATGATAATCAAAAGAAAGTATGTGGTACTTAACATACTTGTGCTTTGTTTACATCTTAACCCCTTCCTAACTGTCTCCTGTCTTCAGTCTTGATATCTTTGTCCTAATTATCATGCTGAAGGATGTGGAGATCTCTGTGTAGTCTGCATAAATCATGGAAAGTTTGTACTACAGCCACTCAGACTTTCTGATCAAGGATACTTTTTGGGTCAGACATCAAGTTATTTCTCATTCAACAGCCCCAGCTATTCAAAGGAAAGCATTTTAGATTTTGTGCTGCTTTTGTTTCTCCTTATGCCAACAATGAATTGTGACAGTTTTTCCTGTAGAGTTGTTGATTGCCAGATACGTACTTTAAAGATGAAAGCGGCATTTTGAAAGTATGTTTGTTGGGGCAGGATAGCCTGATATAAGAAAAACATTGGGGGCTTAAATTTCTGCATGCTCAGGAGGAGGGATAGGCTAGTGGTTAGAGCCTTGAGGTCATGATCTGACAACCTGGGTACAAGCCACGACTGAGGCATGACTGTGTGTTCAGTGTTGTGCAGTGCATGATTGTGTGTTCAGTGCATGATTGTGTGTTCAGTGGTGTGCCATACATGGTTTTCAGTGTTGTGCCACATATGGTTTTCAGTGTTGTGCCATACATGGTTTTCAGTGTTGTGCCATACATGGTTTTCAGTGTTGTGCCACATATGGTTTTCAGTGTTGTGCCATACATGGGTTTTCAGTGTTGTGCCATACATGGTTTTCAGTGTTGTGCCACACATGGTTTTCAGTGTTGTGCCATACATGGTTTTCAGTGTTGTGCCACACATGGTTTTCAGTGTTGTGCCACACATGGTTTTCAGTGTTGTGCCATACATGGTTTTCAGTGTTGTGCCACACATGGTTTTCAGTGTTGTGCCATACATGGTTTTCAGTGTTGTGCCATACATGGTTTTCAGTGTTGTGCCACACATGGTTTTCAGTGTTGTGCTATACATGGTTTTCAGTGTTGCGCTATACATGTTTTTCAGTGTTGTGCAATACATGTTTCAGTGTTGTGCAATACATGTTTCAGTGTTGCGCTATACATGTTTTTCAGTGTTGTGCCATACATGGTTTTCAGTGTTGTGCCATACATGGTTTTTCAGTGTTGTGCTATACATGTTTCAGTGTTGTGCAATACATGTTTCAGTGTTGCGCTGTACATGTTTTTCAGTGTTGCGCTGTACATGTTTTTCAGTGTTGCGCTATGCATGTTTTTCAGTGTTGCGCTATACATGGTTTTCAGTGTTGTGCCATACATGGTTTTCAGTGTTGTGCTATACATGTTTCAGTGTTGTGCAATACATGTTTCAGTGTTGCGCTATACATGTTTTTCAGTGTTGTGCCATACATGGTTTTCAGTGTTGTGCCACACATGGTTTTCAGTGTTGTGCTATACATGTTTTTCAGTGTTGCGCTATACATGTTTTTCAGTGTTGTGCAATACATGTTTCAGTGTTGTGCAATACATGTTTCAGTGTTGCGCTATACATGTTTTTCAGTGTTGTGCAATACATGTTTCAGTGTTGTGCAATACATGTTTCAGTGTTGTGCAATACATGTTTTTCAGTGTTGTGCAATACATGTTTCAGTGTTGTGCAATACATGTTTCAGTGTTGCGCTATACATGTTTTTCAGTGTTGTGCAATACATGTTTCAGTGTTGCGCTGTACATGTTTTCAGTGTTGTGCAAGACATGTTTTCAGCGCTGTGCAACATACATTTTCAGCATTGTGGACTGCGTGTTGTTGTTTTTCAGTGTGGATGACCACATGCTGGAGAAGCCCCTGGAGACGGCCATGCTGGTCAGCATGAGTGGTGTGCGCTGCTTCCTCACCAACCAGTGGCACTGCACCCTGGCAGAAAACGCCAACAAGCTCTCCCTCAACTTGAAAGGTAGGTATCCACCCCCCCCACTTGTGGCTTTGCCGCCTTGCTGAGTACTGTATGCATGATGTGTAGTGTAATCAGCTACTCTTTGTTAGCCTTGGGCCAGGAAAGTGCTGTAGAAGTGGTTATTATCGTCAAGTGAATTTTGAAAGTGGGAAGGAGGGGAGGGAGGGGATAGAATTTAATCATAAGAGGAAGGTGTAGAGTTGATTTTGTTTTGTACTTGGGTTTTTTTTGGCTAAGGGGGCGAGAGGGTGGTCTGTGAGAGGAAGGTGTAGAGTTGATTTTGTTTTGTATTGGTTTTGTTGTTGTTGTGTTTATTTTGGCTGAGGGGGTGGGCAAGAAGGTGGTCTCTTCAGCTGCAAGGGATTGTGTAGGTTGTGAGGACAATAGAATGATTGAGGATTTTGTTGTATGCTAAAGACATGCAGTCCTGCAGTATACTAAGTCTTTTTGATACCACAGGGGAAAAAAAAGATTTTGCATGCTTCTTTATCATACGATGAAAATGATATTTTTTCATGCAAAGTGAAAGTGAAAGAAATTAAATGAGACTGAAGGATATTTTGTCAGAAACTAACTTTTGAATAAAGAAAAAACTTTTTACAAGATTTTTTTCCCCCTGGCGCTGTTTTATCAATGAGAAGGTAGTTAACTACTCTCAGTGCTGAAGAATATCACATGTAAGTGTACATGTAAAAAGTGATAACAACTAACAGATAGCTTATCCACATCAAATTCTCCCAACAATCTTCTCTTTAAACCAAAACCCCCCCAAAAAAACCCAAAGGGAAGAAGAAAAACCCAAACCCAAATCTGTTTTTGTTTGTTTTTCCCTACAGATTTACTGGAAAAAGGCAAAACGACGGGACAGACTGTGCGACTACTCTTCAGCCCCCGCAAACGTCGTGAGGAAGAGAAAGTCAAAGAAGCCGAGGACCCACCTTCCCACCGAGAAGAACATCACAAAGAAGCCGCAGGAGGAAAGGGCAAGAAAGACGACTCTTCCAGCGAGAGGAGCAAGAAGGATGATCACCACGGAAAGAAGGGAGACGATGCCAGCAAAGCTGACACAGGCAGTGAGAAACGCGGCAGCGTGTTCACAGAAAGCGTGCTGGGAGATGGGGCCATGTCCGAGAGAGGGGACCCTGACAAGGACCAGGAGGAGCCCAAGGAGGAAGACCTGAGTGTCATGCACCGCTCCTGGTTCAACATGGTGTGTTACGGCATGCCCAACCTTATCGTCACACAGTAACTGCCTGTTACAGCATGCCTAATCTTATCGTCACACAGTAACTGCCTGTTACGGCATGCCCAATGTTATCGTCACACAGTAACTGCCTGTTACGGCATGCCCAATGTTATCGTCACACAGTAACTGCCTGTTACGGCATGCATAATCTTATCGTCACACAGTAACTGCCTGTTATGGCATGCATAATCTTATCGTCACACAGTAACTGCCTGTTATCAGCTATGGCATGCCCTATCTTATGTTTGCATAGTAACTGCCTGGTATGAGAGAGAGGGTTTTATTCAGACATGCACGCCTTGATGTATCTGATCTGACAGTTAGCCATCGAGGGGATACAGACTTACGGCGATTGTAAGACTGATCAAATGAGTTTGACTTTTAACTCCACAGGGATGTGCTCAGAAACTTTGTTTTAACAGGGTCAGTATTAAGGTCAGTTACTAGGGGGTTTCTGACACTCTTTTTGTTTTCTTTCTTTCCTTTTGTTGTAAAAGTACTTGTTGAAAATGTTCATATTCTTGAAAATTATACACATGTGTACAAACTTTAGGAAGTATATATGTGAGTCTCTGCTTTCTGGTGTTAAAGACATTGTGTACAGAAAAGATGACAGTCTAAGTCTGGGTTTTCAGGAAACCTTGAACATGTTCATAACTTGGTGTCTGTCATCATGACTACTGTGATATGATTACATTCTGGCAATAATTCATAACAAATGATCCCTATGGAGCCTAGTTGTGACCATCAATTTCAAGCACTGGTCAGCATTAGCTAGTTTCCACTATCTTCAGTTTCTTTATCCCTGTCCTACAAAACTGACTGTACAATCAACAGTAGTCTCCTTTTGCAAGCACTCCCAAGTTGTAGTATATGATCAGGACAAGATTGGAAATACATCTAAGTGCAGGAGTTACAAAATGAGCAAGAATCTTATAGTTGAAGAAATAGAAACTTTTTAAAAAATGTAGAGTCTGTGATATTTTGTCTGTATATTATTTGTAATTAAACTCACGACTATCTTCTGATCCGTCCATACAATTATTTATTGTGACTGAACTAAATTAGAAAGCTTATTTTAAACAAGAAAATGACATGTGGAAATAAACCTATCTGTTTTGTTTGAAATTGTTTTGTGTGTCATAAATGGATTTACAGCTTGTGATTGGTCAGTGGTTTGCAATAAAGAGCATTTGATGAACACCTCTGTGAACACATTGCCCATGTTGGTATGGCTGTTCCAAAGAGAATTTTTTTGTTTTTTTGGATAAACACCTACTTGCAAAGAAAAGATGGGTTTTCTTCTCTCTCTATCTCTCTCTCTATCTCTCTCTCTCTATCTCTCACACACACACACACACACACATGCAAGGCAAAGGCGAGGATATGACCAGTGGGCTTAATTGTGGTGGGGCAATTATCTATCTTTTTTTAAACAGCAAAACACACACATGCACACACACACAAACTTTCATGCTTTAAAGGAATATTTGTTATGGTAACAGTGCATGTGTTATTATTTTTGGATTATTATAACTTGCAGTCAGCAATCTGCTGTGTTATTCTAAATGTTAGTCACATACGTACCTTAACAATGGTAGCTGCGTTCAGAAGGTAAACAAATTGTCACAATCCAAAACACTACCAGTTTGCTCTTCATGTACAGTTTATCTCTTTTCGTGGATTTTTTTTTTTGCAGAGTGTACCACAAAAGCTTAAGAGAGAAATCCACAATCTCCCCCCCCCCCCCCCCCCTTTCTGATGAATGACGTTTTTGGTCTTTTTTCTTTCTTTCTTTCTTTTGGGGGGGTGGGTGGGGGTGGGGAGTAGATTGTGTTTGCACTGCAGTACACACAATACAACCCAGGCAAATATCTTTTTCAAGTTCTTTTAATAATACCAGCAAATATATATAAAATAAAAATCAAAGAAGCATCTACAGGTTTCCGTTTTTAATACACACATGCAACTGTATACAGAAAAATGAATTTCCTATCATGATCATCAAAATAATGTAAAATACAGCCAAGGCTGCACTGACCAGCCAGAGAGTACACTTTGCTTTCCTGAAGTCAGACCATGGAGACAGGGATGGAGGGAGAAAAATAATTCACTTGTCTTAAAGTACTGGCAGAAAGAAGGGGCACAAATGCAAGTAAACATTGCTATGTTCAAACACAACTCTTTCTCATTCCAAAAGAAAGGAAGAATGTGTAGAATACACATAAAAAAATGCACAGATTCATTCCAATATCAATATTTCCAAAATGTTGTAAGGAGAAAAAACATCCACTCTAAAACATACAGTTGTGTTACATGAAAGAGAAAAAAAACAACCACTCCTGCTTAGAAACAGATATATCGGGGTAAAACCAAATCTTTACAAGCAACAAAACAACCACCAAACAAAATGCATCCTACTGTTTGTAGATTGTGGAGGAATCTTGTTGTTGTTGTTTCTCAGCTAGGGCTGCAAGGTTCACCCATGGTGAGATTTTGCACATGCGACCATTTTTACCTACCAATAAGTAGCCACTTTCTGGTTTCAGGGACAACATGAAGTTAAGTGGGTTGACATTTAAAAAATGGAGGTGAGGTTCCTCGTCGACCAACTTTTGATGCAACTTTTCACAGGCATTAGTATTCTGATGGGTAGGGAAGAAATGGTCAGGCGGGTGGAACAGGGATTTAGGTTTTCTTCAATGTTCATGGTTTTCCTTTGATGCTCAGAATACAAACACAAAATCCAAAACAAGTTTAAGGACTATTTTCTCCCCAATGTGACATAAAAGATAACACACGCAAAAACAAAACTCTACATCAAGAATTCCTGGAACACTTTCAAAATTACACCAAAAAATACTCTTGAAAACACAAATATACCCAGCATGCAACCTGTACAAAAAAAAGCTGCTCTGAAGTCAGCATGTGTTGTCTAAGGCCAGCAAAATTACACACTCAGGAGAAGATCAAGCACTACACATCCCACCTGGTAAGGGAATGCACAGACAAAGAGAGAGAGAGAGCGAGCATGCAAGTGAGCGAATGAGAGAGATTTCTTCTTTTTAGAATTCCCCTGCTGAACACTGAAAACTTTTGCATCAAGAGAAACTTCAACCTGAAGACTAGCCCCCAGGCCATGTCCAAGTTCACACTACAGACCTCTCTCCAATCGGCATTTACTCACCAGTCTTACAATCACTCACAACCTAATGTATGTTAACTTTGTTGAGCACAGAACAACTGGCCACAAATTACAGCCTCTCCAGATGACATGTAAAGACCCCCCTGGGCATGCATTTGTTGTCACAGGGAAAAGTGCTTTGCACTGTCATTCTCAGAACACAGTGAAGAGCTGCCATCAAGGCACTGATAAGAGTGTGACATTTTAATGAACTATACAGTCTGACATAACAGTGCACATAGAAAAAACACAGACTAGACCCGCCACCAAAACAGACATATTTCAAAATTTATCATAGTGAACAAAAACAACCATAAACATGCAATGAATCTGCTCTTAACAGAGAAATCATTCACGCTGTACCCTCCTGTATACTTTATCAAACTCGTGCATGGACATTTGGTGTAAATAAGAGATGAGGCAGGGATATGTACATGAAGCAATCAACAACAAACAATGTTTGACATTTCTTTATTTAAAAAGGCACACAACTTCGAGACAGTTAATTATTCTTACCACAGGTATTCACCCAGGACAGAGGTCCCTACCTAAAGTCAAGCTTTTATGTGCCTGCAGGCTATAAATACGTGACTTCTTCAAGACTCCTTCAGGAGTCATTTGCGAAGTGCACTGAAGTTTCTATAAGTGGTGTGGACAAGTTGGACCTGGGTGGGCTCATGCCTGTCCAGGTAGGAGGGTGCATGCTGGGTATGCCATAACTGGCCTAGTCTTCTAAGAAAGAGGGATGAGGTTTTGGTGTGTGTACAAGATGGTCTGCATTTATTCATACAGGGGACCTCGAGTTAAAGTCTCATCTGAAGGACACTTGGGGGGAGTGCTAATTGTATGATAACTCGTGCAATAAAAATAACAATATCAGCTTGATATATTACTGGCACCTAAATCTTCTGGACACTGACAAGACTTCTTCTAACATCCTTGGTGAAATATCAGTAATGCACTGCAAAATTAAACTTCCTTTGACAAAAATTCAACCACTCTGTGTATTCTCACACTGGTGAAATATCAGTAATACACTGCAAAATTAAAATATCTTTGACAAAAATTCAACCACTCTGTGTATACACACACACACACACACACACACACACACACACATATATATAAATAATATAATATATATATATATTATATATATATATATATATATATATATATATATATATAGATAGATATATATATCCCTTTATTGTAATAAAGTCATGTAGGTCAAAATGTCAGGTATTTTATACAGCAAACAGCATAATACACCTGTTCTTTCCAAACCCTCTCCCCAAGTTTCCTGCCATTTAAGTCATGATTCTTCTTTGTCTCTCGATCACATCCACTCTCGCCAATAATGATAGCACCTTAAAAAAAAGTCATGAAACAGAAAAAGACAAAAATAAAAAGATACGTCCACATAAAAAAGAAAGAACACATGAGAAAAGACATATATAAAACAATGCCTTAATTATATAAATGCTTCGTGGAACAAAAAAGTAAGAATACAGCAAACGCATCATCATCATGGGCACCTTATCCAAAAATGATAATAAGTATACATCTTTATGTCAAATGTAATAACTGTTGGAACATCACATCCCCAATAACAAAGCAAACTAAAAGAAAAGCCCTCCCCCCCTCACACACACACACACACACACACACACACACACACACACTTCCAGGAGAAAAAAAGACCAAAGACTGGACAAAAGGCAATCATCACAGAAGAGAAAATCTGGTAACATGGAAAGTTCTGTAAGGCAGACAGCATCACAGCAGAAGACTGAACTATAAAGCCTCTAGACAAGAAGTAAATTAATGCAACAACATTTGGTCCAGACCAAAAGCCTTGTCAGATACTTCTTCTTTTATCAAACACTCAGACAGCAACTCCTGAGGCCCTGACAAGTTCTACCATGCCCTGAAGGCCCTCCAAGGGTCCGAAGAGTGTGCCTCTCATCGGCAGGTCAGTAGGCCAGATACTGGCCCTCAGGTTTTGGTGTGTTGGACAGGTCTGGAGGAAGTGTTCTACCGTCATGGGAGAAGTGCCACTGGGGCACGCCTCAGAATCACCAATGTGGCACTTGTCAGATACTGATGTAAGGAAAGTGCAAAAGCTTTGATGGAAACATTGACATGTTTTAAAATGTTAGGATGAGATTTCCTTCATTTACAGCAAGCTCCTCAACCTGTGCTCTGCATTACAGGAGAAGAAATCATGAAGTCTGCGTATAGCTGCCTTCATGGCAAAAGTATTTGAAAACAGCCATACACATGCAAACTTCTCATCCAGTGTGTGTTTACAGTCTTACTAGAGATTCCCAGGTGGCACGAGTGAGACAGAATGTGCATATACTGGGTGACCCGTGTCTATGCCTAATGTTATGGGCAACATGATATCAATATAGTGATGTCAGGATGACTTTAACATAAAATGAAGGTGTTCTTCTCATAATACTAATGCCAATATAAAAACCATTGGAAGAAAAGAGAATCCCTTTTGTTCAGGAGCAAAAAAAAACAACAACATAAAACAAAAAACACAACAAACAACAAAATTATGTGATCTTTCATACACATACATGATTTCAGGTCTTTTAAACAAGATAAAGACTGGTAGGTAGAGCTGCACTTCAGTCAACTTGGAAAACCATAAAAATCTCATGTAACTTACCATTAGCCTGTCAAGACAACCAAGATGGAACAGAATAGGGGTCATTATCGACAACACACTCTCCATGCAAAATTTCATCACCCAGATCTGCCAGTCATGCTACTATCAATTATGGCATATTAGTACAGTTTGAAAGTACCTGTCCATTGATGCAACATCCAAACTAGACACGTTTCATTCTCTCACATCTGCACTATTGCAATTCTCTTCTGGCTGGTCTGCCAGCATCATCTATCCACTCCCTTCAACGTATACAAAACTCTGCCGCTCAACTAGTCCTCAGAAAGAAAAAATCTGAGCACATTTCTCCTCTCTTGCGATCTCTCCACTGGCTGCCTGTGTTACAGAGAGTAAACTACAAGATCATTATCCTCTGTTACAAATGCCTCCAGAAAACAGCACCTTCCTACCTCTGTGAATGTCTTCACCTGTACACTCCTTCTCATTCCCTACGCGCTGCTGCAGATACCTTGTGCTAACAAATACCTAGATTCAACCAATCCATTGTTGGCTGTCACTCTTTCTCTATTTCTGGTCCATTGATTTGGAATGATCTCCCTCTCTCCCTTCGCCAAAAGCCTACTTATGACACTTTTAAATCCATCCTCAAAACACATTCAAACCAAAGATTTTCCCCTCTTGTTTCATCTCATTTCTGTCCTTGCCCTCAACAGCCAAAACCCCCATCACCCTGCCAAGGTGCACAACCTCTGTGTGTGTGTGTGTGTGTGTGTGTGTGTGTGTGTGTGTGTGTGTGTGTGTGGTGTGTGTGTGTGTGTGTGTGTGTGTGTGTGTGTGTGTGTTGTGTGCATGCGTGTGTGTATACATCTGAATTTGTAAAAACTATTAATTGTAGCTTGTTGCATGTGTTAGAGTAGGATGAATGCAAGCACTCTGATTTGTTTTTGCAAGATATAGCACTTAATAAATTCCATTTATTATTATTATTATTATTATTATTATTATTATTATAGAATAACAAATTTAACAAGTGCACATACATGAACAAGATTTAAGGACTCTGGCAGGTTTGCACTGAAGTCAAACTGGGACATTTAAAACTATTCAGTCTTAATTTATCAGCATCCTATCACGATCTGAACTTTCACAGTCCAAGACCAAAAAAAAAAAAGGATAAGAAATGTAACCCTATATCTACACAACTTCAGTGCTGAATACATTTTTTTTCAGTCAAAATGCAAAAGTGTCATGGTTTAATATATATATATATATATATATATATACATATATATATATGCCATTTGAGTTATTAGGAACTCATGAAATGCAAAAAAAGAGCAACTATTGCCAGCATTGCAAAGGAATATATCTTTACCAAAACAAACTTGTAAAATGCTAGTAAATTATGAATGAAATAATGTAAAAATTATCAGTATTCAGGTGTCACATTTGTGAGCCTTAATGAGGTCACAAGAGTACCATGACATGTTGCCACTCATGAATAAATAGATTATATTATATATGGTATGCTGACTGGATGTTAATGGCCAAAAACAAAACAAAATTTGTGAAAATAAATACCCACTTTTTATGTAAAACATTTGGATTGAAATATGTACAACTGTCATACTTTCTACATGCTGAACAGAAAAAAACAGATTATATCACACTGGCCACAAAATGATAAATGCATTCATATTCAAAACAAATCTAATATACTCCTCTATCTCACAAGAATATCTCAAACATCAAAATCGAAGAATTTTTTTAAAAAAAGGATTAGACTCAGAGTTGTCAAAATTAGTCAATACAAAATAAGTTTACAATCTACTCTACAAAAATAAAAAGTCAAACATTAAAACTATACAAATGAAATTTTTTTTGGGGAATAACCAACAATGGAACAAAGCCAAACAAAAATGAAAAAAAAATAGTGAAGTCTGCAAATATTAACAGGACTACATTCTTGCAAAACATTTTATGGCTGTATTCATTAAATGTAGTCAAGTGACCATCTTTTCCCTGTTTACTTTTCCCATAGATTTCTCAAACTCAACAATCTGTCAACCTACCATAGAAAAAGAGAAAATTAAAGAAGTCGGCAAATGTTCTGCCCAAACATTAAATATAATTTTTAAAAAATTTACATCTACCAAGTTGGCACAAATAAAAAGAATAATCATCTTCCCGGGCCCCCCCCCCCCCCCCCCCCAAAAAAAAAAAAAAGAGCGACAGAAATAGATTGGGCACATTAGTTCCCCCCCAAAAAAAAAAAACAACAACAAAAAAAACAAAACAAAAACCCACCAAAATCTTTAAAAAAAATTTTTATTGGGCACATTAGTGAGAGACTGCCTTTATGGATTGGGTACATTAATAAGAAATAAAAACAAAACCAAAACAAAAAGCCATCAACAACAAAAAACCACACACTTACGGATTGGGCAAACTAGTCAGAGAACTTATGGACTGGGCACATTAGTAAGACTGAGACTTTATGGACTGCGCACATGAGTAAAACAGTTCAACAAAAACCACACAAGTTTATGTACTGGGCACATTGGTCCATAAGAACTTATGCATTGGGTACAGTCAAAGTCAAAACTGGACACCAAAGGGGACTTTAGCCACAAAAGAGAACATTTGAAACAAGAGCACCCATCTATTCCCAGTAGTTGCATGAGTTGGGAAACTTGAGAGAGAGAGAGAGAGAGAGAGAGAGAGAGAGAGAGAGAGAGAGAGAGAGAGAGAGAGAGAGGAGAGAGAGAGAGAGAGAGAGTTATTATTTCGAGAATAGTGTGTGTGTGTGTGTGTATGTATGTGTGTGTGTGTGTGTGTGTGTGTGTGTGTGTGTGTGTGTGTGTGTGTGTGTGTGTGAGAGAGAGAGAGAGAGAGAGAGAGAGAGAGAGAGAGAGAGAGAAGAGAGAGAGAGAGAGAGAGAGAGAGAGTGTGTGTGTGTGTTTCTGGTAATATCACATATTAATAATAGAAATAGTAGAAATAATACTAATATTATATTCAATCCCCACCCCCCTCCCCAATGATTTTATATGATTATGCAGCATAATTCAGTCTACTGTTTCTAACACACAGTCCATTGTAAAAGCTTGAACTCCTCTGGTGGGAATGTACAATGTTTGTTTTTATGTCAAATAGTAAACTTCAAAATAATGTACACTGCCCAATAAGCCAGCGGAAAAAAGACAAAAACATGTCATGCTATTTGATATTCTTTCTGGAAATGTTCAAGTCTCTTCATATAAACACAACCACTACTTTCACTGGCAAAGAACTTTACAAATCACCCTTTTGAATTCCCCCCAAATCATGGAATTATGTGACATATACTTCACTCAAAAAGGAAGTCATGTGACAAATGCTTTCACATAAAAAAAGGTATTATGTGCTTTCCAAAAATATGGAACCATATGACAAATTTTTAAAGTAAAAAACTGTAAATATGTGACAAATGCTTTCACAAAAAATCTTGACCACATTTCAACATTCACCCTGTTTTAACTGCACACTCCACAGCCCCTTCCAAGGTAATGAACACCAGCTTCTTGTGTTTGTCAATAAATCCCATGTTCTGCAGAGTAGTCAAACACTTTACCTGAGCATTCGCAAAATACACACTGATTCCTACAGCTTCATACTTTGTGATCAGAAACTCCAGAGCCTGAACGCCCATCACATCCACAAAAGGCACAGATGACAGATCAAAAACGAGACTTTTTACAGGTACTTCTGCATTGTGAAGACCTAGTTGAATATCTTCTACCTTGCTGTCTGTTTCAAACATTATTTTTTCATCACCCTGGCTATTTTCTTGCACTCTGCTGTCAGTTGCATGATTAACTGCTTCCAGCTGGGCCACAGGATTGTTGAAATTTTCATCGTTTACTTTGACATCCATTGTCTTGGCCTTCTTCAGCTTGACAGGATTGATGCCAGTCTTTTTAAAGACTTGGTTGGTCATGGTTTCAGCACTGGCAAAATACAGAGCACTGTTGATTCGGATGACCTTCACTCCACAAGCTGACTTTCCGCCCACATACTTCTCCTCAGGCCTCCACACATGAGCCCCACCTGCAGAAATCTCAGCCACCACATCCACAATGGCAATCTGAGACTGAACCAGCACTGAGAGAATGCAGATGACAATTCCCACCAGCAGTCCCATGTCAGTGCTGAGAAGAACTGTAGCGGAGCAGGTGATGACCCAAACGAGACCATCTACCCGTGACTGTCGCCACAGGTGAGGGACTGTCAATATCTTCAGAAACATGGAACGCAGGTTGACGATGATGATGGCCGCCAGGACACATTTTGGCAGGTAGTAGAAGTAAGGACCAATCAGCATGATGACCAGGAAGACCAGTGCTGCTGCAAACAGAGAGGCCACCTGAGTTTTCCCTCCTGCCCCATCCTGTCAATGATAAAAACAGAAAATGTAACATTGTGAGTTCATTCATTTCTCAGAGACCTGATGGCTTATTAAATTATTATGGTAAAAATGTCAACAGTGATTTCAGTTTCTTCCTGTGGAAGAGAAATGGGATCTGTTAAGGTCCAACCTCCCCAAGAAAAATGGCCTTAGAATTTTAGTGCAGTGCTCCTAATGGAGTTAAGGAAAATGTTGTGCATGTCGAGTTAAGTCACTAAGGAAAAGTTCTCTCTCTGTCTGTCTTGAAGATTCTCTATCTGGACAGAGCTGGGCTTCACCAGATTCACCATGACACATTCCCTGAAAAAAGTCACTAGAATGCCCTGACAACTCCTCATGGAGTCACAGGGGAAGTGTAGTCAGTCTTCTCACCAAAATAACCAGCTGAGTTCACCCCTTACTAAGCCCCTACTCACAATGGTAGCTTGACTCCAAGTCCAAAATAATGAGCATCTTTTGAGCCACTGTGACAACCTTTCTTCTCTTCTATTGATATAGATTACATATTGATCGGCAATTCCACAATTTTCTTCCAGTAGCTCCTCAGAAAACACCAAGGGAACATTAAGTCAGCTAACTTTGACAGTAATAACACTGACTATATAATACAGATTAAAAATTTAAAAAAGATCAAAACATGCTTTGGCTGCCAGTACCTACTATTGTAAATTATTCAAATCATCTGGAAAACGTTTACTGAAGTATCAGTATTACAATCAAATAAAAGTAGGGCAGTGATTATTATTCCTGACTTAAATAGTTAAAAGAAAGAAGATCTTTTTATATGGGCAAATACTTTTTTTCCATTTATACAGTAGAACTAAATATTGCAGTTTTAATGGCACTGAAGTACATTTCAGTGTTTTCACCCTCTGTTCTTGCATTTCATAACATAATATTCAAGTGCTTTTTCACATCCTGTCCACCTGTGCATACAGGTTGGTAAATTTTGTAATCTGTTCCTACTTGCACAAGCTGCCTTCTCTTCTGAAAGGCTGAACAGGTTGTGTGCAAAAAGTGTTTTGCATGTATTTGCACATGGGACCTCAGTTTATCAGTTTATGGTCTCATCCAAAGGATTTTGGGGAAGTGGAGTTGGCACTGATGTTAACTTCAGGGAGAAAAATACCCCTACACAGGCATCTCGGTAGTGGCTTGCACCTGGGTTTGAACCTAGGTTGTCACATCACAAGTGCAATGCTCTGACCACCAGACTACTATCCCACCCCCCTCTGCACAACAACAAAAATGCTTCATGGCATACAAAATGATCATGCATACAAAGAAGTGTGTGTGTGTGCGTGTGTGTATGTGTGTGTGTGTACGCTTGTGGTACAATCAAATTGTTTTCATCACGTCTAAATTTATGCAATCAAAGAAGCTAAATAAAGAAATGAAACAACCAATGGAACTTTCTAAATTACCTGCACAATGCTGCGGGATACAGAAGGACCAGATATGTAGCCAGAAAAGACAGAACACACAACACTGACAATGCCACAGGCAAACATCTCCTGGTTGGAATCAATGCGGTAGTTGTGCTTTAATGCCATCAACTTCGCCATGGCCACATTTTGTGTGAATGAAACAATGATGATGATAAGACCCTCAGTCACATAATCTTTGCCCAGAGACAAATCTGGGATCCTTGGAGATGGTACACCAATGGGAACTTCCTTTACAATGCTAACAGAATACTTCTCACTCAGTCCTGTGTATGCTGTGATCACTGTTGTGACAATAACCACAAACAGTTCAATTGGTACAGGAACTCGAAGCTTGGATTTGTACTTTTCATTGACAAACCGCTTCACAACATACAAAATAATCATGCATATCAAAGAAATGATGATAGTAGCTGGGCTGGCATGGTGAATGTTGGCCAGCATGACTTTCCACAGTTTTATCAATTTGAAGATTCCACTTTGTCTGGGAATGCTCAAACCCAGAGCAGTTCTGATCTGACTGCTGACCACATGGAAAGACACCCCCACAGTGAAGCTGGTTATGAGAGAGTCTGACATGAAGGTGGTCAAACGACCAAGGCCTAATTTCCCTAAGACTGCAAGGATCATCCCAGATATCAAAGTCACTGCTCCTGCTACCTCAATTTTCTTCTGAATACTGAGAGCATCTAGCACAGATTCCATTGAAATTTCCAATGTAGAATTATTATTTATAATCCCTGTTAATGGGGATTCAGAAACATTCATAACAAGTCTGGATGGAATGAATGCAGCAGAGGTGGAGTTATTGTGAAAAGAGGAAAAAGCCATTTTCACTTTGGTTTCATAGCTGTCAAGAACATTGCCAACCAAGATAGACAGCACGGCTACACAGCCCCAGGACAGCTGATGGCATGTTCCCACAACAAAGTAGGCCAAGGATGCAAACAGGCAGATGTAAAGCCCAACAATCGGCGGCAGGGTTGACAAAGATGCAAATGCCATTCCCTGGGGGATCATTGTGATGCCAGCTGTCAGCCCTGCTACTACATCATTTGGCAGATATTCACGAACTTTATAATGCTTCAATGCACTTATCGTCGGAAAGTTTCTTGATAATGTTCGTCTGACTGAAAATTTTCCCCATTTTCTTGATACTGTTTTCTTCACAGTTTCCAAAAGTGATGGGTTTTCTTTTGGCCTTCGGAACACTGATTCAAACTGGAATGTAGTGGGCGGCGTTTCTTCAGAAACTTGAAGTTCAAGGCTCCCTGTGCTCGTGCATCGATAGGATACATCAAGCAACGGTGATGCATTGTTTTTTTTATCCTCTCCAAGGACATCATTTTCACTTTCACTATGCATTGTCACTGCCGACTATGTCATACATGCACACACACACACACACCAACAAGCGATCTCAATGAACAGTGTTGTCCTTCACTTGCTGAATCCAGTGTGTGTGCCTTATCAGCAGGTCACCTTTCCTGTCCTGCCCTCTGAATGAAAACGCGTGATTAGCATTGCTATGTCCGTCTGCAAGTGTCAGTCAGCATATCACAAACTATCAACATTGCGACAACAGCCCGTGTATGACAAATGTGACGTAGTATCATATGCCATGTGCCCTACAGCTGAAGTGTTTTCATTAAGTTACTGTATAAACTACCGTCATTGGCTGAATTTTACGCAAACTGCATCTTAAAATCAACGAGAAGAATCATATGCAAGGCTGGCATGGCTATGAAACTTTCGATTAAAACAAAATTGAAAATAAAACAGCATAATCCCTGCTGGTTTGTACTACTTTCTATTTTCTGACGCCGCTAGGACTAAAACCAGTGAGGGTAGTTTCCCTTAGGCCTAGAAGAAAAAAAAAGGAAAAAGGCCTGTGAAAGTGTGTGTGTGTGTGTGTGTGTGTTCTATTAATTATTTTATTTTTCGATGATAATAGAATAGCAGTCATGTGCTTTCTTACAACCAGTCCCTGTGTGCATGCGGGTGTGTAAATTTTGTCGCCGGTCCAGTGTGTGTGTGTGTGTGTGTGTGATTTATTTATGTATTCTTTTATTTCGAGGATAATGGAATAAGCACTCATGTGCATGTTTACATTCAGTCCCCGTGTGTATGCAGTTTTGTCAATTTTGTTATCCGTTCCCACCGGCACACAATGGCCTACTCTTCCGAAAAGCGGAACGGGTTTTAACGTGTGCCAAGATGTTCTGCGTGCGTTCGCACACGGGACCTCGGTTTATAGTCTCATCCGAAGGACTTTTTGGAGGGAGTGGAGTCGGCACTGATGTTAACTCCAGAGGAAAAAATCCTCTTGAACGGGAATCGAACTTGGTCACAAACCATGATAAAACAAGACCAAGACAGTACAACATAAGCTGAAGTTATACAGACAAATGATAAAGTGTGTGTGTGTTAGGCCGATTTAGGCCTACTGTTTCTCATGTGAAATGTGTTTGCAATCCTCCATACACCAAAAGCCCTTTAAAGGATCAAATTTTTTTGTTCTTTTCAGCATAGATAAACATTGTCTTTTGAATGCTTCTATAAGTCAATTTTCTTTCTTTTTTGTTTTTTGTTTTTGGTGAGGGAAGGCAATAAAAGCTGTGTAAACTTAATCTTTTACCCTCAATAAAGATAAATTTGACTTGATTTGACACACCTCCAATTTGCACCTCTGTAAGTGTTTAGGCCCCAGCACACCAGTTCGTGTATTTGTGTGAAGTCAAGTGGTCATCTTAAAATGCAGTTACTAGGGCAGGGTAGCCTAGTGGTAAGAGCGTTGTGCTCGCAACCTGACGGCCTTCTGGGTTCGAACTGCCACCGATGCTTACATTCGATGGGTTTTCCCCGTGGAGTTAACATCAGTACTGACTACACTGCTAGGGAAGAAACTGATGTAACAAACGCCACTTCTTTTATCCACAAAAGTGTGTGTGTGTGTGTGTGCGTGTGTGTGTGCATGTGTGTGTGTGTGTGTGCGCGCGCACACACACACACACACACACACGCACATTTGGATTTTGTTGGACTATTAATTGTTATTAGTTGCATAATTGTGTAAGAATGAGCTGAGTGCAAGCACTTTGATTTGTTTTTGCAAGATATACCACTATATAAATCCCATGTATAATAATAATAATAATAATAAATATTATTATTATTATTATAGTAATAACAATAATAATTATCATTATTATTATCATCAGCATTATTATTATTATTTTTTATTATCATTGTTGTTGTTATTGTGATGATGATGATTATCATCATCACCTTTATCATTATTATTATTTGCTCATATAACAGACAACAATAGTTACTGTCTGAGCATTCAACGACGAAGAAGAAACAAACATACCTAGAATCAGGGATACATACACAAACAGGCAGACAGACAGACTGAATGATTTAAAGGAAAAGATCAAATTAGTAGTAATATTTCATATGATTCATGTAATTACATTTTTTTTTTCAAATTCACGTATGACGGTACTAAAAACAAAAGTAGAGTTTCAGCAGGTTCATGTAAAATCATGGAAAATATAGATCTAGAGGTTTCATCATATTCAGCTACGATTGTCTACACGTTTAAAATGTTGGAAGTGGGGGGGCGGGGAGTAGTGTTACAGAAGATTCGTGTAACAACACACATAATAATTTCATCGGTTTCTCGCCTGACAGACGAGTCGAAACAGCAGAAGCAAATGCCACGCGCATGCGCACGAAAACTGTGTTATTTTTACATCCGGGGTTCTCAGGGACAGACAGGAAACAGAGATAAGGAGGATAATCGCCGAAAGTCAAGATGAGGTGCTAACTACAAGTCTGAAGACTATAACTGAAATGGGATTAAGAAGTAAACACATTTTGACATTATGGTTTCGTAACTAACAAGGATAAAACGAGAAGGAAGAGTACAGCTTGCTGTTTTCTATCAGTTGATCTGTTTCATTAGAAAACTGTGAAGTTTCGAGGAGGTGTGTTCGACAAGAGCCAGACTGATCTATCGGAAACTGTTTCCGTCTTTGCTGTTTTGATCTGTTGTCGACAGCATTACAATTACTAACATCATGAGCAGGACACGGACTAATGTCCGGCAGTATTCTGCGGAAGATCAGGCTCTAACGGCGATCGCCAACGAGGTAGGTTTTGTCAAACGTGTGTTTTATTTTACTCTCTCTCTCTCTCTCTCTCTCTCTCTCTCTCTCTCTCTCTCTCTCTCTCTCTCCCCCCCCCCCTCTCTCTCTCTCTCGCTCAAAGTTCTATTTGTACAGCCCAGTTTATCTTAAAAAATATATTTCACTTTAACTTGAAAGCAAGTTTAGTGAGACTACTTGTATACATAGGTATATCATGTAGGCATAAAATGATATACTTGCTCATTACAATGTAAATTGTAATATTTTGTATGCAGTGATCCACATATGCAGTATGCACACAGACACACACACACAGGTCCACACACACAGAGGTATACTCACACACATGTGCATGCACAAAACACACACACACACACACACAAAGACAGTGGCACACACACTCACACACACAAACACACAACACACACACACACCTCAAAACACACACATACACACACACACAGTGACAGACTCACACACACACACTCACACTGTGTCACAGTGACACACTCGCACACACACATACACACTCACATTGTCACAGTGACTCACACTCAAGACTCATACTCATACTGTCTATTGTCATATGTGACCACACACACTTTTAAGTTTTACTGTTTTACTTTTAGTCAAATTACACAGTCACACACACATACAAACATGCACGTACACACATACAAACACACTTACACTCACACACTGTACACGCATGTGCGCACACACACACTCGCTCACTCGCTCAGTCACTCACTTTGTCTTCCTACAAGTTTCTAGTCTTTGTTGCTTGCTTTGTTTTTTTTAATCAGTAGCCATTAGATGATGAGATGTTGATTACAAATAGGCTCAAATACATTCATGATACACTGACTCTTGCAAGATCAAGGCCTCATCTTCACTGATTACTGTTAGTGTACAGTTGGCTTAAAAACATTTTTTTTTTTTTTTTACTAAATGAATTTGTAAATAAGAGGGAAGGAGGGTTCCAAGGGAAGTAACTTTAGAAAGATCTCAAGCAAAGTGTTTTTCATGGACCAGAGACTGGCAAACACATTTCATCAGAATGACTGCTCTGAATATGAATGCTCTCCATGATGTAATTCAGGACAGCTGTGTATTTTGCTGATGCCAGTGTAGGGAGAGGGATTCCTGTTCATGCTCATAACATTTTAACTATTATTAATGACTAATAATAATCAGGAAGTCTTGCACACACTACAGATTTTTTATTATCATGTTTGTTTTGTGCTTGAGTGTTTCTTTTTAAATTACACAGTCACAATGAAATGAAAAAAGCTGGTCTTGCCTATGACATGTGTAAGGTACACACCCACAGAGCAACAGTTGATCCAGCTCAGTGAGAAGAAGAATATTTTTCCTTGTTTTTAAACTGTCAGTGTAATAAATTCTGATCCATGGACCTTCACTCTCTGATTCAGGAATAGACTAGTAAAAGAGTGTCATATTAAACTCTGCCTGAATTGAAAATGTGCTCCACATGTTGTTGTTGTATGGAAATGACTTTTTTCACAGACACACACATGCACACACATGCACACACACACACACTCACACCAACTCGCACACACACACACAGAGTCACAGTTCACACACACACGCAGTCACACATGTACAGGTCCACACACACACACACACACACACACATACACACACACACATGTATACACGTGTACAGGTACACACACACACACACACACATTATATATATAATATAATATATATATATATATATACACTACATTATAAATTAATACCCACTATACTCCATAGTATCTGATAATAGTGATATGACTATTCAGTATTCAGTGATGATTATCATAATATATTGTTATAAAAAATAATGATAGCCCTGTGACTTTTTTCTCTCTTTTGTTTCTGTTTCTCCTTTTCTTTTTTTCGTAGTATTTCATTTGTTTGTTTAGATCTTCAGGCTTATCTAATAATTTTTATATCACTTTTAAAGTAAACAGACATTGAATTTATATACCAAAATGAACCCACATGCACTTAACTTAGCATGCAAGCTCAGTAACACTAGCAACAACTATGAATACATTTGAATTTACATTGCAAGTGTGTACATGGTGTAACCTGAGGGCAAAAAATTAAAAAGCTTGGTAACTATATTTATAGCGACAGGCTCAGGATCAGACACTAACACTAGTGACAGTAACTAAAGGTGTGGGTTCAAGTCCCTGCTGCTGTATCAGCGGTGGGCCTGTAATTAGTGTAAACTGAGGTTCTGCATGTGAATTCATGTGGGCAGAATGGTCATCTTGTGCACATGTATGTTGAGACCCCATCTGCCTTTCAAAGAAAAGTAGGCCAGTTGTGGCTGGTGGCATGGATGACATGAACATGTAAAATTGTAACCCTGCTGCTGGGAAAAGGATGGGATCCCCCAGGTTCAGATTGCCCATGACATTGCCTGAGGGTAACTCAGTCAATGCAATACTCCACAACTCTGAAAAGATTTAAGGAAAATTATGTGAGTCGACTGATGTAAATTTATATTCTGAAATACTACACACTTTGATTAGATCATCTTAACATTAAGGTATTGAACATCTCATGGTGTTGCTGTTATCTAAAAATAGTAAAATACTTGCTGATATCATAATAATATGTTTGTCCATTGTGTTTGACAAAACAGCAGAGGAGGCAGCTGCTGTTTTGGAAATTGGGTAGAAATTTGATTATACTATAGTGGAGATGCCTTGTCCACAGTACATCCCCACTCACTCTCAGCCAAGAGGTCATACAGACAGTGTTGGATATGTTCTCCAAAGGCCAACTACTGATCTAGTCCCCAGGGCTGCAGCACATAAGGACTGTGCAAGTCAAGCCTAGTTAGAGAGTGATAAGTCGATCACTAAAGACAAAGCTGTAAGTGTAAAGTGGATTTTCTTGAGTGGGAAAGTCACCGGTCATACAGCCTTTAACTTTGTTGTTGTCCCCAGTGTCACTGGTTTAATCAAGAACTGTGATAATTTGGCCTAGGCGCTGTGATACACCCATTATAATGTATGCTCAAGACAGCTATTTGCCAAAAGGGATTTGTTCATTAGGAGGTGGGGTAATAATGCACAACACAAAAACATTGACAGAATAATAAATGAATTCAATCTTGCTGTTGTCTGTTGTATTCATGACCTCTGAATCTGATCTAAAGATCATAGGAAGATTCCTGTCATTATCTGATTATGATGACAGCTATTCCTGTCAGACTCTTTATACCCATATATAACGCCATAGTTCTAAGTATGAAGTCTGAATTCTAAGCATGAAAAGTTATGATAAAATTGTATGTATACATTTACTGATTACATTACAAACCGTTTACTAGGCTTTAGTCTTTTAACTTAACAACCCCTTTAGTTTAGATCTTGAAAGAGACTTGGCCATACTGGCATACCACATTGCTGTCATTAGGCACTGAAACTGTACTCAGACTCGGTTCATAGTAATCCTATTCTGAAGATTTAAAGAGCTTAAAAAAAAAAAGTACACTAGAACATTAGTCATTACTTTCTGAACTTCTTGTACAATTTAGAAATGATGGCCTTAAACTAAGTTTACTGAACAGTTTACTTGACGAGTCAAGTTTCTGAAGGAAAAGTGGAACACGAACAGTTTCAAGAAAAGTTTTGACATGTGTGACATGTGCAAATATTCTGTTCAGATGAAGATTGTATCAACTGATGAGTAGGAAATGAGAAAAATATCAGTCCAGTTGACAGATGCATACTTGTTCACAAACTTGTTTACTGTGCTTTTAATACAAGTTTATAAATTAAGTTCTGTTTCTTATTTGTTCACAATACATAGGTTTGACATTTACTGATTTAGAATAAACTGCTTACTAATTTTTTTCAACATTTACCATTTATTCAGTGTTGTAGATCTATGAAAAGATGTTTTTGTTTTACTTGAAGTGAGTATAAAAATATACATGAATGAGAGATCTGCAAAATGTAGTGTTGTACAGTATACAGTATATAGTATACTGCAGGCAAGGATGATCTAATCCAGTGTCAGAATCTAGCACTTTCCCAGTTTCTATTTTGGTTTTACCACAAATATCACATGCTTGGTGAAGGTAGATTTGCTGGTTATCCAGGTATTTGTGGGCATAAAAATCATTTTGGCAGCTGCAGCAAAGATCTGGTCACAGTGTTTGTGTGAAAAAAATTATATAGTGTGACATTTGTTTTTTAAAATAATATTTGTTGTTGTTGTTGACATGTTGTACTTAAAACAATAGAAGTGCAAGTGCTTTGTTTTCCTCCTCTCTAACCTCATAGTTTATCTTGTTTTGTTTTTGAAAGTTAAAAGACAGTCAGCCAGTTGTTGCAAAAAGTATTTTTAGAAATTAAGAGAGAATGGTTGGAGTATGAAGCTATGCAGGTTACTTACTCTTTAAAATTTATTTTTACATTAGGTAACTGTAGGTTACCTTAAATCAAAATCCATTGCCCCACTTCCTCCATGAAGTGTGTGTGTGTGTGTGTGTGTGTGCGTGCATGTGTGTGTGTGCTTGAGTGCGTGTGTGTGAATCTATATAGTATGAATAATGAAGTCAAGGCCCCATAATCATACAGTTTACAAAGCCTCAGTAGGATAATTAATGCAAGATACTGTACATATTGTTTGCATGTGTGCATCTTAAAACACATACATACATGCATGCATGCACCATGCACGCACACATGCACATGCACACACACACACACACACACACACTCATACACACAGGCACTCATGCATGCGGGCATACACATCGAAGCTTAGTCACACACACACACACACGCATGCATGCACACACACACACACACACATGCAAAACACATGCACACACACATATCACACACACATGATACACCACACCCACCCCCCCCCCCTTCCCCCTCTCTTTTCTTTCTCTCTCTCACGCACACACACACACTGTAGCACCTGTGTATAATTGCAAAGGAAGTCCTCATGTACAGGCTAATTCCTAGACAAAAGGCTGAATGAAAGCACATTTTCAACATAAAATATACTTGTAAGCTGCACGTTTATACTCACTGAGGTTTGTGTAAATAACGGAAGATGAATGACTTGACGGATCTTGCAGAGCAATGTTTCTAAAGGAGAAAATCAACCATAGCACAGACGGAAGGGGAAAAAACTGTCACACAGTGTGTGTGTAGTGTAAGGCCCTCAGATCTTGCCCGGTCTGCCTCTGGTGTCACCTGTGTGTCATACACCTGTCTGGCTGGTGAAGGGGAAGAGAATTAATTTTCATCGGGGTTGACAGGCAAGACAAGAAGGGGCCTCCCTCCCCCTTCTCCTTTTCAAGGGTGTACAGGAGACTTGGAAAGTTGTCACCATCAGTTTGTTGAATTTAAAACTTGCTGTAGACCACATAGCTTGTGTGTTGTGATGGAGTTGTTGATGGAGGGTGTGAATAAGGAGTAATTATGTAATTGGTCAGTCTGATGATTTTTGCAGAAGAATAGTGAGGCTTTTACTGTAGTTTTAGCTGGTTGACACGTATCTTAATTTGGATTAAATTAACAGCTGGACCTGGAGTGGCAGATTTTTTCTCTCCCTTGGATCCTGGTTGAAGAAAAGTTAAATCCTCTCACAGTCTTTGTTCTTTTATGTTGGAGTGATTAGTAGAACTTTCTAACTTTCTTATGGTTAATGGTTATACTCAGACAAAGTCACTGTTAGCTTTTAAAAAGTATCCTCTTATTCACAATCTGACAGTCATTACGACATTAGAGTAGTACTACTAACTTAACTGAGGGAATAAATTACATTCATAATGATATTGATCAATTTAGAAGATTTCCAGTATGAGCTGTTTGTAAAAAAAAGAAAAAAAGAAAGAAAATAAGGAAAAGGGAAAAAAAAAGAAAAAAGTTATCCTATACATTTTGAATCTGATGTTGAGGTTCATCATTAATAAAATTTTACATCGTCTAACACAAGTATAGGAGGCAAATCGTCTAACACAAGTATAGGAGGCAAAGTTACAGGTCTGTAAAACAGAAGGTGAGAAGGGAGAAGGTCATGAAATGTAGTGTCACGTATACTGTAACACTTGTTGTCAAACTTGAAAGCTGACACAGGAACAGGAGAAGGGGAATCTAGAGCTGCCTGGTAGTGAAGAGAACAGATCTGCTGTTGTTGGCCAGTGGATGTCATTTGAAGAATTCAGACATACAGATGTTCAACTGTGATTATTCTGCTTTCAAATTAACAAAAAGAAGCCAAATCACATCAGTGGATACAGAGTCACATTGAAATCTCATTCTGATTGATTCTTGATGCTGAACAATGGATTGTGCTGGCAGCGGATTATTTTGGACCATTTCAGAGTGGACAGATGTAAGTCGTTTGTTGAATTGTCTTTTTTTCAGGTGATCATCTCACTAGAGCTTATTGTTTATCATGTTTGAATGAAATGAAATGTTTGGTAATTGTAGTAAAGTGGTTTGCAGAGTCTTGCATGAATGTATTTAAAGGAGATAGCATTCACAATGGTACAAAATTTTAGAAGGTTGAAATGGGTATGTAATATTTATGTCACCATTTATGACAATTTATCATGGATTGTCACTGATTTCTGTTTTTAATTATATATTATTTTTGCTAGGTTTTATTATCCAGTACAATTCTCAACATGATTATTGAATGAATTTCAAAGCTGACTTGATAATTTTGATTGTAACAGGTTGTATCAGGTTTTTTTAGAAATGAAAAGTGAATGTTTTTCATGTCCAAAGGAAAATATTATTTTGGTCTGAATGCAATTACTGGGCCTGTTTATTTAGAGCACAAACTACTCATGATTGAGTATATAATCTAGATTGATGAACCATCAGATGTGGTTTTATTAATTCCAAACTTGAGAACTTGTAGCCATGATGTATATTGTGGAACATCTTACTATTGTGGCCATTGGGAATTTTTAAAAAAACAACAAAACTATGATTACAAACAGAAAGAAAGAAAAACAATACAAACATACTGTAAGATTAATATTAATCTGTTTGAAAGTACATCATGTGAGCATTCCTAATCTATGCTCATACATAGTTCTTTTCATGAAACCCATCTACCATGAATTATGACTGAACGAGGGCAGATTTTTGTGTGTGTACAAAGTACCTCCCTCTCCATCTCCTTCAGTTAAAAAAGTAAATAAAATACTAAATATTTACTGACATCATCATAAGACATCCCACTGTGCTAAATAAGAAGATAGTCGCAGCACTCAAGATTTCTAACATGTTTTGTCATGTTTCACTGCGCTAACCCTTGTTACACTTCAAATTCTTTTCTTCAAGGCAGTAACACATGTTATTCCAGTATGAAACATGCTTTCGTATGTTCTTACTGAACTGACATAAATTTTCATCTGTTACAGTGCTAGGTTGTGTTTCCTTCCTCCTTTGTTATTCTCTCCTCCCCCCCCCCCCCCCCCCCCCCCCATCCCATCTTTTCCTTGTCTTTGTTTTTTGTGGGGTTTTCTTGTTGTTTTGTTTTGGTTGCCTGCTGTGGTTGTTGTGCTGAACCTTTTATTTCAGTGGTATAGCACTGTGCAACGCTACCATTAGTAGTACGTAGTAAGGAATTTGATGTCGTTTTAACATATTTTGTTCACAACTGTTGGATAATGGTAATTTTTAATACATGTATGCCTACATTGTAATTTGTATGCATCAGTAGTGTTCAACTGAAAAGTTTTAATCAACACTTACTGTTTAATGGGGAGAAGGAGGAGGATGTCCTACTTCCTAGTATTAAGATGTCAAACTTTTGATGGGTATGGCAGCAATTTTTATTTTTTATTTAATAAATTTATTTATTTATTTTATTCTTTTATATCGAGGATAATGGAATAAGCACTTATGTGCTTTTTTACATCCACTGATCCAGTCCCCGTGTGTATGTGGTTTTCTAAATTCTGCCATCTTTTCCCACCGGCACACAATGGTCTACTCTTACGAAAAGTGGAACAGGATTTAACATGTGCGCAAGATGTTCTGCGTGCGTTTGCACACGGGGCCTCAGTTTATAGTCTCATCTGAAGGACTTTTGGGGAGAGTGCAGTCTGCACTGATATTAACTCCAGGGCAAAAATATCCCCTTGAACGGGAATCGAACCCGGGTCATCACATTGCGAGCGCAATGTTCTAACCACTGGGCTATCCTGTCCCCCCAATTGAGGTCCCGTCCCAAAAGCAATTGAGGTCCTGTGTGTGACAACTTGTAAATAAAATACATACAGGACATTTTGTACATACAGTATTTTAAAACCCTAGCTACCTTTTTGGAAGAGTGGGCCAGCTGTGGTGGCTGGTAATCGTGACACTGACAGGCAGAAACGTGCAGCATGCACCCTGCTGCCTGGATGGGCTAGCTCTTCCAGCTTCCAGTACCTCTCAAAAAAACACTGCCCAAAAAGTCTAGTGTTCAGGCGCCTCAATGACTGACTCCTTGAGGAGTTGAGGGAGTTCCAAGTCAAGCCAAGTGAAGACTTAAGTTTGGATAATTTATAAATAAATTCAATCCCCCGCTTTTTTGATAACTGCAGCCACAGCTAGTCTGTCTGTTGCCTGAATGTGTATAGTGTTTCTTGCTTATAATTCACTGACATTGTTGAGTCATCACCTGGGTCTGGGGAGAGAAAGGTGAGCACTGAAAATAAAGCACACTTTGCCCTTTCAGTAAGGGAGCTGTGGGATGGATTTGTGTCTTCCCAGCTCTCTCTCTCTCTTCTCTCTCTCTCTCTCTCTCTCTCTCTCTCTCTCTCTCTCTCTCTCTCTCTCCTCTCTCTCTCCTCTCTCTCTCTCTCTCTCTCTCTCTCTCCTCTCTCTCTCTCTTTCTCCCCACCCACACAACCTTCTGACTGCTTTCCTCACCCGGATAGCAGCAGCAGCCACCCAGCCACCCACCCACCCACATACATCTCTGTGAGGAGGAGTTCAAACGGGTGTGTGTGGCTGTGGAGAGGAAGAGTCTAAAAATAAGCGGGGACAATAGAGGCGAATGTTTGCGCAGACAGAATAAATCTGATGGCTGGCACAGCTCACATGGGCCTGCCTTGCTGTAAGTTGTATGCATGCTTTGCACAGAAAGCGTTGTGACATCTGTATGCAAGTTGGTAGGGAGGGGGGGGGGGGGGGTGTAGGTTTTTTTCTTTTCTTTTCTTCTGAAGGGCAATGAAGGAGAGACAAGGTAGAAGAGATATGCTGGGGTAGGGAGTTGTTCGGGAGGTGTGGGGAGAAGGGATATTTTTTGTATAGGGGTCCTTGTTGTAAGGTGCCCTCTTTTTCTGTCTTTTGTTGTTATTGTTGTTTGTTAAGGTTTCAACTCTGAACTGAAAGATTTAAGATGAACGTGTGAAAGAGATGCCGAAAAGTACAAAGAGGTTACAGGCATATTGCAATGGGAAGACGTTCCTGATGCATTGTAGTGTTGGCACACCTGCAGATATACATGTATGTGTCTAAGCACAACAGAACATAGCACAGCACAGTGCCCCCCCCCCCCCCCCCCCCCCCCATCCCACCACACTGTGCTTAATAGTACTACCACACTATCCTCATATATATGCATGTATGCACACACACACGTGTATGCATGCATGCACGCACACATACATACATGCATACACACATACATGCATGTATACACACACACACATACATGCATGCATGCATGCACCCCCCCCCCCCCCCCAATACACATAACACACACACACACCCACACACACACACCCACCCACACACACCACACACAATTACACACACACACCCCACACACACCCACCCACACACACCACACACAATGACACACACACACACACTGTAAACCCCCTAACACTGAAGTTTTATATGTAACCTGCTCGCGTCATACTGGTAATGCTCACCACGCCTAGAAATCGTACATCATTTACACCAGCACTTCCTCTTTCCAGAAGCCTGATGCACTGCAGTCAGTGATTCTTGAAAACAAACCTGACTTATCACCATCCCTCATCACTCTCCTAAATTTAGGAAGCTAAAAATGGTTGCAAATGTCGGCCAAGGAGACCAGCTTATTTTCGGACAAGAGCACAGTATACATGTTTAGTAGTTTGTCTTTTTCTTGTTCTTTTATTTACTTTTTTCTTTTCAATATATTTATTGTCAAGATTGCGGAACAGCAGACTATTCATAGACGTTCTTGCCAGTATTCTGCTGTCTGTTTGTTTTCTTGTCTGTGTGTTTCACACAGTCACGTTTTTCTCACAGTGGAATTGTAATGAAAATTTGCTTTGTGGAGGAATGAAGGGATTGAGGGGGGGGGGGGGGGGGGGGGGTTGCACTTGACTGACTGCCTCTATATGAATCACTTTGAAACCACTATACTTGTGATTTTATGTCTACTGCAGTACTGTCAAGATTGGGATTGCTGAGGGTTTTTTTACATGTGGAATATCACCTTTGTGAAAGACGCTAAGTAAAAGATGCATTCATTCATTCACTTTTCTTGCTAATTCTTCAAACTGTTGTGCACCCACCCCCCTCCTGTGTGTGTGTGTGGTGTGTGTGTGTGTGTGTGTGTGTGTGTGTGTGTGTCTCTCTCTCTCTCTCTCCTTTGCTCTCTCTGTCTGTCTGCTGTCTCTGTAAGTCTTGTCTCTGTCTCTGTCCTCTCTCCTCTCTTCTCTCTCTCTAATCACTCTCTCTCTCTGTCTCTCTGTCTCTCTCTCTGTGTGCTATTGATAGTATTGTGTAAGCATATTGATCATTAGTGTTTTGTGTTGCCCTGTTGGTGTGTTTAAGTGTATTATTGTAAGTAGAGCAGTTTCTGGGAAATAGTTGACATAGAAAGATAAATCATGTAACTGTTGACGTATAGCAATTTCGGGGAAACAGTTGACATAAAAGATAACCATTGATGCAATCAGTAAAGCATATAATAATACTTTGATAACATTTTCCATTTTTATAGAATGTGGTCTTGTTTTATTCATGAGCAAAAAACACATGTATTGTTAAAGGACAACACACAAAAAAACAACAAAAAGCAAACTTATTAGTAAAGATGAAAATTGTTCTGTCTTTTTCATTGCAAATAAGGTGAAAATACTGTCCAGTGGTGTTATGTTCATTTTCATCAATGAACTCCCAAGTTAATCCAGCACTCCCACTGTTTTGTCTGTTTGTGTGAATTCGTTTTATTTATAAAAAAATTATTTATTCTTTTATTTTGAGGATAATGGAATTAATTCATTAACCCAGTAGCTGTTTACACATTTCACTGGTAGCAATGATGCCTTGATGGTATTGTGATATATTCAGATATCTGGAATTGGCTTAATTAAAGAGTAGTGGTAAATTATCAGAAAACTCAACTTCTTTTCTTTTCCTCATTTGATACTGTTGGTGATATTTAGAAAGGGATCTCAACACACAAATGAGGATAACTTTTTTTTTTAAATCATGCAAAATGTTCCTGAAGACTACACAAATGAAGGGCATTCTCTGCACTTGTTGCAAGTCAGTCAGTTCCAGTATGCTGAACACTGGCTGTTGCCAAGTGTTGTGTCTGCCACTCCTGACTGTCATGGAAGACTTCAAATGAAACCAAATGCCTGTCATAATCATTAAATGATGAAGCATATAGTTTGGAGCATTTTCACAAAGAAAATCTCATTTTGGTTGACAGTGTTGTTGCTTCACTCTCTGATTTAAAACCAACTGAATTGGAAAGCTCAAAGGTTTTCAAATCTGGTCACTCAGGAGCTGGTGGAGTGTGACCACAGCATGTGTCCTGGAACTTTTTCTATTACAGGAAGTAGTTTTTGCCTGGGACAACAATCCTGTTGCTGTCGGTTCTCTTACATGTGCTGAATGCATATTGCACAAAAAACCCTATGTTTATCATCTCATCTGAAAGACTAACACACGACCACCACTCAAGGTCTTGTGGATGGGGGAAAAGTTTGGGCTCAAATGGAGATCAAACCTGAACTTTTCGTTTTCTCAGGTGGTGCATTACCACTAGGGCATTGGTCCAGTGTAGCTCTAGAAAAGAGTTTAGAACAGCAGGGAAAGACAACTTCGAATGACAAGTAGGAGTCCACACTACACTATATCAGTATATGTAGTGTATTGTGTGATGTTTTCCAGACTGATTTGTATTTATAATGTACTATATCATGTGTTGTGGACTGAAGTGTAATGTATGATATGACGTGTTGCAGGCAGAGAGACGGCTGGCTGTCAAGAGAGCAGCCCGTGCAGAGGCCAGAGAAATTCGCACAAAAGAAATTGAACGGCGACAAAAAGAGGTGAGTTTTTCTTATGTATATGTATATATATCTACTAATATAGTCTGTCTGTCTGTCTTGTCTGTCTCAGTGTTCGTTTATTTGTGTCTGTCTGTTGGTCAGTCTGTTTGTGTTTGTTAAAGATACAGTGTGTGAGTGCATTCGCTTGCTTCAGTGTATCAGTGTATGACATTGTCATGAAAATATTACATGATACATGTACATACATGTATACATTATACATAAAACACAATTCACTCTTGGCGGGAAAGATAAAACGCTACAAGTACAACAGACATGTATATGTATTTTGTGTGTGTGTGTGTGAGAGAGAGAGAGAGAGATGTAGAGAGAGATAGAGAGAGAGAGAGAGAGAGAGAGAGAGAGAGAGAGAGAGAGAGAAGAGACAGACAGACACAAAGATGTTAAAACCAGAAGTACATAAAATGATGGAAGTCACTGCCATGTGTTTTTTTCCTGTTGACATATATATATATATTAGTTTTAGGGGGAGCTGTTTTTAGTGTTTAGATTGTTTCTTTGTATTATGTGTAAAATAGAATACTACATGTTTCTACTTATTTACAGTGCATATTTTTTTCTATTTTTTTCTTGTTATGTTTTCTTTAGAATATCAGTTTCTGGATTTTGCTTCCAAAATTGTCAAGTTTCTTCTTTTTTTTTTCATAGTAGACATTTCTACTTAATTGTGCTGTACATTCATGTTATACAGTCTAGAAGTAGAACTGTTGAGAAAACATTTTTGCAATAGTTGCTTTTGCTGTCTGTTGTGTTAAGCCTGACAGTAGGTTATTTAATAGCCTGATACCAAAATGTAGGGCTTTGCAGGAGTAAGGTATCTTGAAGGAGACAGACACACTCTAGTCACACGCACAGTGTAAATAATATGTGTAGGGGTTTAAAGAAAAAATCTCACCAGTCACTCAAAACAGCTAACCCACTTGCATCAGTTACAGGGTAGTAGAACTGCAAGACGTTCATGTTGACGGGAGTGCTCTGCGTATGTGAAATCTGAATATGGTGTTCCATTGTATATCATTTTAAGGAAAATGTCAAGGACATAATTGTACCATATATTCACCACCCAAAACCCCCCAAAACAATTAGTTTAGTAAGATATTGTAGTGGAGAACAAATCATTTATACAGTTCACTGTCAAGTGTTAGTTCAGATTGATGTGACAGATTCCTCACCCCCCCCCCCCCCCCCCACCACCCCCCAAAAAAAAAGGAACAGAAGGATAAACATAGGACAGAAAAAAAAATGATTGATGACAAAAAGAAGTAAGAATCGTGGAATGTGAGATGGAAGGGAGTGGTGGAAATTGATTGATTAGTGACATATTTATATGAAAAGAATATTTCAAGTACATTAATAAGACTTAGTAAAGGGGATTTGGAGGTTTTTTGTTGTTGTTTTGTTTAAAATATCAGCAGCATTTTTTAAACTTCACATGTTAAAAAGAAAAGACAAGAAATATGACTATGTCACATGTGGCTGTATAATTTAGCCAAGTTTGTTCAGATTTCTCTGCTGATTTTAATGATCTTGACTTCACAGATCTGGATCTGGTAATACCCTGTAGGTGAAGGGTGGAGAATTTTTTTTACCATATTAGCTTGTGTGCAGATGAGCCTGTATGCATGCATATGCATATGTTCAAAAAAGCACTTAAGATTAGTTATGATCTGTAATGTTAATCTGTGGTGGGTTTCAAAATCACATGTGTGCGTGCGTGCATGCGTGTGTGTCTGTGTGTGTGAACAAAGTACATGTATGCACACATGTGTGGTTTTGTTCAACCAATGTTGACACCTGTTTCAGGCGGAGGAGAAAGAGAAGCAGAGTAATGACAATGGAATCACCCGGGTAAGTCCCATTCACAGACTTCTCACTCTTTTGTTTGTTTCTACTTCTGACTTTTTTTGGTGGGAAATTACTGTCAGCCCTCATTGTATGGGTAGTGGAGGTTAAGCTTAGAAAAAGGCAGTATCATAAGTGAAATCTTTTTTTGGCTTTTTTTTAAAAGTTGGTAAGTAGCATATATGCCTCTGTCTGTGTCAGATCTGCTTAATTATAAGCATTAAAAATACTTTAATTTGGCAGATAAAAAAAGAAATCACTACTCAGAAGTGCCGCAATAATCTCACCTGTGTTTTGTGGCAAGTAAACTGACAAACTGTTTGGTCATGTTTAACGCATTTCACTGCCACATGTAGCCCTTGTTGAATATCTACATAACCTTGGTGGGGTTGTTCTCTGGAATGATTTCTCCTTGACCTGTTTGGTGAAGCCTTGGCCAGAAGTGGTTGTACTGAACCCACAGTGCACAGGTGAAGTAAAGTGTTTTGACTTTCAACAAGACAGATAGTCAGTGGAAAGCTTAGCGTTTTCTGTGAATTGTACTGTGTTAAAAAAAAATGAAGAAGCTGATCTGGATAGGAGTTTTCATTGAACCTTAAACTAGTAAAAGGATCATAAAATTAATACAAGTGACCTGTGTGAACTGAATGCTGAGTGATTTCCGCGAAGTCAGTGAAAGGTAAAGAGAAGGTGATCTGGAGAGGAAGTTGTGGTAATGCTGAAGGTATCTGTCAATGAATGCAAGGTACTTGTTATTGCATTTATTAAAAAGATGTTTATGAAATATACTGTGTTAAATATAAAACCCAGCTTCAGTCAGCGTGCATGTGTTATTTTCATTTTTTTCATTGCATAGGCTGTTGTGTTTATGTTGTTCAAGCGCTTCGATTTGTTTGTTTTTATACAAGATTCAGCGCTATATAAATTCCATATATTATTATTATTATTATTATTTATCTTGTCCATGCATCAATTTTCAATTTTTTATGATTGTGCCTGCAGAGAAGAAAGCATTTTATTTGTATAAAATTCTTTTTTAATTTGTTCAGACATGTTTGCAGCCTTTTGATGTAATTATATTTGAAGAGTTTGATCAATTTTTCTTTAAAGAGTTGCGTCACTTTTTTCATTTTGTGGTGATTTTATACCTTTTGAAAAGGTCCATTCTGTATAGTTTTGCATAGTGCAGCTTGGTTAAAAGAGTAAAAGAAAGGAAAGAAAAACAATAGTAACAGGACACTTTTTCTTTTTTCTATCTGAACACTCAGTATATATTTGCAGGTTCTTCTGATTTTTTTTCTTTTTTTTATGTGCTATCATCATGTTAAGTTGTGACCCACCCACACGTCTCACTCTTGACACAATACAGTATTCACATTCAAACTTGCTTCCAGTCTGTACGCAAGCCCTTGTCAGCAGTGGCCTCCACAGGGTCAGTGCATGACAGCGATGACTCCACTGAGAGCGTGGCAGACAGCACGTCCAGCAAGGCACGCGACTTCAAGATGGAGCTGAGAGCCCTGGAGGAGAAGTACAAGGCGGCCATGATGACCAGCGCCCAGCTGGACAATGAACGGCAGTCGTTGGTGTACCAGGTGGAGCTTCTGAAGGATCAGCTGGAGGAACAGGCCGAGTCCCACACTGAACTGCAGAGAGAATACAAGGATAAAAATAGGGTAAAGCATCCACACACGCAGATCTGTATAGGGAAGGAAGGAGGGCATGGAGGAAAAGTTGGGAGGGGGAGGTAGAGAGAGTTTTGCATATATTTATGGATTGATATTTAGTTAGAGCTCTGAAAACAGTACTGGTATTTTGGTCCCACCCACCCCTACCCCTTTATAGTGAATGATAAGTTTTGAAAGGATAAGATCATTGTTGAATCGATGATGATGATGGTTGATGGTAGTCAGTAACTTAGTCTTGGGATGATGACATCAATGTCAAGTCAATGATTGATGGTAGTCAGTAAGTCTTGGGATAGTGAGATCATTGTCAGATCGATGGTGACGTTATATGATGGTTGATGGTAGTCAGTAAGTCTTGGGTGGTGATAATAGTATCAAATTGATGATGATGGTTAGTGGTGCACTGTGGCAGGATTGTGAGATGACCAAGAGAGAATTGAAAGCAGCCCAACTGGAGTTGAAAGGACTCCGGGAACAGAACGACTACAAAGACCGGTTAATATCGGTGAGTTTGAACTTTGTTTTGCCAGTGGATACCAGTAATTTTTGTAGTGACCTCATTGATGATGAAAAAAAAAAAGAATTTTAGTAGCTGAGAGTGTGAATACTTTCAATGTGGAGGATGCTATGTCTGTAGTTTGTAATGATAGTAAAAAATGAATATGGATGTGCATTATGTATTAAAGCTGGTCATTTTTGTAATGATAGTAAAAAATGAATATGGATGTGCATTATGTATTAAAGCTGGTCATTATGAATGGTCAGGATTTGATGAAGAGTAAGGAAGAAAACTATCAGCACTGTGTAAGTTTATGCATACTCTTTCTATAAGATCAAAATTATATCTGAGCTAGTGGGATAAAAAACCAAAACAACCCCAAAACCCTTATTTCAATGACTTCTATTTTGAATATGATTATAATAATCATGTCCAAAGTTATTTAACAGCTTGCATGATTATGACTATTATTTCCATGTTGTGTGACTGATGTTTATTTCCTAATTGTTTATCAGATTGTGTAACCCCGAGTATTAATGTAGATTGTCTGCTGTCTCCTCTGTTAACATCATCAGGTTCAGTGTTGGTCACTGCTCTCCATGACACTGCTGTACCCCTCCATATGGTTATATCTCAGTGGAGTTTTGTGGACAAATTCTTGAATATACAAACCACTGATGCCACTTATGTTCTCGATGTTTGCACTTTTAGATGATCAGATTGTTGATTGTCATCATCATCAGATTGTTGATTGTCATCATCATCATTATCATCACTGTTATCAAAATTGTCACCATCACCATCACCACCATTGGTCTGATCAATGAATTTGCCATGTATTGACTGTTTCATTCTGACCTGCAGGAGAGTGGGTTGGTGATAGTTGCGGCAGAGGATGGTGAACTGGCGTTAGAAAGGAGCAATGAATCCCCGTCTTCCAATGGTCCTGTAGGCTCAGGGGGTCTGCTGCTAACTTCAGAATCCCTTGACATCCTCAACAAGAGTAGTGAAGGTTCCTTAGGTATGTATGTATATGTACATCGTATTGTGTGTTGTTTTGCCCTGTTGTTGTTAATGATGTTAAGATGTAAGGGTGATCACAGTGTGAGATCAAGACAAGGAAGCAGCTACCAGCTGCTGTGTAAATGTAAGAAAATGAAGTTAAGTACTATTGTTATTTGTATTGAGAAGTTCAGTATATCAAATTGAAGAAAGCTGAAAAAGTACACACACACATGCACACACACACACACACACACACACACACTAATAGAGGATTTCATATGTGTACTAATTTTATTCCCTGTTTTCTTTTGCAGATGATAAAGTGAAAGCTTTGGCAGGAGAACGAAACAAAATGATAGAAGAGGTAAGCTGCTAAGAGAGTCTCTCGGAAATATAATAAAGTCATTACAGAAAAAGAGGTTGCTAGCATGCATAATTCACTCATATGAAAGAATGAATAAGACTCATCATCAGTTTTGTTTGATTTGAATGTTGTTCAAGTGTGTATAGTTCAAGATGGTCGATGCCTTAGAGCAACAACAGTTTATCTGAAAAAAATAGCAATTTTCGATTTTTTCATATTTGGTAGAATTTACTGTGAACTTTCAGATGACAAAAGTATAAAATAAAAGTTTTATTAATTTCAAAGATATTTGAAGAAAACCTTTGTTGCACAAAATTACCCTAGCAAATTTCACAGGGTACACTGGACTACTGCACAGCATCCCGCTTTTCCTCTAAAGCCTTTAATGCCAATTATCTGGGACAGGGGTATGCAACAGCGGACATCCAGCTGTGCAAACCCTTCTTGTGGACTACTGGGCAGGATTTATGTAATACTGGCAGGCCTGGAGGTTATGTGTTTGTTCCTGCTGAAAACTGATGGCTGGAATGTGATCTTATCTGGGAAAGAGGGTAAAGTTTTGTGCCATGCCCTGTAGTTTCTCTGCAAGCAAGGTGGTATACCTTCACTGCCAGTGTTTTTGCTATCCTGGCCTTTATAAGAAATTCCACTTTCTGCACTAGCCTAGCCTAGCATCGCTTTGAGAGGACCAGACTTAGTGGACGTCAAAGTTTCACATGTAGACTGCGAGAAAATTTCGGGCAAAAACAGGCCACAGGTTGTAAATATGCATTTATGCGCTTTCTTCTACATGTATTACAACATAAAGATGCTATGATAAAGATTGATCAATACCCATTTTCTTTCCAAAAACTGAATATTTCCATTCAATCCTCGATTTGTTCTGACCTTTCCAACTTTTCAAAAGAGTGTATCTGAAAACTTTTGAAAATGGCAGCTCTGTCGATAGAACAATGTTGCTCTAAGGCATTGTAGTGTGTGTGTGTGTTGGTTATATGTTTGTTGTTCTTTTTAAAGAAAATTAAAGAACGCTTTCCCTGACTTTGCCAATCTTGTGAACAGAAAAAAATATTTTCATGCTGTAGTATGGCCATATTCATCAGCTTTCGGATCATCTGGGAGTCTCTGTTAGCTTAAAACTTTGATCCTCTGCTCTGGTATAATGTGTGTGTATGTGCGTGAGTACTTGTCTTGTGTGTGTGTGTATGTGTGAGAACAATTGTTTTCTCCTCATTTCCATGTTTAATATTTCTGTTGCTTGTTTATATGTAGGTTTATTTGGTTGACTTTTTTCTTTTTTTAAAAACTTTTGTCTTGAGACTTTCTGTTGTTGTTTGCACAGGTCAAACGGTTAGAAGGCTTGTTAGACGACGCACAGTCCAAACAGAAGAAGAATGACAATTCCCAGGTGCCACAAGTTAACGGACCAGAAATGCAGTTGTACGAAATACAAAGTAAGGAAATGTGTTCACTTAAGAAATTGATTTATAATCATTATTTTTGTGGGTTTGGTTTTTTTGTTTGTTTGTTTTTTAAACCTCTGCTTTCCTGTGGCAGAAAGTCTTTATTTCAATCTTCAAATTTTCAGGCAGCCCAGAAGGCTAATTGTAGAATTAAGTGTTTGAACTTGGTTAAAGCCTTGTTCATAGGGAATAAAATAACCTTGGAAAAATGTCTAAGACAGGGAAAGTAAAGGGAGAAAAATGAAAAGTTGAGTGGACAGATTTACATACCTTTAATGAAACATCAAAGTATATTTGACCAACAGTCCTATGTGAGTTTGCAGCGAACAAGCTGTTTCCTTTGTTGTACTGAAATACTGCAAGGATTTGACTTTCAGGTCGATTGTTTCTTTTTCTCTGTATTGCAGGGGAAGCCAGTAAACAAATCCATGATTACAAGTTCAAGCTTCAAAAAGCCGAACAAGACATAGCCACATTGGAAGGAATGGTGAGTTCTGGATTGGTTTTGTGTCTGGTTACAAGAACAATTTTGTGAGACATTAATCCCCTTGGCACTGCGGTTAATGCAGTGGACTTGCAGCTGAAAGGAAGGGGTTCAGACCCTGTCAGAGGCATATGTTAATGGTATTTGTTATATTTTGGATGGGTCTTATCCTGAGGTGAGTGTAGTGTAATACGGGCTGGCTCAATCAAAGGTTTTGTCAAGAGCCGTGGAGTCTATAATGCACAGATTCATTGTGGACTGTGGTTGGATGTATAAAGGGACATACTCCTCTCCTCCACACACACACACACACACACATGCACACACATACGCACACACACACAACAGCAGCACAAGGCATTTTTACCCATATGACAGACAATAGTTACTGTCTGAACAATCAAGGAAGAAGTGACTGTCTGATCACGAAGTACAATGTTCTATCCACTTAGCTTTTTCTCCCTGCCGCCGTTCCCCCCCACCCTTTCTCATTACCTACAAAGGAGATGATCACTCCCATTTCCCATCATTGGTATGCATGCTTAGAAGAGAAGCTCAGCAGAGCAGAAATTTAAACCTCCAGTTTTTGTAGAGTGGGCTCTTTCAACTGTCATGTTTCAGGTGATAACATTGAGATGATTGATGCACGTGCTGAGGACTGGTTTGTTTCAGGTCAACCGGTTGGAAACTCAAGTGAAACGCTACAAAACAGATGCCGAGAGAGCTGAGAGTGTGGAGGATGAACTCAAACAAGAAAAGAGAAAACTGCAACGAGAGGTACGGGAGCACTCTTAGTCATTTACTGTATCATTTTCATGTGCTTTTTTGTACAAATTGAAAAATGTGACAAGATGGAAAGCAGCTTATGATTGAACTATACCAGAAATAGAATATTCAACATGACCTGCAGCAGAGGTGAACAGGTTTGTTACTTAGCTAATCCTTGATATACAGAAGGGAAAATGTTGTGGGTGGTGTTAAAGTCTTTGACAAAAATGTCTAACTATATAGGGGAAATATGTTTTATGGTTAAGACTTCTAGGTATAAATCTCGAGTGGAAAGAAAGCTTTTTAAAATCAATGTTGGCATAGGCCAAAAATTGCATCAGTTATTGATGAAAGCAAAGAGACAAGACTCGCATTAAAATGTAGTTACACTTTGAATTCTGTCAAGATGACCTATCCTATCCATGACAAACTCTTGGCATAGCAACATGTATTGTCTGTTTAATGGAGAAAGATCCTTTGAAGTTGGAGTTTGGGTGCCTATAATATGAGGTTCTTGAAATCAGCCATACAGGCAATCTTCTCATCCAGCATTTTGGCTATGGTCTCACAGTGACTACCTAGTATGATCAAGTCAGTCAGAAAACACATTCTGGGTGACTCCAAAGTGTTAAGTTGGGAAATACTAGATAACAGCAACAATAGCCTTCTAAGAAGCTGTGGTACATGAAACTGTCATCAGCTTAGAACATTGTTATGTTTGTTGCAGCTTCGAGAAGCACAGACACAGATGGAAGAGCTGCAGAACCAGAACAAGCACCTGACAATAAGATTAGATCGCATCAAACAGTCCGCACAGCTCTCGGCATCCAGTGATCTCTTTCGCCTTTGCAACTTAGCCTTGGAATTATCATCATCACCACCACATTCTTTCGCATCTCTGTCATCTAGTTTCATGACTGCAGGGAGCCAGCCAACCGCCCTGCTGGACGGACTTCATGGACACAAAACATGACTTGAGGGGAACAAAGAGTGGGTCCTAACACTGTACTGCAGTGCAGTGCAGTGTAGTGGACGAAGTTGTGTGTCTGCAGCAACAAATGTGGAGAAAAAGAAAAGACTGAGTCAAAGACTGTGTATGCACCTGTGTTCAACCTCTGTAGACCACACACCTCCTGTTTTGTTCCCCGGAATACCGATTCCTTTCGTGATACGCATGATACCCTTGCACTCTTGGAAACCTACCCCCCTCCTTCTTCACCCTCCCTTCCTTGTCAGCAAACAAACATGTATGTGTAAACTGTAAAGACACTTTATGATATGAAAAGAAGGATCAGGTGTGGAGAATGTGTGCAGTTGATTGTAAACTTAGCGGCTTTATTTGGATTACTATTGTAGGAGGATGTTCATCGTGGCTTTGTGGTTAGGGTTGAGATCAGAAAATGAGGGAAATGTGTTTGTGTGCATTAGCATGACTGTGTGTGGGTTTATGCAAGTGTGTGTGTATGCATGTGTGTGTGCATACATATGTGAGTGTATGTGCGTGCGTGCCTGCCAGCCTGCCTGCCTGTGTACGTGTGTGTGTGAGTGAGGGGGAGAGAGAGAGAGTGAAAGAGAGAAAAAAAAAATTGAAATGCTTAACTGTAGTGTTGTACGGTTCTTTATTCATTACAGGTGCAGTTTTGTTGTGATGGGCGCTTTGCTTAATGTTTTTTTTCCTTCTTCTTCTATAAAGAATAAGCTCACATTTCCTGTTTACATACATGTAATACCTGCCAGAACTGTTGACATTTCTCCTATACTGGAGGTGTCATTGATGACTAGTGCATAAAGCTACTCTGGAAGGCAGATTGTAAGGGGCACAGAGTATGATTGCATGGTTGTGATACTGATTGTGTGCTTTTGGAAAATAGGACATAGGAACATATTTTATTAAAACCACTGATACAATTGATATTGGTGCTCTTTTCTGCTCGTCTTTTGTTTGACATCATCAGTGGGAGTTGGGTGTGTGTGTGAGGTAAATGCACTATTGCGCTAATTAAAATTTAATGCTTCTGTAGATTTTGCTTACCGCCCACAACTGACTAATAAGAAATTATCAGGACTATCAGCCCATTTGGTCGTGAAACTATGTCAAATATCAAAACAGTCACTCATCAGATTTTATCATGCTTAAACATGACTTTCATAGCAACTAGAGTCGAACAAATTATCAAACTCTTAAAAGTAGGCTTCAGCTTCAAACACCTGCCCACAAACTGCTTGCAGGAGAATGCGTTTTATCACACACACACCTCATAACTATCTCTAAGGCTAATAAAGTTGGATGCCACATCCACCGCTTTAGTCAGCAAAAGAATGCCGCACTCGAGACGAAATGTCCACACACATGAAAACCAAAAGTACAATGATCACTCATCTTGATCACATCGATTTTTATAAGCACAAAATCCACATATAATTTCATGTAGAGCCAAGTGCTGGGCACCAGTTGTGTCATATTTTATTACCTTATATCCGTTTCATAGCAATTTGAGTCCAAAGTGCCAATTCTTGGTTTGACCACATCGACTTTTAAAAGTTAGCTTCATCTTGAAACACCTGCCTACCATTGCTTGCAGGCAGCTGCATTTTATCACACGCACAGCGAAAACAGTTATTTTGTTTGTTGCCACTCTGTTCATCTAGCCTCTAGGCTCTGCTTTTGTTGGTTAGACAGGATTCTTTTTTTTTTTTTTTAAAGGCTGTGTTCATGCCATTCATACCACCAGCCATAACTGGTCTACTATCAATAAAGGAAGGTTGGGTTATTAACAGGTTGGTAAGAAGCTATGTGACCTTTCACAATAAGACTCGGATAAAATATCTGAGCTACTTGGTGGGGAGTTGGGTCCAGATATGTCAGTGATGACCTAAATCTGTATCTCAGCATTAGTCAGTATCAAGTGTCCAGTATTTCAATCACTGAGCTGCTCTGGTCCTTAAAAGTAATTGTGTGTGTGCGCGCGTGTGTGTGAGTAATGTTGGATGGGTGTTTAATGTGTGCATGTAGGGGGTTTGAATGTGTGTGTTACTGTGTTTGGGCGTGTGTGATATCTGTCACTGTAATCTGATATACAGTGATAAAAGTGATTAATTTGCTGGGATTCATATGTACATTGTAGTAAAGTATTTAAGCATTTGATCTGTCTGTGTGGTGGAAGAAGTCATAAAACTTAGGACAGAAGTTTTAATCAACGTTTGGCTGCCACTGCTGACAATAGCTGTATATCACACATGTACCTGGGTGCATATGAAATGTAAAGATTAATTGTTAAGTTTACACACAAGATAAAACGTTCGCAGACACACAATTAAAAAAACAAACTGCAAGAGATTTACTTCATAAGTTTATTACTGCACCTTATATTGTGTCAATGACATTATTTCTGCCTAATACAAAATAGATAAGGAGACTGAAGTGTACAAGCCAGACATGCAATAGTTTCTTTTTAGAGTAAGGGCAGAAGAAAGTTTACACACACACACTGAAAAAATTGTTGGGAGAGTGAGGTGCCAGAATATCAATAGTGTGTAAATGAGTCATGGCAACAGCAATTGTCATACAGAATAAGAAGACAAAATGAAATGTAGAATAAGAAGACAAAATGAAATATAAAGTAGATAACGTGACAAAAACCACAAACTGAAAAAAAGCAAAATCCTTTTATCCCCAAACATTACCTCAGAAAAGGTTTCCCCACACTTTCCACAGGAACAATTAGTTTTTTTTTTGCCAATGCTCATTTGATCTACTTCTTAAAAAAGATTCAAGAAAAAGAAAACGCGGACATACTTTCCCCACTACTATTCTTATCAAAGCATAAATCTTTCAGATACATTTTTCATACAGTGTGTTTGTGTAAAATCTGCATCTATCTTCCTGTGGAAGATGAGTACCCAGACCTGCCACAAACAAAAACTGAGGTAATTTCACATTTGAATTTAAAGGACAATCACAAAACCCAGATATGTTTTAATTTTCACATTTGTCGTAACTTGATAAAAAAAATATTTTAAAAGTAAAAGACCCCCTCTCCCCACACACTTGCCACATCATTAAAATGAGAATTACATTTTTCTTCTTAACTTGCATTTTGATCCAATCATAAAAAAGGAAAAATAGAACAGCAAAAGAAAACACAGGAACACTTTATCCACTGCTTTACTTAAAATCACAGTGTTAGCATTTCATGAACATTTTTGTTAAAGATATGTCGGTGTAAAATCTGCATCTATCTCCCAGCGGAAGATCAGTGCATGAATATGCCACCAACTAAAGTCATTTCATGCAATGTCAATCACAGCTCCAGTTTTTTTTGTTTTTCACTTTTGAAATTTAAAAAAAAGAAAGAAAACCTCTCCTCATATACAATCCAGTTATACAAGGGTCAGTTTACATTTGATCTCATTATTTTTAAAAAAGCACAGAACAAAAATCATAGTCGCACTTTTGACCACCACTACACTTAATATATACCGTTAGTCTTTCACGCACATTTTCCAAAGATGGGTTGGTGTAAAATTTGCCATCAATCTTCCAGCAGAAGATCAATACACAGACTTGCCACCAACATCAACTCAGTCTTTTCACATATGATAATATCAGTAGCAACCACATGACCAGGTCTGTTATACATTTCACATTTGATGTAATTTTTTAAAAAACAAACAAAAAACAAACTCCCCCAAAACCAAAAAAGCAGGATCCCTTCTCCCCACAAACTTTCCACACCATTGTACAAATGATTAAATATTTCTTCTCGAGTCACGTTTGATGTTTTTAAAAAAAAATTGCAAGAACACTTTACCTGCTACTGAACTCAAGATCATAATTATAGTATGAAGATGTGTTGGTGTAAAACCTACATCTATCTTCTAGCAGATCAGTACACAGATTTGCCACCAACATTATCTGAAGTCACAAAAAAAGAGAAAAAAAAAGAAAACACACAGGTACTCTTTACCCACTACCATGCTTAAATCATACATCAATATTAGATACATTTTTCACAAGCTCTGTTGATGTAAATCTGCCATCAATCTTCCAGCAGAAGGTCAATACACAGACTTGCCACCAACATCAACACAGTCTTTTCTCATAATTCCATCAATCTTCCAGCAGAAGGTCAATACACAGACTTGCCACCAACATCAACTCAGTCTTTTCTCATAATGCCATCAATCTTCCAGCAGAAGATCAATACACAGACCTGCCACCAACATCATCTCGGTCTTTTCTCATAATGGTAGCAGCCACATGACCAGCTTCATTATTCATTTCACATTCAACATGATTTCAACAACAATAAAGACTCGCCACACCTTGAAGCATTATGTTTTCCTTCATAATTCACATTTTGATCCAATCATTAAAAAACCCAAACCACCCAGCAAAACAAAGAAAAAGAAAACGCACAGGCACACTTTATCCACAAGTATACTTAAAATCATACAACTTTAACATTTCACAAACATTCTTGTAAGAGATGTTGGTATAAAATCTGCATCAATCTTCCAGCGGAACATCAGTGCACAGATTTGCCACCAACTAAAGTCATCTTGAGTCATTTCATGCAATGTCAATCACAGCTCCAGCTTTCTTTTTGTTTTCACTTTTGATACGATTAAAAAACAAACAAACTAAAAAACCTCTTTTATACATTTCACACAGTTGTACATGTCAATTTACATTTGATCTCATTTAAAAAAAACAACCAAACCCCCAAAACACTTTCACACTTTGCCTAGTACTACACTTAATAGTCTCATGTACAAATTCCATATATTATTATTATTATTTACATTTTTCCAAAAAATGTGTTGTGTAGAATCTGCCATCAATCTTCCTGCAGAAGATCAATACACAGACTTGCCACCAACATCAACTAAGTCTTTTTCACGTATCAGTAGCAACCACATGACCAGGTTCGTTATTCATTTCACATTGATGTGATTTAAAAAACAACAAACAAAAAACCCAGAACCATGTCTTCCCACACACTTTCCACACCATTATACAAACTATTACACATTTCTTCTCAGTTGACATTTTATGTGGTTATTACAAAAACAAAATCACAGGCACACTTTACCTGCTGCTAAACACGAGATCATATAGCATAAAGTAAACACGAGATCATATAGCATAAAGATATGTTGGTGTAAAATCTGCATCAACCTTCCAGTGGAAGATCAATGCACCGATTTGCCACCAACATCATAAGTTATTTCAAGGAACATGAATGACAACTGCAAGACCAGGTATGTTTTCATATTTTTGATTTAACATAAAAATGCCCTCTCTCCACATTCTTTCCACACTATCATATAAGCTTTCACATTTTTCCTGTTAATTTACAGGTTTGTTTTTTTTCAAGAGCAGGACAAGGAGTAGCACAATAGTGTTTTTTGCATTCAACTTCATTAAAAAAAATTTTTTTAAAGATTGTAAAAAACCCAACCCTTTCATCAGCATTCTCCTCCCCTTTCTGCCATTCTCACTGACCTGTGAAATTTTTGCGCAAAGACTGGTGTGTACATGTGTGTTCCATGACTGGCGCATACATGTGCATGCACACACTTGTGTCCCTTAATACCACTGCTAGATAGTATTTTTCCCCAACCATTTACAATAACATTTGATTTTTCCCCAGTCATTTACAAATCTATACACAAGGATGTCATCAAAATTCTTTAATGTTTCATTACATAACCATGCAATGTAAAATCTACACAGTACATCAGTATTATTTTGCCTGCTGTACAATCTTAAATAGGCTGGCCATTCTTGTGATTACCACAAAACCATACAAAATCAAAGAAAAGAAAAATGCCTTTCAAAAATAAAGGGAAAAAAAGACCCGTGATCAATGGCAAACAAAACATCCATCCAAACATGTCAGTATACGTAAGCTTAAAATTCACACACACCACACCACATCACACATACCAGACACAGACAGACAGACAGACACAGACACAGACACACACAGAGTACATGAGTGCTTATTACATTATCCTCGAAATGAAACAACAACAACAAACAACAACACACACACCACAACACAACACACACACACACACACACACACACAGAACTAGCCCTCTTTCTTCATTCCAACTGACCTGAGCATGCTCTATCCCTTTTGAACACTGTTTCCTATACTGCATCTTCACTGCCTTCCCATTCCCTACACATACACACGCACACACACACAGAATCATACCTCTTCTCCCACTCCCAAATCGAACCATTCTAACCTCCTCCCCCCCTCCCCCTTCCCTTCCTAGGATCTTTCCCTAAAATTCTACCACCACCCCCAACCCCCAAGAAAAAACATTGCCAATGTGTCAGCATGTAGCATATTTTCTACCTGACTTTTGTGTCCACACGACAGGCCAGGGTTAGTGTAAAGGTTAGGATTAGTGTGAACGATTAGCATGCAAAAAGGGGAAGCATGCAAAAAGGGATAGGGTTGTCAGTTGGTTGGCTGGTCTGAGTTAAAAAGCATGTGGACACAGCAGCATATAGAATTGGTGGTACCTAGCTGTAGACACAATGATATGTAACTTTTTCCCAATAAAAAAAAAATGCAAAATTATCAGTCCTATCAACTGCCGACTTTTTGCCCCTATTTCTAATTTGGATTTTTAATTGCAAATTTCCAGCTCTGCTATCAGCAGAATACCAGACCAAAGACTTTTTTGGATATGTTTTATCCCTTTTTTTCGTCCCTTGGCTAGAGGTCCAAGGTTTACTACTGACGATTTTTGTGTACCCAACGGGTTTTTCCCCAACCATTAAGGTAGCTGCATTCCAACTGTGAAGCTTAAGTTGGGAATCCAACCTACCAATTTTGCCAGGACAGTCAGGAAGTACCTCCCTGCTCTTTCCAATTTCAACTGGCATGGGTTCTTTTGACATTTCATTTGATTTCTCCATCAAACTGAGAATAAAGCGCAAGTTGGGAATCAAACCCAAAACCTCACGGTGTCACATTCATTTAAGAAAAAAGACAAAACCCAAACTAAACCATGTGAAATTTGATTTTACAAATATTACGGCCAAAAACGCAACCATGTGAGAAAAATCTATCACTACCAGTCGCCCTCTTTTTTTCTATTCCCACTGATCCTAACTTGTATCCTGACCCCTCCTCCTAACATCCTTTTCCCAGAATTACCTCTCCTACCAATAAATGCAAAGCCAATGTCTCCTCCTCACTACCACCCTATTCACACAAACACACATCTCATCTTCCATCTAGATCTAGTACTTTACATGTAAAATTCAAGACAACCTCACCACCACTACTACTGCTACACACAAACTTTTCGCCTTTTTTTGTTTGTTGCTTTTTCTTTTGCCTGGTATCACTTTACATGAAAAGTTGTAAACTGTATACCACTACATATACATACACTCAACTACTACTACACCCCCCCACCTACTACTACTACTACTACTACACACACCCCTACAGACAGACACCCACACGCATGCATGCATGCACACACACACATTGAAAATCATAAAACACACACACATTTGTCTAACTTGCTAACATCAAAAGCATGATTATGTAACTTCTTTAGCAGCTGCACACATTTTATCTCATTATTTAAAAAAAGCACAGAACAAAAAACCCCACAATAACGCAAGTCACACTTTGACTACCACTACACTTAATATATACCGTTAGTCTTTCATGTACATTTTCCAAAGATGTGTTGGTGTAAAATCTGCCATCAATCTTCCAGCAGAAGATCAATACACAGACTTACCACCAACATCAAATCAGTCTTTTCACATAATATCAGTAGCAACCACATGACCAGGTTTGTTATACATTTCACATTTGAGTAATTAAAAAAACAAAACAAAACAAAAACAAATAAAAACCCCATGATCCCTTCTCCCCAAACACTTTCCACACCATTATACAAATTATTAAATATTTCAAGAACACTTTACCTGCTACTGAACCGAAGATCATAATCAAAGCATGAAGATGTGTTGATGTGAAATCTGCATCTATCTTCTAGCAGAAGATCAATACACAGATTTGCCACCAGCATCACCTTAAGTCACACAAGGAGAAAAATGAAAACACACAAATACTCTTTACCCACTAACATGCTTAAATCATACATTAATCTTAGATATATTTTTTACAAGCTGTGTTGATGTAAAATCTGCCATCAATCTTCCAGCAGAAGATCAATACACAGACCTGCCACCAACATCAACTAAGTCTTTTTCACATATCAGTAGCAACCACATGACCAGGTTTGTTATTCATTTCACATTGATGTGATTTAAAAAACAACAAACAAAAAACCCCAGAACCACGTCTTCCCACACCATTATACAAACTATTACACATTTCTTCTCAGTTGACATTTTATGTGGTTATTAAAAAAACAAAAAAAATCACAGGCACACTTTACCTGCTGCTAAACACGAGATCATATAGCATAAAGATGTGTTGGTGTAAAATATGCATCAATCTTCCAGTTTTCACATTTGTTATTTGATTTAACATAAAAAATGCCCTCTCTCCACATTCTTTCCACACTGTCATATATGCTTTTACATTTTTCCTGTTAATTTACAGGATTTATTCCCCCCCCAAAAAAAAAAAAAAAAAACCCCAACAACAACAACCAGCAAGCAGGCACACATTCGTATCACAACGTACAGAATTAACCTTTCATATAGATTAACAAACAGGTGTGTTGGTGTAAAATCTACATTGATCTGCCAGTAGCAGATCAGTACAGATTTGTCACCAACACAAATGTTACTTGACACTAACTTATGTCAGGTCTCCAATAGCAAAGGTAATTGTAGCGCTATATAAGTTCCATTTATTATTATTATTATTATTAATTAGAACCAGCTTTGTTTCTGTTTTAACATTTGATTCGATTTGTATATTTTAAAAAAAAGACACCCTCTCCTCACACACTTTCTATACCCTATAACACTTCTGATATTTTTGCAAAAACGAAAGGCCATCACAAGACTAAAACCCTCTTAAGAGCAAGACAAGGAATAAGATAATAGTTGAGCCATCAGCGCCTGGGCTTTATCACAGTTCTTGATTAAACCATTGACGCTGGGGGCAACAGCAAAGTGAGAGGCTGTATGACCAGTGGCTTTCCCACTCATGGAATTCCACTTCACAGCTTAGTCTTCAGTGATCGACTATGACTCTCTGACTAGGAGGCTCGATTCGCACAGTCCTTATGTGCTGCAGCCCTGGGGGCTTGTTGGCCTTTGGAGAACATCTCCAACGCTGATTGTCCTTATGCCCACTTGGCCGAGAGAGTGGGGATGTACTGTGGGCAAGGCATCTCCACTATAATCTAATTTCTGCCCAGTTTCCAAACAGCAGCTGCCTCCTCTCCTGTTTTGGAGGTCATCGTCGGACACGACGGACAAACATACATACACATACATTGCTTGTATTTGACTTCCTAAAATTTTTTTTTAAAGGAATGTAAAAAACAAACCCTTTCTTCATCAGCATTCTCCTCCCCTTTCTGCCATTCTCACTGACCTGAGAAATTTTTGCGAAAAGACTGGTGTGTACATGTGTGTGCCACGACTGGCGCATACATGTGCATGCACATATGCATGCACACACTTGTGTCCCTTAATACCACTTCTATGATAGTATTCTATTTTCCCCCAACCACTTACATTTGACTTATAATTATTTGATTTTTCCCCCAGTCATTTACAAATCTATACACAAGGATGTAATCGAAATTCTGTAATGTTTCATTACATAAGCATACAATGTAAAATCTACACAGTACATCAGTATTATTTTGCCTGCTGTACAATCTTAAAAAGGCTGGCCATTCTTGTGATTACCACAAAACCATACAAAATCAAAGAAAAATGCCTTTCAAAAATAAAGGGAAAAAAAGACGCGTGGTCAATGGCAAACAAAACATCCATCCAAACAAATCAGTATACGTAAGCTTAAAATTCACACACACCACACCACATCACACATACCAGACACAGACAGACAGACAGACAGACACACACACACACAGAGTACATGAGTGCTTATTACATTATCCTCGAAATGAAACAACAACAACACACACACACACACAGAGAACTAGCCCTCTTTCTTCATTCCAACTGACCTGAGCATGCTCTATCCCTTCTTTTGAACACCGTTTCCTATACTGCATCTTCACTGCCTTCCCATTCCCTACACATACACACGCACACACACACAGAATCATACCTCTTCTCCCACTCCCAAATCCGAACCATTCTAACCTCCCCACCCCACCCCCCATCCCCTTCCCTTCCTAGGATCTCTTTTCCTAAATTTCTACCACCACCAACCCCCAAGAAAAAAAAATTGCCAATGTGTCAGCATGTAGCATATTTTCTACCTGACTTTTGTGTCCACATGACAGGCCAGGGTTAGTGTAAAGGTTAGGATTAGTGTGAACGATTAGCATGCAAAAAGGGGAAGCATGCAAAAAGGGATAGAGTTGTCAGTTGGTTGGCTGGTCTGAGTTAAAAAGCATGTGGACACAGCAGCATATATAATTGATGGCACCTAGCTGTAGACACAATGATATGGAACTTTTTTCCAATAAAAAAATTGCAAAATTATCAGTCCTATCAACTGCCGACTTTTTGCCCCTATTTCTAATTTGGATTTTTAATTGCACATTTCCAGGTCTTCTATCAGCAGAATACCAGACCAAAGACTTTTTTGGATATTTTTTATCCCTTTTTTTCGTCCCTTGGCTAGAGGTCCAAGGTTTACTAATGACGATTTTTGTGTACCCAACGGGTTTTTCCCCAACCATTAAGGTAGCTGCATTCCAACTGTGAATGCTTAAGTTGGGAATTCAACCTACCAATTTTGCCAGGACAGTCAGGAAGTACCTCCCTGCTCTTTCCAATTTCAACTGGCATGGGTTCTTTTGACATTTCATTTGATTTCTCCATCAAACTGAGAATAAAGCGCAATTTGGGAATCAAACCCAAAACCTCACGGTGTCACATTCATTTAAGAAAAAAGACAAAACCCAAACTAAACCATGTGAAATTTGATTTTACAAATATTACGGCCAAAACGCAACCATGTGAGAAAAATATATCACTACCAGTCACCCTCTTTTTTTCTATCCTCACTGATCCTAACTTGTATCCTGACCCCTCCTGCTAAGTCTCCTCCTCACTACCCCCCCCCCCCCCCCCCCCCCCATTTCACACATTTTATCTTTCATCTAGATCTAGTATTTTACATGTAAAAACGTAAATTCAAGACAACCTCACCACTACTACCACTGCCACACATAGAACTTTTCGCCTTTTTTTGTTTGTTGCTTTTTCTTTTGCCTGGTATCACTTTACATGAAAAGATGTAAACTGTATACCACTACATACACTCAACTACTACTACACCCACCCACCTACTACTACTACTACTACAACACACACACACACACACACACACACACACACCTACAGACTAGACGCCCACATGCACACACACCCATTGAAAATCATAAAACACACACACCTGTCTAACTTGCTAACATCAAACAGGCAAGGTTATGTAATTCCTTTAGCACCTGCACCCATCATCTATGTAACTGCATTTTCCACTAATATAAGCAGCACATATGAATGCCAGTCCTACAAGGATTGGTTAGGGCATCAAGAAGCATTATAATGGCAAGTATTTTCTAGTTGGTCCAATTCATAAAAAACCAAGTTGGGGATGGGGAAGCATTACAAATAGTTGTCTCAGCTGATCATGAAATCTGGCTCATTAACAATAACAAAATCTGAAAGCCTGGTTAGAAACTTGTCACAAAATATTTTCAGGATGCTGGATCATGCCAGGATGAGAGTAAACACTTGTCATACAGTCATACAGCGACGCTTCAAATCATGACTGTCATTTCAGATGGTAAAGCACCATCTTTTTGTTCCTTGTGATTTTTTGTTTATTAAATTGGTTTTTGTTTTTTTGTTGTTTTGTTTTCTTTACCATTTTTAAAATAGTTTTTCTTGGGGGTCTTTCTTTCTTCATTTTTCTTTTTTTTTTTTTGGGGGGGGGGGGGAGTGGTTTATACTTCAGTAATACATCAATACTTGTACATAAAGTCATCACGGTCAGATGTACTTTGCAGTGTTATGTCATTGCTGCATATGTTTCTGCGACATGTTTAACATGACGGTTTTTCCCTTAGCTGCTCCACAAAACCTCGGCAGTTTTGCACCAGAATGTCTTTGGGGTGTTCTTGATGACCACTATGTCCATGACAGCAAAATGATGTCACAGTTTTGTGAAATGTTTGATGTCACAGTTTTCCCCCCAAGCTGCTCCACAAGTCTTAGGAGGTCTGCACCAGAATGTGCTGGGGGTGTTCTCTACGACAGCGATGTCCTTGGCAATGGCGAAATGTTTGACAACACAGTTTTATGAAATGTCTGATGTCACAGTCTTTCCCCTAGCTACTCCACACTATCTTGGGAGTTCTGCACCAACAGTGCTGGGGATGTTCTCGGCAAGGGCAATGTGATGTCCTCCTGAGTGGCGACGGCAAAGTGACATCCTCCAGATGATGCAATGTCCTCCTGGGTGGCGATGATGTGAGGTCCTCCTGAGCGACGATGATGTGAGGTCCTCCTGGGTGGCGATGATGTGAGGTCCTCCTGGGTGGCGATGATGTGAGGTCCTCCTGGGTGGCGATGATGTGAGGTCCTCCTGAGCGACGATGATGTGAGGTCCTCCTGAGCGACGATGATGTGAGGTCCTCCTGAGCGACGATGATGTGAGGTCCTCTTCAGTGGTGACGGTGATGTGATGTCATCCTGAGCGACGATGTGAGGTCCTCCTGGGTGGCGATGATGTGAGGTCCTCCTGGGTGGCGATGATGTGAGGTCCTCCTGGGCGACGATGATGTGAGGTCCTCCTGGGTGGCGATGATGTGAGGTCCTCCTGGGTGGCGATGATGTGAGGTCCTCCTGGGTGGCGATGATGTGAGGTCCTCCTGGGTGGCGATGATGTGAGGTCCTCTTCAGTGGTGACGGTGATGTGATCTCCTCCTGAGCGACGATGATGTGAGGTCCTCTTCAGTGGTGACGGTGATGTGATATCCTCCTGAGCGACGATGATGTGAGGTCCTCTTCAGTGGTGACGGTGATGTGATATCCTCCTGAGCGACGATGATGTGAGGTCCTCTTCAGTGGTGACGGTGATGTGATGTCATCCTGAGCGACGATGATGTGAGGTCCTCTTCAGTGGTGACGGTGATGTGATGTCCATCCTGAGCGACGATGATGTGAGGTCCTCTTCAGTGGTGACGGTGATGTGATGTCCTCCTGAGCGACGATGATGTGAGGTCCTCTTCAGTGGTGACGGTGATGTGATGTCCTCCTGAGCGACGATGATGTGAGGTCCTCCTGAGCGATGATGATGTGAGGTCCTCTTCAGTGGTGACGGTGATGTGAGGTCCTCCTGAGCGACGATGATGTGAGGTCCTCTTCAGTGGTGACGGTGATGTGAGGTCCTCCTGAGCGACGGTGATGTGAGGTCCTCCTGAGCGACGATGATGTGAGGTCCTCCTGAGCGACGATGATGTGAGGTCCTCCTGAGCGACGATGATGTGAGGTCCTCTTCAGTGGTGACGGTGATGCGATGTCCTCCTCAGTGGTGATAATGATGCGATGTCCTGGGACACGATAATGCGAGGTCGTCCTGGGTGATGATAATGCGAGGTCGTCCTGGGTGATGATAATGCGAGGTCCTCCTGGGTGGCGATGATGATGAGAGGTCCTCCAGGGCGATGATGATATGTCCTCCTCAGTGGTGATGATGATGCGATGTCCTGAGCGACGATGTGAGGTCCAACTGGGTGACGGCAATGTAAGATTCTCCTGGGTGTTGATGATGCGAGGTCCTCCTTGGCGGTGATGATGTGAAGTCCTCCTGGGTGACGGAAATGTGAGGTCCTCCTGGGTGGTGATGATGATGTAAGGTCCTGGGTGGCTATGATGATGTGACATCCTCCTGGGCGACGGCAATACGAGGTCCTCCGTGGTGTCTGCGGTGTCCTGCTTGGCATCGGCAGTATCCTCCTCCTCCATGTTTTTTTCTGCCAAAGTATACACATTACAGTCAGTATAATTATTCAGTATACTACTTTTTTGTTCCTCACTAGAGCCCTAAGGTTCACCAATGGTGAGATTTTGCATATTTGACTGATTTTGCCCATCACAAATGTAGCTGCATTCTGAATACAGGGATGTATGCTGGGTATGTTTATGTTTCCATAACACAGAGCGCGGACATTAGTGACGGGATCTTTAACATGCATATTTTATCTTCTACATGTGTATATATTCAAAGGGAATTAAACTGGCAGGTCTGCACTTAAGTTAACCTGGGAGATCAAAGAAATCCCACCCTTAATTCAGAAGCCTCCAAGGTTTGAACCCATCGCTTCATGGACCCAAGGGATTGAAGCCAAATGGTCTTAACCGTTTGACCACTGCGTCCATCACTATACAGTGAATTATGGAATGTTCCCATGCTTGCACATATCTAATCATTACCCTTGTTAGGTAAAAAGGTAAAGGTGTCCCATAACCTATGTAGTCGTAGGGGAGCGAGGCGTCAGAGACCTCACTTCTCTAGGGGCCAGCATATTGAGGGCGGCGCCCATCTCCTCTCCCTCATTGCTCTACCTTCCCTGACCCTAATGAGGGCAGGTACCCATTGACAGCTGGGTGAACTGGGCGACTGTACTGAAGCCAAGGCGCGCAAACGGTCACCCATTCAAGTGGCAACCACGCTGGACGCTGCTTAACCTTGGAAGGGGGAAATCGAGTGCTCTGACCACTGAGCTATCGCGTCCCCTACAGTTTAAAAAAAAGGTAATGTTCCTGTTTATTTCATGAGACTATATCTTATCTGCGTTTTCTTTATGTGCAAAACAACAAACAAACTGAAGCACGGAAAAGGTCATGCTAACTGAAGACAGTGACAAAAATGTTTCAGTTTAACTAGTTGCACAGTAAAATTGTCCTACTGAACTTCCTATTTTGGATTGTCAGAATGATACAACCGAAAACTATTTGTATCATAATCATATTACTGTAGCACACCCATGTTAAAGTATAAAGCAACTTACGTTAATGCAACAACAACAAAAACCCTAGTTATATTGGATTTTTTTTATAAATCCACTTTTGTGGTTTTATTGGGACTTTGAATCATGACATTGGAAAACATAACGACCCTTTTGTCTCCAGAAAAAAGGATGGGGGAAGGGGACATAACCAGTCTCAAAACTAATGTTGTTATTCGTCTTTCTCCTTGTTACAACAATTTTAAATTCCACAAGGCAATTGTGAATTCCCTTTTTCTTTTTGTGCAACAAATCCCCTTGGCTCAACTGGGGATATAAACCAGTAACTTACCAAAGCTGGAGAACTGCAAGACCTAAAATTAACCATACTGCAAGGGAAATCACCCTCGACATGATACAATCTTTTTGGGTAGCCAGATTTAACATTGTCTTTCTGTTCCACTGTTCTTAGGAATTTGCGAGGAACAAAAGCTGCTAACATATTGATTTAGATTGTTTTAACTAAAACAAAGGGTAAAACCTAAGAAAAAACAAAGAAATCTTGGCACCTAGCTCACATCAATAACTGATAAAGCTTTGGCCTGGGGCCAGAAAAGGAAAATACCTCGTCAAGTCCTGCAACAGATATGTGGTGCCGGATGGCGCATCTGTTCTTTGACACTTGATTCCAGGCCCGTAGCTCCTGAAAGCAGGTAAGAAGTCATCAGTGACAGGAAAATTGTTCACATCTCTACTAGCTTAAATCTGATTTCATCTTATCACTGACAATAGATTCACATGAGTTCAATTTCGCTTCATCAGCTGAAAGGACTTATATTTCCTCTTATGCTTTATAAGCTTAAATCTAAAATGATGTAATCTCAATTTGAAAAAAATCCTAAGTACTAACTAAAGACGTATCATATTTCTTGATCTCGCAGGTCAATTTCAAGTGCAGACTTGCCCGTGCCTTCATTCCCTTCGTGTATATACACATGCTGATGATCAAATATGCATGTTTAAGATCCCATAATTCATATCAGTGTTTGGTGGGTTATGGAAACACAAACATGCCCAGCCACCCCCCCCCCCCTATCCCGAAGTTGGATTGTGGTCACCTTCATGGTGGACAGAAACAATTGCATAATTATGCAAAATCTCACCATTGGTGAGCCTCGGGCTCTAGCCCAGGAAGAGCAACAACAACAAAAAAGAAAACGAAAACGAAAAAAAGAAAAAGAAAAAAAAGAAAAAAGAAAAGAAAAAAGGAAACCGTTAAATGATTTGGTTACAAATGAGATTTTGTAATTTTTTTACCTGGCAACTTGATTCAGCTCCATGCAGGCAGGTTTATGGAACTAGCAGCTGTGATGCTTCCCCTCTTTCAGGGACTGGTAGCGCTGGACTTGCCAGAGGCTGTTCTGGTGTCTTCACCTTGGCACAGGCAATGCTTGCCATTATTCAGTTTTTGATAGCACTGGACCTGACTGGAGGTGTTCTGATGTTTTGACTTCAGCACAGGTGATGCTCATTCAGCTTTTGATGTTGCTGGACCCAACTACAGCTGTTCTGGTGCACTGATCTTGGCACAGGTGATGCTTCCCATTATTCTGTTGTTCATGGTGCTGGACCTCACTGGAGTTGTTCTGGTGTATTGACTTGGTGCAGGCGATGCTTATTCAGTTATTGAAAGCACTGAACCCGACTAGAGCTGTTTTGGAATATTGACTTTGGTATAGGTGATGCTTATTTAGTCATTGATGCGCTGGACCTGACTGGAGCTGTTCTGGTGTACTGACTTTGGCACAGGTGATGCTCATTCAGGTTTTGATGATGCTGGATCTGACTGGAGTTCTGGTGATTTGACCTTGGCACATGTGATGCTTCCCTGATTCTGTTTTTAATGGCACTGGACTTGACTGGAGCTGTTCTGATGTATTCACTTTGGCACAGGCGATGCTTCCTACCATTCAGTGGTATATTGGACTTGAGCTGTTCTGGTGTACTGACGGCGCAGACGATGTTTCCCGTCATGCTGTGACCGACAGCACCAGACTTGAACTTCTCTGGCTCTTCTTGTTCCTTGTCAAACAAAGCAAATCCCTAACTTTAGAAATGAAAAAAAATCGGCAAACATTTGAACTAAATGATAAATGTATAGCTGCTACAGCATTAAAGGTAGCACACTGCATTCTTGGTTGTTAGGTTGTGGGTCCGAATCCATTAAGTGGCATACAGGTTTTTTCCCCTCCTTTTTATTCTTTAAATCTAGCTAGCCCTGAGCCAGTCCAAAACTTAAGGGTTCAAGGGAAAACTGGGACCACAATGTTGAGCACCAAACACTTTACAGATGCATTACTGAGTTACATCTCTTGGGCCTGACACCAAAGCACATTTTGATTTTTATAAAAACCCTCAAAGTTGTTGAACCTAATGCCATACTATACACATCATCAAGTACTATGCAGTTTAAAAAAAAGACTTAGCGGCCGCTGTTGCTGTGATCTTGTGGACTTCTTTATTTTTATTTTCCATACAGTTTCATACCCGAGACAGGCAGAAAAGTAATAAGATGAACGACAAAATTCAAACACAGATTCTACCAAACAGTAATCTCCAAAATGAATAACAGTTCTAAGAAAGATGGGAAGAAAAGGACAAAAACAACAGGAATACACAGTCAAACAAACAAGGACAGACGGAAAATGGCAGACATAGCCAACAACAAACACGAAGACAAATACATCCTACAAAGGCAGATACTAGTTCAGGTAGTAATAAAGATGACAAAATGAATGGTACCCGATTTTCTTTTTTTGACGGACATTATGTCAAAGCCCATAATGGTGTTGGACTTCAGTGGTGCTTTCTGGTCTTGTTCATCAGTCCCTTGAAGATGGATGCATTGGTTGACACTTTCTCCAGATGCACTGGCTGACACTTTCTCCAGGCTGGTCTGGTCTGTCTTCAGTGTTTTGCAGCAACACAGCCATGTCTAGGCCAGTCCAGTCTTTGACGGGTCCCATGTGATCCACATGATGACTAACCAGGTTAGGACCCATGTGGAATAAAGGGTGGGAAGGAAAAAGCTGAAGGAAATGTTTTGAAAATGTGAGGGGAAGGAAGACCACTCCCTACTAACTCTCCCAAAGATGCCAGTAGGTGACACAGTCACCCTCCCTCACAACCACTGTCCCAAAATTGCCAGTAGATGACAGTCACCCTCCCTCACAACCGCCGTCCCAAAGATGCCAATAGGTGACAGTCACACTCCCTCACAACCGCCGTCCCAAAGATGCCAATAGGTGACAGTCACCCTCCCTCACAACCGCCGTCCCAAAGATGCCAATAGGTGACATAGTCACCTCCCTTACAACCACGTCCAAATATGCCACAGGTGACACGTCACCCTCCCTCACAACCGACGTCCCAAAGATGCCAATAGGTGACACAGTCACCCTCCCTCACAACCGCCATCCCAAAGATGCCAATAGGTGACACAGTCACCCTCCCTCACAACCGCCGTCCCAAAGATGCCAATAGGTGACAGTCACACTCCCTCATAACCACTGTCCCAAAGATGAAGTCACATACCTCCCTCAAACCGCCCTCCCAAAGATGAAGTACACATATCCTCATAACCGCCATCCCAAAGATGCAAAGCCACATCAACTCCTCAAACCACGTTTCCACAGATGAAGTCACCTCCCTACAACCAATGTCCAAAAGATGAAAGTGACACAGTCCCCTCCTACAACCAATGACCCAAAGATGAAGTACATCACACCCCTCATAACCACTGTCCCAAAGATGAAGTCACACATCCTCATAACCACTGTCCCAAAGATGAAGTCACATATCCTCATAACCACTGTCCCAAAGATGAAGTCACATATCCTCATAACCACTGTCCCAAAGATGAAGCCACATATCCTCATAACCACTGTTCCAAAGATGAAGTCACACTCCCTCATAGCCAATGTCCCAAAGATGAAGTCACACTCCCTCATAGCCAATGTCCCAAAGATGAAGTCACACACCCTCATAGCCAATGTCCCAAAGATGAAGTCACACTCCCTCATAACCACTGTTCCAAAGATGAAGTCACACTCTCTCATAACCAATGTCCCAAAGATGAAGTCACACTCCTCACCACTGTCCCAAAGATGAAGTCACACTCTCTCATCACCACTGTCCCAAAGATGAAGTCACACTCTCTCATAACCACTGTCCAAAGATGAAGTCACACTCCCTCATACCAATGTCCCAAAGATGAAGTCACACCACACCACGTCCCAATAAGTCCAAATGTCCCAAAGATGAAGTCACACTCTCTCACCACCACTGTCCCAAAGATGAAGTCACACTCTCTCACCACCACTGTCCCAAAGATGAAGTCACACTCTCTCACCACCACTGTCCCAAAGATGAAGTCACACTCTCTCATAACCAATATCCCAAAGATGAAGTCACACTCCCTCATCTGTCTCAAAGCCTTTGTTGGTGGAGGTATTTTTCCACACAAAGATAACACTGTCACCAGGATTGCTCTCTGTAGATCTCTTGCACTAAATTTTCCCTAGTTCTATTTCTATTTTTGGTGGCTATTTTTTTGTGGTTTTTAACCGATTTTATTTTCTAAATCTATGCTATATTTGGTTTATTTCCTATTTTATTTTTGGCTGAAAGTTTTAAAAGTTTATTTCATTTATTTTATTCTGTCCTATTCTATTTTTTAAAATTTTTATTCTGTCCTATTCTATTTTATTATATTTTAGCTTTTAAAAATTTGTTTAGCAAGGATCAGAGATGCAATCAGAAATTTGGTGCCCAGTGACAGTTTAAAGGCAACCGACAGGGCAGTTCAATGGCAAAGACATCGTCTGTCAAAGAACTTCGGCGTCAACATCTGCATGGACAGAACTTGGAATTCCTACCTTCTTGGACATTCCACTGCTGTTTTCGTACCCTTGAAGAAATGTGAGAGGTCATTCAGGCCCCTTCTCTTGCATCAAAACTGCCAGTGCTCTGGGTCAACCCTGCAGGATCTGTGAGCAAGTCTTCATGATTACAAAAACTTTGGGGATAAGGAGAATATCCCCATTCTGAGAACTCGGAGGATAGAATATCCCAATTCTAAGAACTTTATGGATAGCAGAATACCTCCATTCTAAGATTTTTGGGGATAGCAGAATATCCCCAATCTAAGAAATTTTGGGATAGCAAAATATCCCCAATCTAAGAACTTTGGGGATGGCAGAATATCCCCATTCTAAGAACTTTGGGGATAGCAGAATATCCCCATTCTGAGAACTCTGAGGATAGCAGAATATCCCCCTTCTAATAACTTTTAAGGATAGCAGAATACCTCCATTGTAAGGTTTTTGGGGATAGCAGGATATCCCCAATCTAAGAACTTTTGGGATAGCAAAATATCCCCAATCTAAGAACTTGGGAATAGCAGAATATCCCCATTCTAAAATCTAAGGTCTACATACTGCGGATCAGTGAGCAAGTCATCATGATTACAAAAGCTTTGGGGATAAAATATCCCCATTCTGAGAACACTGAGGATAGCAGAATATCCCCATTCTAAGAACTTTAAGGATAGCAGAATACCTCCATTCTAAGATTTTTGGGGATAGCAGAATATCCCCAATCTAAGAACTTTTGGGATAGCAAAATATCCCCAATCTAAGAACTTTGGGGATGGCAGAATATCCCCATTCCAAGAAATTTGGGGATAGCAGAATATCCCTAATCTAAAATCAAAGGTCTACATATTGCCGATCCAGACACCCTGGAAACAAAGCTCTTTGAAGGCTCTAAGGAAGCATTTCCTTCCTCCATTCCCTACCTTATATCTAACAAAGGCCCAACCCAGCTTGTATCATGTTTCACAACATGGCGTTTGTGGCCAGAAGGTCCGAGGTTGCTTGAAGGTTCTGATAACAGAAGACAAACAAAAGAGTGATAAATATGACGGTAATTTGAGGAAGAGTAAGAGAAAGTGTTTTTGTGTGTGTGTGTGTGTGTGTGTGTGTGTGTGTGTGTGTGTGTGGTGCGCGTGAGAGAGAGAGAGAGAGAGAGAGAGAGAGAGAGAGAGAGAGAGAGAGAAGAGAGAGAGAGAGAGAGAGAGAGAGAGAGAGAGAGAGAGAGAGACTCGTTTTCTGTTACAGAAAATGTTTGTAGTTTGAGAAATTTGGGCTGCTCCTCCAGGAAGACTGGTGTGTTGCCATCAGAGCAATGCCGGTCATATTTTTTCCTGTTATTTCCATACAGTTTTTTTTTCCTCGTTTTTTGTTTTTTTTGTCAGGGGAAATGCTCTTGTGCACTGTTGCCATGGAAACAATCCAATATGGCCACCAAAACTAAATGTTTCAAACTTTAAACCTTTTTATCTAAAACACAAAACCTGTGTTTACAGACTGTTCTACAACCTAAATTCTTTAAATTTACAAAGGAAAATCTCCATAATAATGCATGTAGCTATATTTTATACTCCCTCCCCCCCCCCCACCATGATTTTGGCCACTTTTTGGCCCAGGTCAGCTTCACACCTGCAAGTGCCTTCATTCCCTTTTTTACACAGAGGGAATGAAGGCAGAAGATCAAATATGCATGTTAAAAGATCCTGTAATTCATGTCAGTGCTTGGTGGGTTACGGAAACACAAACATACCCAGCTTACATCCCTGAAGTTGGAATGCAGCTGCCTTCATGGAGGGCAAACATGGTTGCATATATAAAAGCTCACTATTTGTAAACCTCGGACCTCTAGCCGAGGACCTAAAAAACCACCCCTAAAAAGCCCCAAAACAAAAATCCAGAGAGATTTAAACACAATACCAAATATCTGCACATCAGCAAAAACTTGGATCATACTCACCATGAGATTTTCTTTGAAGTCCCACATCACCACCACAGTGGCATCCATAAGTGCAAGAAGTTTGTTTTCATAGGGCGAGTCGTACTTTAGCTTCTGTTCCTGTGGTCTTATGCTGCCAAATTAGCTGCCAGTCAAAGGTCACACCAAGGTGGGTAGGGTCAATAAGCCAGTCCTCAATTGATAGGCAGGGTGGCCTTCTGTCCTTCTGTTGAGAGGCTGAAGATTGTGCATGTCGTCTTTCTGATGCATTCCTGTAAGCATATAGTTTTCAATTAAGTATAAGCAGGTAATTCTAATTGGTGATTCGCACTCTGTATTCTACTTGGTTCCTATTGCATCTCATGTTTACTCCCATCTAGAGTGTGCGCATGCACACGATTTATGTGCATGGTTTGTGTACATGTGCTTCATGTCTGTTTGTGCTACAAAATTTAATGTTAGTCATGCATGATTGTGAGCATGTAAGTAATGTTTGCAATAATGCATTTGTTTCTTTTTTTATTTCTGAGTTCTGTAAGCAAGGCGTAGAATACAGGTTAATTCCGCATAAAGATATTACGTGTGTGTGTGTGTGTGGGTGTGTGTGTGTGTGTGTGTGTTGTGTGTGTGTGTGTATGTGTGTGGTTGGTTGTGTGGCAAGCTAATTTTAACTGAATACTTTTAGGCATAATAACGTGTCAAGTTTCATTTCTGTCCAAATATTACTCTGTATGGTATCTTTATACCAGAAATGTTATGTTTTATGTGGAAAAAAAATTAAAATTTTAAACAGCTCATGAAAAAACATGCAAAGTTCACAATTATCTCTTGATAACGTTGGTTACTGCATCTACCAGCAACAGTCGTGCTGGTTTGAATCTCCAATGAGGTGTCCATTTTAAGATATTTCCTGCTTCAAGTCATGTTGATAATCTTGCACAAACATTGAAAAAAAATCCCATTTTTTACTGAAGAGTAGGCCTGCTACGGCCAGTGGCATGGTCAACATCAACACAAAAACATACCCAGCATGCATCCCCCAACCTTGAGGGAGATGAGCCTTGCCAAGTTCAGTTTGCCCATAGTGCGAAAAGTTTCCATCAGACTCCTCAAGAAGTTATGGGAGAAGTCAAGTTAATGTCAGAATTCTTTACAAGGCATGACGGTATAACATACTGCAGAGATACCTTCTGCAATAAATTTCCTACTTTAAAAAACACAAATATTTAGGCAATATCCACATTTGTTTTTCCTTCAACAGAAAACTGATCACAAAAAAAAGAGTATTCATAAGCTTTCTCGGATTCTTTGAATTATTGTTTGCATCCTTTGTTGTTTTGACAGCTTGGCAGCAAAGGAACTATAAAAAGAAACCCAGGTTCTATAATGATAAATTTTGATAATATTATTGGAAGGGCCAGTTTTACTTTTGTAGTGACACAGCTGGCCAAACTGGGCTTGCATAACTGGTTGGGAGGTTTTCCAAATACAGTCATCCAGTTTAAAGGGATGTTTTGACTGAAGTACTTTCACGTCAAAAGGGTGGGCCTGAATTTTGTAACATGAAAATATGCAAGAAAGCCTACAACTCGAGTCATTAGTATTAAGGCATTCATTGAATGGAAAATATTACTAACCATTGAATTAAATGCAACAATCTGGGTGCCGAGTATCACCTCCAGTTAATTCGGAACTTGTTGGAAGACGGCAAAGAAACCCAGCTGGTATCACAGATCATTCTCAATTGCTATGAGCTCGCTCACGAATTACCGGCACGGTCCACTGCGCATGTCAAGTGTCAGGGGGGGATAACTCTGTGCTCAATTTGCAGTAGGCAGTTAGGCCTAGTTCTATCTTTGGCCAATCAGCATCGAGCTTTGACATCATGAACTTTTCCTTAGGATATTTGCGAAATTATGAGCACAATATACGTGCAGCCACATGATCCATGCATTTTTATTTATTTATTATTATTTTTTTTTTAGAAAAGCATCCCCCATTTTTGGTTTCCCCCTTCAGCCTCTAGGCCTATCCACTTTTCTGTTTATAATACTTTCATCACTTAGCCTATCTGTTCGCCATGCAAGGGGGGGGGGGGGGGGGGGGGGGGGGGGGGGGGGGGGGGGGGGGGGGGGGGGGGGGGGGGGGGGTCTTCACTTTCCTAGGAAATCCAGTTTACAGGACATTTTTTCAATTTATTTAAAGGTCGATCAAGATGATCAGGAAAAATTTCAACTTGGCCCGACTGCCACTTTCTGCTGACCACCATAGAGCTATTTCATGAGCCCTAATGGAGAGCCATGATCGTCGATGTCTGCAGGACCAGACGGACACTTGAAGAAGAAGAATTCTTAAGACATCTACGATCAAATCTTGGTTATCTAACTTGTCTAAGTTTTCTCCATAAATAGGCCTACTGGCAAAGTATTAAAAAATTCCATTAAAAATTCTGGCCCTGGAGAGCCAAGGGGGTGAGGAAGGGGGTGGGAGGTTGGGGCAGAAGGGCAAACATTGGGAATGAGAGGGCAAAAATGGTTAGCTTTTAGTCAATGAACTGAGAAAGAGTTTGACTGGGAGATGGAAAAAAAAATCAGTCATTATCTACATCCAAACAAGTTTTCACCAGCTACCCCCCCCCCCCCCCCCCCCCAACAAACAAACACTGCTGTCTCGAGCATCACACCTACGATGCTACTATATTTATTGGTTAAAAATCGGGAATGGGGCAATTTGGCCCTCACCGAACCATAAAAAGGTAAAGGTAAAGGAGTCCCATAACCTATAAGGTCGTAGGGGAGCGAGGTGTCAGAGACCTCACTTCTCTAGGGCCAGCATATTGAGGGCGGCGCCCATCTCCTCTCCCTTGCTGCTTTACCTTCCCTGACCCTAAAGAGGGCAGGTACCCATTTACAGCTGGGTGAACTGGGGGAACTGTGCTGAAGCCAAGGCGCGCAAACGGTCACCCATCCAACTGGTAACCACGCTCGACGCTGCTTAACTTGGCTGGGGGAAAGCGAGTGCTCCGACCACTGAGCTATCCCGTCCCCGAACCATGCTGTGTTTAAATCAAATGTAGGGGGAGGGGGGGGGGGGGGGGATAGCCTAGTGGTTAGAGATCAAGCCCAGTTTCGAGCCACAACTGAGACACCCGTCCAAAAGGATTTTTTCTTTAGATTAGACTATATACAGAGGCGCCCATGTGTGAACACAAGCAGATCTTACGCACACATTAAAACCCATTCTGCTTTTAAGATGAGGGGGCCATTCGTGACCGTAAGAATTAGATGACTTTTTACCGATGTCAGAATGTGTCTACCTTAATGTTTTTAAGTCCCATATACGCAAAATCTCACCATTCGTAAACCTGGGTGCTCTAGCTGAGGAACGAAAAGAAAAAAGAAAAGAAAACACCTGGGACCCATGTCTAACTTTGCAGAAGAGCAACTTGCACGCACGACCGACCTACCTTTAGTACAAGATTCGCTATGATCAGTGACATGGATAGCCTGAAAAGAATGGGTTATGCCAAATTCAGCTTGCTTGAGACACTAGGCCCTACCTGAAGGTTGCAGTGCAGCACCCCAACGACTCTTTAAGGAGTTAAGTCAAAGTCAAGTCACAGGAGAGGGAGCACACGGAAATCTTGCCCCACCTTGATAATCAATTCAACCTTTTGGAATCCGTAATTTAACCCCCCCCCCCCCCCCAAATTCAATGAATCTTCTTGCTTTTTGAAATGTTTAAACATGTTTTAAAAAAAGAGGATAATTATGGATACTAAATGAAGCATAAATGAAGATGATTTTCCTACCTGTAGCCTCAGATGAAAATTGTCCAACATCGACATCACGTTCTGCTGTTCCGCTTTTGGCTCTGAACTTGTATCGGCCACCGTAGAATGAAGAGTGAAGAGAGTCGGCTGGCATTACAGCATTGGTACTCAACCCTTTGTGAGTTGTCATTTTACTGATGCATCATAGGACATCAGCGGTGATTTTGATTACCCCCCCCCCCCCCCCCCCCCCACCACACCTGTTGATGGGGAGGGGGTGTGAATCCAGATCTATTTATCTGATTTATGCTCATAGACATAAACACATACACATACACACACACTTGCGCGCGCGCGCACGCACACACACACACACACAATCTATCTATCTCTCTATCTATTGGATTCCTTGACAGTTTGGAGTGTCCACCATCAATTTCTCAAGCTTTCACAGGCACCACTCCCCTCTACCTTTCTTCTGTCAACATGGTCTAGATCATGTAGTGCCCATAGGGTACCTTTCTGAAGTCCAGAAATTTTGAAACATCAGTCTGTCATGTAGGCCTACGTGCGAGCGCACACATTGGCCTGCAAAAACCGAATAAACCATTATCATCACCATCATCATCCATCACACACACACACGCATACTCCATTGAGATAAAAAGAAAAACAAACAAACCCAAAAGCTAAAGTCGATCTATATCTGCTCTTGCCTGAAGGTCGAACTTAACACCAAGCGACAGTGTCAGGCCTATCCTCTTCGAGTACCTGCATAACAGCGAGTCATTAATTTTAATTACATTATTATTAATTTTTTATAAGCTTTAATTTTTTTGATGAAATTTCTCACCTTTGGTCATTTGTCATACCTTACAGTGTGAAAAAGAATAATAAAAAATCGTAAAAATCGTAAATGATATTGGTATAGATAATACACATTAGAAACAAACAACAAAACTGTGATAAATAGAATTATCTACTTTTGACGCAAGGACGCTAGCATAGTCAAGGGAAATGACTCATGAAGCCCTATCAACGAAAGCAGAGTTGTGAAACCTAGCATCAGGAATAATTTATGGACACAAGGACTTCAGCAGACTGGAAGCAGTTACCAGGGAAGCATCTGGATCATTACTTCCACTCTTTCTCCTCGGTGTGAAACCTTTACAGGTGGGTGATACTGCTTTTCGAACTTGTATAAGCATGTTTATTTTCATTGTCGATTTCACTTTCACTTAAAACTTTAAAGATTACAAGAAAAGAAATGTTTAAAAAAAAAAATCATAGTGCTCAGCCAGTATCAAGTGTTTACACTTGACAGCAGTCTGCAGAGCTTTGTCGGATACCGGATACCGTATGTCACCATCTGTTGCTTTAGTACTCGTGTTGCTCAGAAGATCGTATGAAAACAACGGTTCAGTTATCATTTCTTCATGGCACAGTACTTTTTCAGTGCCGATACGAGACTTATAGACCGGCATAGGCTGTTTGGTGTTTATAGTGTTTCCGTGTAATTGGGATAGATCTATAGATCTATACATGTAATGATATATAGATAGCGCGATTTCTGTTTCCACATTATAAGGGATGTAGATAAGTCCAGGGAGATGCCGGCAGGATATGTAATCAAAACTGATGTATTGCTCTTGGTGTTAACTGTCACATGCTTATTATTTTTCATTTTGATTTGGGAGTATAGTAACTTAGTAAGCCTCAATTGTGTTTTGTAAAAAAAAAAAATATATATAAAAAGGCAAGGAGTTAAAACTGTTATCAATATGATTTTTCCTTTCTAGATGCCTTCCCCCTTCCCCTTGTCATTGTGACTTTGTCATCCACATGTCACAAATGTTACCCAAAGCCAAGATAATACAGGTGTGAAAAACTTTGAAAAGATTGATAATTTCTATTCATCTAAATCATTTTCAGTACCACTGTTCTGATAAATCAGTGTTGGCAAGTTTGCTGTCTGTCTTTCTGTCTGTCTGTCTGCTCTCTCTCTCTCTGGATAGCCTAGTGTTCGGTTCTCGTTCAAGGGGGATATTTTCTCCTGGAGTTAACATCAGTGCAGACTCCACTCTCCCCAAAAGTCCTTTGGATGAGACTATAAACCGAGACCCCGTGTGTGAACGCATGCAGAACATCTTGCGCACACGTTAAATCCTGTTCCGCTTTTCGTAAGAGTAGGCCATTGTGTGCCGGTGGGAACAGATGACAGAATTTACAAAACCGCATACACATGGGGACTGGATGTAAAAAAGCACATAAGTGGTTATTCCATTATCCTCGATATAAAAGAAAAAATAACAATTAAAAAAAAATCTCTCTCTTCATCCTAAAAATTATCACTAGTTTTTAAAAAGAAGTATTTTCACCAGTAGTATCACCAGAAACCAAATCTGCATCTTCTTCCTCCAGTTTTGAGAGTAAGAATGAGAGAGAATGTGTAGAATGATTATGCAGCTTTGCCACAAGGGGTAGGAGACATTAGAATACAATTTCCATTCATTTTCATCTGACCATTTCAGGCATATTTGTGTAATTGATTTCTACCATTTTGGACTATGCTGCTTTTACATTTTTTTGGTTTTGTTTTTTGGTACAGCTTGGTGTCATCAGCAACAAATTTTCAGGTACCTTTAGTATTATAAATACAAACTCATTGATATAATATAGTATTAGTATCTCAAAAGCACAAGAACATGTTAAATCCTGTTCCACTTTTCAAAAGAGTAGGCCATTATGTGCCGGTGGGAACAGATGTCAAAATTTACAAACTGTATACACATGGGGACTGGATGTAAAAAAGCACATGAGTGCTTGTTCCATTATCCTCAATATAAAAGAATAAATAAATAAACATACAAATAAATTTATAAAAATAAATTTCATGTTGGTTACAAGCATAGCTAAAAACAATCACCAAGTAAACATTTATCACATAAAATAGCAGAAATCAATACCATAGGCCCAGGCAGTCATTTCCTACATCTTAACTTTTCCCCATCCACATAAGATATGGAGACTTATGCCTCGGTAAGAGGCATTGTCAAATTCTTTTCTCCAGATGGTACTTGAATAAATTCAATAACTGAATAAGCAATGTATGCTTTTTTTCATTAACTAAGCCATCTAATGAACAAAAACAACTTCATCAATGACATTTGATTTAGCTACAATATCATCACAACCTGTAACTATAAGAAAGAAGACAGACTCAAATAATAAAAAGTAATATGCTGCTTTTAGAGCATGCGCACGTGCGTGCACACACCCCCCCCCCCCCCCCCCCCCCCCCCACACACACACACACACTATACCATACAGTTCATCAAAAAGCATTGGGACCACAAAAAAGAGGGGCTGTCATTTTTCTTGTTTTTTTATATCCAATCAGAGCGCCCCCCCCCCCCCCCCCCCCTCTCTCTCTAGTCTTTCTCTCTTGCCCCCCCCCCCCCCCTTCCTCTTTCTCTCCCCACCCTTCTCCCTTGGCATCTCTCCCTCTCTCCCTCCCTTTCTCTCTCTCCCTCTCTCTTGTCCAGTCAGTCCTGGGTGGTGGATGTAATTGTTAAATCCTTGTTCAGTAATAGAATTGAGGTTGGAATAAAGTGGTTTTAGTTCAGAGATTTTTTAATTTGGGTACTCTGTTGTCTAAAGCACTTTTGAGATAATAATAATAAGAATAATGTATGGAATTTATATAGCGCTGAATCTTGTAAAGCAACAAATCAAAGCGCTTTTGAGATGAAAGGAGTTCAGAATATTAATCAAGCACATGATGGTGCATCACTTGCTATTTCTTCTGCTCTATCTTTCATGTGACATTCAATACAGGCTGTTTCGTTTCATTTGCATACAGTGCACAATTTTACCACAATGTGTCACAACTCCATTCAGCACATTATTGTTTTTGACAATCAGTGTTTTATGCCAACATACTAAAGAAAAAGAAATGACTGAATCAATCATCTATAGATCCATAGAAGTTCCACAGAACTGTAACATTTACCTGGACACTCCTGAGCTTCAGGATGACACCCACAACACAATTTGGAAGATCATTTATATTAATGGGGAAGAGAACAGGCCCAAGGATGCTGCAGTGACGTACAACTTTATTAGTTTATCCAGCATACAATTGGTTGTTTGGTGGACCCAAAGGGCTTTAAGAGGGAGAGAGAGTGAATACACTCCGCTTAGTCCACACCTGTCTCGTTAGTGATCTCATTATACTTCATAGTCCTTTTAACTCTGGATGATTCAGCAGTTTTTCCAAAATGCGGATGGTGAGCGCAACTTTGAAACTGCTCGGGTAAGTTAAATAAACAGCCGTTCCTGACTACTGGTACATGCATAGATCTTCAAGTCTGAGCAACTTCAAAACATCTTTTAAATATAAATGTAATCCTTTTTAGACCTGAATGACCACTGTGTGTGCTATATATTTTTTTTAATCAGGTTAAACATTTTTTGGGACACAATTTTAGATTCTTAATATGTGATTATGTGAGTTTATGTAATATTATAAATAATCACACAGTTCCAAAATACAATCTTGAATTACAGTCAACCAGTCTCTCTTGTGTTTTCATGAATTTTTTTGGTCATAGTTATTATTATATTAAATTTTGTAAGGCTCTTCACATTCCTGATTTTTTTTTTTTACTGTTAAAAATATCAGTATGTGCTAACAGGGTCTGTTAAGTTTAGATGTGATTTCTTTTTTGCAGAAACTTTCTTCTTCCTTTGCTTGGCATGTTTCATGATGAACTTTTTCATAACTACCCCCCCCCCCCCCCCCCCCCCCCTTATTTCCTGACATTTTGTCATACTCTGTTCTCAGTGTACAGGTTGATTTGATAGACTAAAGTAAAAGAATTTGAAGACAAGTTAGAAGTACCATGGAATGTATGTGGTTATGCAGAGAGAGAGAGAGAGAGAGAGAGAGAGAGGAGAGGACAGGGAGAGAGAGAGAGAGAGAGAGAGAGAGAGAGAGAGAGAGAGAGAGAGAGAAGAGAATGATCTTTATTTTTCAAAGGTTACAGAATAAGCATTCACATGCCCTTTTTTTTCGTCTGGCCCTTGCCCTGATTAGGGGCTATTTAAAATTTAAAAAAAGAGGAGAGAGAGAGGTGGTGGTGGTGCTGCAATGTCCTTATGAGGAAATAAAGCTTTAAAGAAACAAATAATTGTTTATAAAAATGCAAGGGGGGGGGGGGGGGGGGGGGGGGGGGGGGGGGGGGGGGGGGGGGAGGCAAGACAAGACAAAGTCACCAAATTATTTATTAACTGAAAAGAAGCACTCAGAATGAGCCTTATATTTGAATGTTTTTAATGCTTAGGGATACTGTCCTGTAGGTAGATCTGTACATGTAAATATTTTCATGTGCTTGTGGTTCAGAGAGTGTTGGTATGAGTATGACTGGCTCCCTCCCTGAACTCCCAGAGAAGTTGTTGGGGCCATACCTGGCCTCCTACTCTTCTAAATAGTGGATGGATTTTTTAAAAATGTGCACGAGATGCACATTTGCATATTGAATGTTAGTTGAAAGTGTCATTCAAAGGACATTGTATGCAAGGGAGTGGAGTCAGTTCCAGTATTAACTCCAGGGTTGAACAGACTCCTCAGTGGAGACTCCAACCCTCACTCTCAGTTACTATTATAATGATTAGATCATCAGTCTCAACCTTGTCCGTAGCAGCCCCACCTGAAGAACATTCTGTGCTTGGAATTCTATCGTTTCTATCCTGCTCTTTGTTTCTGCCTTGTTTCTTTTCTTCCTGTCACCTTCTCGTCTATTTTCTGCCTTTTTTGTCATCCATGCTCTTGCCTTTTTTCCCCCAGGAAGACTTAAAATATAACAATTTTTTCCCACGCTGAAGTCGGATGCACCAGGCCTGACTTGTCAGGAGCTGAAAGTTAAAGGCAGCACAATGCATTTTCACTCATATGACAGGCAACAATAGTTGCTGTCTGAGGATTTGACATAGAAGATCAGTGTCAGCACTAACCACTCGACTACTCGAGAGACAGGGGTTAGGGAAAATGCAGCGACTGACAGAGCTCCATGAGTTTGCAGTAGATGTCGTTGTTGTTGTTGGTACAGCAAGGCAGGTGTGTCATCATTAGCAGCAGGGACAGGAAAGAACGAACAGGAATATGTTTATTATTTTTTTAGTGGGAGACAGCTGCAACTAACTAGTGCAAGCCACAGCAGAGTGAGGGAGTCAGTAGATAAGTAAAGATATCTTGCTCGCCTGATCTCTGTGATAAACTCTTCACGAAAAATTCTACCAGATCAATCAATTATACAAACATGTGGAGGTCCATTAAATTGAACATTTCATTTTAAAAGTCTTCCCCACCACCTATGTCCTCATACGCATACACACATGCACACACACATATATGCACACACACACAGACCCCCCGCCCCCCCCCAGCCAACCACTTTTTCATTACACACACACACACACTCACACCCCATCTGACCACCTTTTCATTAGTTTCATCTCCCCCGGGAATATGACCATGCCTTTGGATGTGGAGGTTCTTAGGTGCTCTATAGATTTATCATAGAGTCATTCATATCCCACATTCTCTTTGTTGCAGACTCTGTGATTGAGGTTTTTATGTGCTTTTGAAATTTGTTTGTCATAGATTTATTCATGAATTTATTCATGCATTCACTTATGTTCCTATATTCTCTATAACAGACTCTGTGAAAAATTCTTGTTTATTTTCACCCAAAACATAGTGAAATGTGTCTTTTCCCCTCAATTCTTCTCCTCTGCTGTCATTAATGTTAGAATGTTTCTCCATATGAAACCTCCTTTTTCTTCTTCTGTGCCCTGCCCCCTCCCCCATAAGTATTTACCCCTCCCCCTTTCTCTCTCTGTGTCTCTCTGTCTCTCTCTCTCTCTCTGAGTCTCTCTCTCTCTCTCTCTCTCTCTTTCCCCTCTCTCTCTCTCTCTCTCTCTCTCTCCTCTCTCTCTCTCTCTCTCTCTCTCTCTCTCTCTCTCTCTCTCTCTTCTCTGGATCCTTTCTTTTTGCCAAACTTAATTGTACTAATCACATAATTTAACTTTTTATTTACTGTTTCACAAAGATATTTGTGTTACCTTTTTTTTACCTGTCAATAGGCCTAGTGCAATAACAATAAACTGTTAAAGCGTTAAAGCATTAAACTAAAGCCTCTCTCTCTCTCTTTCTCCCTCCCTCCCTCCCTGCCCCTCTTTCTATTGCTCTTGCTCTCTCACCTCTGCATTTGGGGTTTGGGCCTTAATGAATTCATAGGATTCAAGTTCTTAGTGCACTTTCTGTCTGGCTGTCTGTCTGTCTGACTGTCTGTCTGTCTGTCTGTCTGTCTCCCCCCCTATACACACACACACACACACACACACACACACACACACTGTCTCACTCTGTCTGTCTTTCTGTCTCTGTGCTGCACACATGCATGTGCGCACACACTCACACAGACAAACGCATTCGCACCCACGTGATATACCCACACCCACACCACACACCAACACAGACAACAGACACACGACACACACACACAACAACACACACACAACACACACACACACACACACAACACCACACACACACACACACACACACACACACACACCCTACACCCACCCACCTGCTGACCCACCCACCCACACATTATGAATGTAAATTACAATATCCGAAGCTTTAAGCTGAAATTGCTGTATATATATAAACTGTAGTGCAGTCAAGTAATCAAAAAACGTGATTGAGGCCATCAAATGGCTGAAAATGATGATGAAAACTATTCTGAGAGTTGTGTGCAGAATGCACAGCTGGGCAAGTACTAATTTTGCAGTGAAAATTTAGCTGCAAATTGTGGCCCATCCCAGTGCCAAAACACTTTTGCTTGGATAGGCAAGTCTTGAGTCTGCTTCTGCTTTTGTTGCTGCTGCTGCTGCTGCTGCTGCTGCTGCTGCTACTGCTACTGCTACTACTGCTACTGCTGCTACTAGTACTGCTATTGCTACCACAACTACTACTACTACCACTACTACTACTTTTACTGATGTTGCTGTTGATGCTCATGATACTACTTCTCAAACAAAAAAATAAATGTTATTGACACAAAACAATAGCTTAAAAAAAATCTTAAGCACTGAAGACCATTGTTATCATCAAAACATACTTACACATGTATACATTTTGTGCTTGTTTTATACACACAACACACACACACACACACACACACACACACACACACACACACACACACACACATATATATATATATATATATATATATATATATATATATATATATATATATATATATATATATATATATATATATCTATCTATCTTCTTCTTCTTCCTTTTTTGTCATGTTTCTCCCAGGGCAGGTTTGACATTGATGAGCCTTCTCCATCTCTCTCTATTTTGAGCTTCCTCCTTATTTATGCCCCTTTCTCTAAGATCATCTGCAATACAGGTAGCCCAGGTTTTGCTAGGTCTTCCCTTTGGTCTCTTTCCATCCACTATGAAGTTCATTGCTCTTTTTATGATGTGGTGGTCTGCTTTCCGTTGAACGTGCCCAATCCAGCTCAGTCTATTGGTACTAGCTACAGACTTCAGATCATCAACTTTGCACATTCTCCATAGTTCTTCATTCGTGATCCTGTCTTCCCATTTGATCTTTGTCATGTAGCATAGCATTTGGTTTTCACAGCTCTACAACAAACGTTCGACGGTTTTTGTGAAAACCCACGTCTCCGAACCATACAGGAGAACAGGTCTAATATATGTTAATCCCTGAAGTTGTAATGCAGCTACCTTCATGGTGGGCTAAACCTATGTAAAATCTTTTCATTGTTAAAGCTCAGAGCTATAGTAGAGGGGGAAAAAAGAGTTAAAACCTGTTTCACCATTTGGAAGAGTAGGCTATTGCATGCTTGCACGCACGTGTCATATTTCTAAAGAATGCAGCCACCTCTTAATCCTCTTAATCCCGACCCGGGATTAGCCAGGATTTACATACAAAAGTTTTCCGTCCCCTCCCAGACACAAAATATATAGTACAAATATAGTACATTGTCTTATAAAGTCACCTGCCGAGTTTCGCTCTTGTAAACATTCAAACACTGTTGAAATGAATTACGGTTTACTCCAGATTTTAGGCCCAAAGTAATGAAAGAATGTGAAATCTAGGGGCAATTTGTGTTCAGAGAATCCAAATGCAAGAGGGTTAATGGCGGACAAACATATGGAAAATCTCACCATTGGTAAACCCTGAGCTCTTGCCCCCTCCCCCCTCCTCAATAAAAGTAAAAACAACAAAATACCCCCCAAACCCAACCCGTTGTTGCTGATAAGTAACAAAACAAAACAAAACCCCCCCCAACAAACCAGAACAAAGTACAAAAACAGTCTCAGTGGGTAATCAAAACAAAAGCCTTGTTGCTCACTCGCTTATGGTTAACAAAACCCCAACAAAAAAGAACAAACAAACCGAAAAAAGCTTTGTTACTGATGGGTATATCTATCTATTTCCATATGTGGCAGCTGTTAGGCTACAGTCTATTGTTTCCTTTGTTTTTGTTTGATATTGTTCCTAATGATGTAAGTAATTATTTGTGTAAATCATACCCACAAGCCTCCTGATCTTTTGATTGTGTGTAATAATATAGTCATGAGCTGTTAACTGAAAGAGCTGAACTTGAGATGTGTAGCCATGTGGTGTTTGATAGTCTTAGAAAGCCTCCCCTGCCCCCACCCCCTCACACCCCCCATCCACCCCCCACCCCCCCACAAACACACATACACAAACACACACTTTCTGTCTCATTCTCTGTCTCTTTCTCTCTGTCCCTGCCTGTCTGTCTGTCAGTCTCCCTCTATCTCACTCTGTGTGTGTGTCTTTCTCTCTGTTTTTCTCTCTGTGACTGTGTCTCTCTGTCTGTTTGCCTGTCTGTCTGTCTGTCTCTATCTCTCTCTTTCTTTCTCTCCCCCCCCTTCCCCCCTCATTCATTCGTGTCATTCCTACAGTACCCATTCCTATTTATTAATGCCAAATTTTGTTCAATAACCCAACTTGATCTTTGTCCACAAAAACGTCTGTGGATACTGTGTCAGGTGAGTTCACTAATAAAGTCCATTATTTTGTCATGCTGTCAACCTTTTGAATAACACCCAAGAAGGAAGGTGGCAGGACGGTTAAGACGTTTACCTGCCTAACAAGTAAACCATAAGGTTCTGGGTTCGATTCCCAGCCTTGCCCTTTCTTCCCAGCTTGATGAGAAAACTGACCTGAATGTCAGAGTCCTTCAGATGAGATTATTAAACTGAGACCCTGTGTGTGAATGCACACTGAGTGTCTTGCACATACATTAAAAACATGTTCCACTTTTCAGAAGAGTAGGCTTTTTCATGCTGGTAGGAATGGATAACAAAATAAAAAAACCAACACACACATGCACAGAGCTGTTGTATTTAGACACCATCCCCCAAATTGGAATGCGACTTCTAAATGGTGTGTGTGTTGGGGGTGGGGGGGGGGGGGGGGGGGGGGGGGGGGGAACCAATTGCATACTAAACATATATGCAAAAATCTCACCATTGGTGAACCTCAGGGCTCTAGCTCAGGAATGGAAAAACAATTAAGATAACATCCCCCCCCTCCCCCTTTTTTTATTCCGTTCATACTTTTACGATGATTGTGCTTATGATGCTGATGCTGGTGATGATGATGAGGATGATGATGATGATTATTGTGGGTATAACATTATGATTGTGATTGTTGATATCATTATTCTCATTCAAGGACCAGATGTGGGAAAAGTGTTTACACTTATTGAAGTTATTCTGTTGCCCTAGGGAGGTTTAAAAAAAAGTATGTTTGGTCCCTTCTCTCCTTCCTTTCTCTTCTTCCTACCTTGTTGTTCCTTTCTTTCTTTCTTCTTCTTCTTCTCTTTCTTTCTTTTTTTCTTCATTCCTTTTCTTTTTCTTTTTTCTGTTTAATCTTAGTTTCCTAGTCACACATTGAAAAACTTAAAAATCTAGTCTTTACTAGAGACATGGGCAGAAAATGATATGTTGCCAGAGGAAATTTGGACTGACATGAAAAGATCTACACTGAAGTGAGCAGAAGAAAAAACTGAAGACGGTTCAGCTTCAACCCCATGGGTCCAAGTCGTGGATTTGAATTTTGATGGCGTCTGGTGAAATTAAGGGAGGGGATTTTTACAGTCTCCCAGGTCAACTTCAAGTGCAGACTTGCCAGTGCCTTAATTCCCTTCATGCATCTATATACACTTGGAGAAGATCAAATGTGTACATTAAATTTAAAGATCCTGTAATTCATGTCAGCCTTTGGTGGGCTATGGAAACACGAACATACCCAGCATACATCCCCGAAAGTTGGAATGTGGTTACATTCATGTGGGCAAAATTGGTCACATACCCAAAATCTCAACATTGATGGACCTCGGAGCTTTGGCCAAGGAACAAGACCCCATCCCCCCCCCCCCCCCCCCCCCCCCCACAAAAAAGAAAAAGAAAAAAGAAAGAATCTCACTACAGGTAGGAACCAGCCAGAGTCTGAAAAACCCCTCAATGGGATTCAAACTTGTGACTTCCTGGCCAGGAATCCAGTAGGAAAACCACTGTGCTGGTCTTCACGAGGGCTGGTAAAACCATAAATTTGTCAGGACCACAAAGTCAGAGCTGATGGAGTGTCAGCTGCTGTTGTGAATCCTACGTGGTACATGGTACGTACTCCGGCAATAATTGTGTTGCCTGTGTTCTGTTGATTAGGAGTGGAGCCGGGCGGTGTGTAGATCTATAGAATAGATGGAGAATGTTATTTTTGTGAGGTGACAGATGGTACATTTCCTCACAAGAGGAAAACATCAGCTGTGTGTGTGTGTGTGTGTGTGTGTGTGTGTGTGTGTGTGTGTGTGAGTGTAACTTCTTTTTTAACCCTGTGTGTGTGTTTCTCCCTTTTTCGTTTTGATTTAAGGCAGGGACGGGATAACCCAGTGGTTAGAGTGATGCGCGTTATGCTCGTGATCTGCGAGCTCAGGTTCGAATCTCGTTCAAGAGGATTTTTCCTCTGGAGTTAACATTGGTGCTGACTCCACTCCCCCTAAAAGTACTTCAGATGAGACTATAAAATGAGATCCCATGTGCAAAAGCACACAGAAATCTTGTGTACATGTTTAATCCCATTCTGCTTTTTGGAAAAGTAGGCCATTGTGTGCCGGTGAAAATGAATGACAAAATTTACAAAACTGCATACACATGGGGACTGGATGTAAAAAAGCACATGAGTGCTTATAAATTCCATTATCCCCAAAATAAAAGAATAAACAAAAACTAAAACACTCACACACATGCACACACACGCACACACATGCACACACACGCACACACACACACACACACACACACACACTCTTACAGTTACACACACATACACATGCATGCGTGCACACACACACACACATACTGTATGTACCCTCACTCACACACACACAGACACACACAGAGAAACTCATACACATGCACACACATACAAATGCATGCACATGCACACACACACATACAACAAACAGAACATGACAGTGGTCTTGCTTTTTTTCCTGTTTCGTTTATTTTGTTTATTTACTCTTTTTTGGGGACGGGATAGCTCAGTGGTCGGAGCACTTGCTTTCCCCCAGCCAAGTTAAGCAGCGTTGAGTGTGGTTACCAGTTGGATGGGTGACCGTTTGCGCGCCTTGGCTTCAGTACAGTTCCCCCAGTTCACCCAGCTGTAAATGGGTACCTGCCCTCTTTAGGGTCAGGGAAGGTAAAGCAGCGAGGGAGAGGAGATGGGCGCCGCCCTCAATATGCTGGCCCTAGAGAAGTGAGGTCTCTGACGCCTCGCTCCCCTATGACCTTATAGGTTATGGGACTCCTTTACCTTTTACCTTACTCTTTTTTGATTTAAAAAAAAAACTTAACTGCTAGGGGAAAGAAACCTGCTAGAAAAACTGATAGGCAGCGTTTAAGTCTTTCCCTGGTTATGATAAATCCCTGCATGAGATGAACAGGAGAAGTGTGGTCAGGATAGCCTAGAGGTTAGAGTGATGAGCTTGCCATCTGATGGCCTGGGTTTGAGCCACCACCAAGGCACCTGTATAAGGGGATAAGGTTCCCCCTGGAGTTAACTTTACTACCAACTCCACTCCATTGAAAGTCCTTTGGATGAGACTGTAAACCAAGGTCCTGTTTGCGAACATATGCAGAACATCTTGTGCGCATGTTATAACCCGTTCCGCCTTTTGGGAGAGTAGGCCATTGAGTGCCAGTAGGAATAAATGAATGACAATTTAAAAAAAAAAATCCTGGAAAGCCATTATCTCTGAAGTCAGAATGTGGCTACTTTAATGTTGGGCAGAAACAGTCACATTATGATATGCATAATCTTGCCATTGGTGAAACATGGACCTCTAGCTGAATAACATCAAACAAACAAACAAACAAAACTGGAAGAATGTGACTGTAAACTGTGACAAATGATGAAAGGGAAATGGGGAGAATGATTATGTCTACGCTGTGATGAAGATGACTTGATGTGATCACTATGATTGTGTAGTAAGGGTTGGGGTGGGGGTGATGAGGGTGAAAGGGGGGGGGGGGGAGTTTCATAGGCTGGAGCAGAAGCTGGCTCTTTGACACAAGGTAAATGATGTTTTTGTGCTGTCAGCAACACCTGAGGCACAGACAGGTGGCACAGCGGCAGAATATGATTCATTGTGGGTGGATAGGTTTGTGTGAATAGAGTGTATCAAGTCAAGTCAAAATGATGTTTATTGAGGGTAAAAGAGTAAGCTTACAAGTGTGAGAAGAGAGAGAGAGAGAGTGTGTGTGTGTGTGTGTGTGTGTGTATGCATGCGTGCATGGTTGTGTAAGTGTGGGTTGGGTGTGTATGTGTGCTCGCATGCTTGATCATGTGCAATCACTTGTGTGATATCTTTGCGTGCGTGTGTGCATGCATGTGTGCATGGTTGTGTAAGTGTGTGTATGGGTGTGGGTGTGTATGTGTAACCGCATGCTTGATCATGTGCAATCTTTTGTGTGATATCTTTGCATGTCATATATCAGAAATACTTTTGATGAATAGCATTATTTGCCATGTTGCAGCTACATAGTTTGTTGTTTGTTGTTGTTGTTGTTGTTGTTTTACTTGTCTGATTGTCTAGCTTAAAACTTCTGTTTCAACATTTCTTTGCCTTCACCCATCCCATAGCCTGGTAGGGGCATCATAGAAGATTTTGCAACCAGTTTCCTCCATCCCTCATGGTTTTCAGCTTTCTGTAGCAAGTCGTTCCACTGAAGGCCAGTCCATTCTCTGATGATGTCTTCCCATCATTTCCTCTGTTTTCCTCTTCATTGACCTCCTTGTACTGTTCCCTGTATGACAGTCTTGGCCAGTCCAGATGTTCGTGTGATGTGCCCATACCACTTCAGTTTGTGTTTTGTCTCTAAAGTCAGGAGCTCTTCATATGGCCTGATAGCGTTTTCAATTCTGGTTTTCACTTCCTCGTTAGTTATGTGATCTCTGAATGGGATAAGAAGAAGTTATCACATTTGAATGAGTGAAAAAGGTTGTTGCTTAGAATGTCAGATAACTTTGCCTTCATTTTTGTTTTTGCATAAATACTGATGACTATATAAGAGGTGAATTCATATAGATGAGTTATAATAAACTGGTAGCAAGACTATGCCTTCATGGATATACTCATGATTCAAGTAGAAAATGTTTATGACTTGCTTAATGCTGGTCTGAAACATATGGCCAGTTGATTGCTGATTTCATAGTTTTATTTTTGGTATATATTTAAGCTGTGCATTTTTTCCCCTATGTTTTGTCATTTTTCTTTTAAAGTTTTGTGTGGGTTTTTTTTTTTCATAGTTTGATTATTTCTTTACTCTTTTTTAGTGGAATGTAATGTCATGAATATTTGAGTTTACTATGTACACCTTGCCAAATATCAGTGGAATAAATTGCTTCTTACCAGCCGTCATGGCACAGTGGTTAGTGCCTTGGGTTATGGACTGGAAGATTGTGAGTTCGAATCCCATGAGTCATAGGGATTTTTTCAGACTCTGGTCTAGAGTGAGTTTGCTATGGGCTCATTGGGAAGACTGGGACCACACGATCGAGCTTCATCCACTTTACATATGCAACTTTGAGAATGTTGCTTGAATTATCTGACCAACACTGCAGGTGTCTGTATCTCTCAGGCCCTTTTGATGCCGGGATATTATTATGATAGTAAGCATAGAGTACAACCTTGTCACATAGTCTCAAAGCAGATGTACTTCCATAGCAGCATCATTACATTATTAATCATCATGCAATAAAAGAAAGTTGTCTCTGATTCTGTAGCATACAGAAGATGAGCAGCCCCCCTCCAAAAGCTTCTTTTTAAAATGTTGTTTTGCATTTGCAGCATGTTTGATCTTCCAGCTGAAATAATATATAAATATATATTATATGCTTTTCTTTCCATCTCCATTGGTGGAGAGACAGAATCAATAGCGATGCTGCTGCTGATAATAATAACTCACACTGCATGATTCAGTCGCTTTGTCATGGCCCTGAGAACAGTTGTGTCAGCCAGAACAAGATTTAGTTCACTGATATTGTCTTTGCTGATTTTGGTGATGGTGGTGGTAGTGCTTTGGGGGAAAGTATGGCAGTGTTTGTGTGTGTGTGTGTGTGAAGTCAAGTCAAATTTTTATTTCCAGATGGTACATTGAATAAGCAATGTATTTGCTTTTTTCATCAAGCCATCTATCTAGGAACAAAAAAACAAAACTTGATCAATATTATCTGCTACATTATTACCATAACCAGTAATAATAAAACTAACTCCAAAAGAAAAATAGAAACAGAGAAAAAAAAGAACCCCCCCCCCCCCCCCCCCCCACACACACACACATACTCACACCACACAAAAACAAAAAAACTCATCAACAACAAAAATGGAAACACTCCCCCCCCCCCCCCCCCTTCCAACAAGAAAAATGCACTGCATAACTCGTATACACATACACGCGCACACACGCACACACACACGCAATGCAACACAATGCAACACAACATAACACAACACAACACAACTCAACACACACATGCACACACATTCATACACATACACACGTACATACATGCACACACATTTGTACTCATTTACATTTGGATGACAAGAAAATGAGAGAGAAAAAAGTCAAGCAAAATATATCAGGTTACAATATTACCCGTTTCATGTTCATACTTTATAATTAATGACAACCAACACACAAAAAGCCATGAAACCCCCCAAAAGCAAACAAAAGAATCGAACAAGGAAACAAACAAACAGAACAAAATATCCCCCCCCAAAAAAAAGAGAAAAAAAGAAAAAAAAGAATAAACAAATACATCAACAAAAACAAAAAACAAAAAAATCCCAAAACAAACAAACAAAACGAAGAAAATACTATGCATCTATACTGAATTGCATCAACAATACTGTCAGCAATTATACCCCCTCCTCTCCTCTCAACATGCATGAACATTTATTCATATGTGCTCATGTTCTTAAAGAAGTAATAATAATAATAATAATAATAATAATGTATGGAATTTATATAGCCCAATCAAACATAAAAGATCAAACAAATAAATCAATAATGTTATTACAATAAGCTAATATAATAATAATAATGATAATCACCCATCACCACTAAAAATAATAATACAGTAACAAAAAAGTAATGGTAAATTTTGTAAATTTTGTCATCTGTTCCTACCGGCATGCAATGGCCTATTCTTCTGAAAAGCGGAACGGCTTTTAACATGTGCACAAAATGTTCTCTGTGTGTTCGCACATGGGACCTTGGTTTATAGTCTCCTCCGAAGGACTTTTAGCGGAGTGGAGGCGGCACTGATGTTAACTCTGTGTCAGAGGAAAAATCCTCTTGAACGAGATTTGAACCCGGGTCAGCAGATCACCAGCACTACGCAATGCGCTTCACTCTAACCACCAGTCTATCCATCCATCGGATGGGATGGATGGATGGACTGATGTGTATGTGCATGTGCACTCGCACGTGTGCATCTGAGGTCATTGTTCATGTTTTTTACTTTTTTCTCTTCAAAGACAAAGACATTGTTACAATTGAGCAAATTTATGTTTAACGGTAAAGGTACATAGATTGTTAAAATCGCTGATTACAATTGTATGTTTACAATCATATTTTTGTGAGATGTACTGTTGGAAATGTTTTTTTGTAAGTAACATCTATATGTTACAGTTAGTTATGTTGATTCATAACCACCATTGGGGTCACAGGCTAATTAAATCTTGAACCTTGTAGCTTGTGTGTGTGTATGTGTGTGTGTGTGTGTTAGGGACGACATATACGTGGGCATTTGTAAACCTGTGTATAGCAATATTTACCTCTTTGCTATACTTCTCATGGTTTTGATATATTAAAGAGTTTGTATATATTATTTCTAATCAGTTGGCATATCATGATTTATGATACAGTTAGTTCCTTTCCCATGAAGACATGAGCTTTATAGTCCATCCATTTTATAATTAGAGGCAAACTTTTTTCTTATACTGTGGGAGTTTTTATGCTGGGTTTTGTTTCTTGGTTAGAGTTCTGAGGTTCACCAGTGGTGAGAGTTTTGTGTATGTGACGGTTTTTGCCCTCCATTAAGGTAGCCGCATTCCAACACCAGGGAGGGTGTCTCAACATGACACCAGTGTGCTTGCGTTAAACCCCCCCCCCCCCTTATTTTATGTCATTGGTTCCTGTCAGCACAACTGGCCTACTCTTCTGAAAGGCAGAATGTGTTTTTTGTGTACACAAGCTGTTCTCTGTGTGTGCGCACATGGGCCTTGGTTTATAGTGCTGTGTGTGTGTGTGTGCATGCGTGCGCGTGCGTGCGTTTGAAAGAGTCTGTATAGGAAGTCTGTTGTCTTCCTTGTCATCTCTTGCCCCCCATGTTGCCCCGGGCTTCAGTCTTCATGACATGGCAGCTCTGATGTCTCACAGCATGTCCAAAAATACATGTATTTTCATTTCATTTCACACCACTTTAAGTCACAGCAGATTTCTCTGCATGAAATTTGGACTGCTCTCCCCGGGGAGAGCGTGTCGCCACAAGAGCAGCTGTCAGTTTGCCCCACTGCACACCGCCATCTTTCATACCGGCTGAACAGCACACAGTTGACTGTCAGTATTTTTGTTGCAGATTGAGCATGTACTTTGACGGAGACTCCAACGCCTCAGACCTGCGGTTCTTCAATGGGCTGGTGGTGGTGGCCCAGGTGTTTGGCCTCCTGTCGGTGGTGCTGGTGGCCGTGTGGATGGGCCACTATGAGGGGGGCTTTGCCTGGAGGTCCGACCCTGTCCACCAGTTCAACCTTCACCCTCTCTTCATGGTCATTGGCTTGGTCTTCCTCTATGCTGATGGTGGGTAGTGTTGATGTTTTTTGTGTTTTTTGGATTTAAAATTAACAATTTTTTATATTTGTTTGATTTCCTTTATCCCGAGTGCTGCGATCATGCCAATAAGTGTGGAGGTGCTTTCATCTGTCAAAAATCTTAAGATTTAAGATCTTAAGATTTCTTCATTCATTTGTTGAGTTTATTTCTGCCTTTTTTATGCGTTTCTATTACTGTGTAATGATATAGAATAAAATTTATGAGTGGCATGATTGAAAAAAAAAAAGGACTTGTGTTGATAATGTTAGCTGCGTTGGTCTTGTGGATTGTTAGACCTGAAGTCAGGAGATCAAGCCCCATGAAAAGCTGACTTGAACTTGAGGGGATTTTTCATGTTCTGGCCAACTCGTACGGGCCAGAGCTGCATTTGCTATGGGCCCAGTGGGATCATTGTGCGTGTGTGTGTATGTCCTCGCCAGCGCATTAACATGTGCTGAGCGTGTTACATTGCATATTCTCCTTCTTCCCAGTTAAAAACCAGATTCATCCTGTGGGATGGAGGTGGGGGGGGGGTGGGGGGGGGGGGACAGACGGATGGCTGGCAGGCTGGCTGGCTGGATTGGTGGATGGGAGGGAGGAAGGGAGAGGGAGGGGTGGGTGGGTGGTTGGATGCTGTCTTTGAAAGGCTATTATGACAGTCACTACACTACAGTAGAGTGATACACCTTTATCTTCTTTGATGAGGTGAAGGTATGGTGTGGATGTGTGAAATGAACTGTGTGGACGTATCCTTCAGTTTCCTTATGAGTTGTCAGAGATGTGTCTGATTTGATTCTGATTTGATTGGAGGGCACATCTCACCCATGACAAAGCTGAAATGTTCACCAGTGTGAGGTGTGGTAGGTAGGAACAGATGACATTTCCATTTCCAAAAATATGCGTGCAAGCTAGTGTCGTGTTTAGACATCACCTCTGAAGTGTGGATGTGGCTAGCATTGTGGTGGGCTAATGGTAGCATACGCAAAATCTCACCTTTGGTGAACATCACAGCTGTAGCTGAGGAATGAATGCCCCCCCCCCCCCCCCCCAATCTTTTTGTAATCCGTGATGTCATACCAAAGAAAAAAAAAGAGGGGAAGGGTGGTTGGGGTGGGGGTGGTGTATGGGCGTCTTTACCTTACTAATGAAATGAACAATTAAGAGAAATGTGCATCACTTAAAATAAATGAACAACAAGGATGGTACTTTTTTTCTTTTCTTTTAAAATTTGTTTATTTTTAAGCTATGCTTAATTATTTGGTTAAACAATGAACACTAAAAACAAAAATGATGAAATAATCACAAAAAGCAATGGTATTTCTAGAATTGGAAGAAAAAAAATGCAATGTACAGCATTACAATGTTTCCCGAGGTCTTTAGTCGTCATAACAGCAAACCAGCTGAAATATAAAACAGTGTTATTTTTAAAAAAGTCATACGTTAACAATAATCACTGAATATTGCCAACAGCAAAGATGAAGTCAGAGAAGGTATGGGACATTTTAACAAAATTAATGGAATATTAATGTTATATAGCAACTCAAGTTATGCTGTTATCATAAATGCAAGTATTGCATGATATATATATATATATAATATATATATATATATATATATATATATATATATATATAAAAAGAAGAAGAAGAAATGGAATTATATATATGTGTGTGTGTATACATACACGTGCTCACGCACACACACACACACACACACGCACGCACGCATGCACACACACGCACTGCATGCATGCACACGCACACACACACGCGCGCACACACACGCGCGCGCACACACACATATGTGTATATATATATATATATATATATATATATATATATATATATAATTGTCTTGATAAAAATCCACAATTCTGCTGGACACCACTCCCTTCAAGCACACAGTTGAGGTAAAATAGTAAAATGGCAATAAAAACACAACTGTGCTCAGCTTCATATCTCAGGAACTTTTATTTCAGTCATCAGCAAATTTTTGCTTCTATCTTAAGCTTCCCCAAGTTTTAAACTAGTAAATTAATGAGTACCTGTTCAAAATCATCACCTACCCCTGGATATCTCTCCCTTCCCCCCTCTCCCCCCACCTCTCTCCATACCCTCCACAACCCTCATTGTCACTCCCCCCTCACCCCAACTCTTCAAACCTGGAAATAATTGCTAAGAGGCAATGACAGGTTTCGTAACCCTTGAATAAAATCATATCACAACTTAGACTATCTTCCAATAAATGACATCATAATTTACTGTTTATTTAAAATATTGTTTATAAAGAGGTATTACTCTGCTACAAGACATCTCTCTCTCTCTCTCCCCTCCCTCCCCCACACCCTCCCCCTCTCTCTTACCCCTCCCCTTCAACACTCTGCCTAACACCCCCTTGAAAATATATATGTATATATATATATTTGTGTGTGTATATATATCCATCTACAAGCAAAGGAGACAGTCCGTATTGCATGGTAAAATAATTTTCTATACTTTAAACAAAAGATTCAAATTTTTCTCTCTTGTTTGCCATGTATATATATTAAAAGTTTTGTTCACTCTAAAATGTTTGTCATGGCTTTTATACGAAATTTTAGCATTCTTGTCATGAAAAGGGAGCTTTGAAATCAATTTATTTATTTATTTATTCTTTATTTCAAGGATAATGGAATAAGCACTCATGTGCTTTTTTTTCATCCAGTCCCCATGAGTATGCAATTTTGTAAATGGTGTCATCCGTTCCCACTGGCACACAATGGCCTACTCTTCTGAAAAGCTGAACAGGTTTTAACGTGTGCACAAGATGTTCTGTGTGCGTTCACACATGGGATCTCGGTTTATAGTCTCATCCGAAGGACTTTTGGGGAGAGTGGAGTCAGCACTGATTGTTAACTCCAGAAGAAAAATCCTCTTTTACAAGAATCGAACCCGGGTTAGCAGATCCCAAAAGCATCACTTTGCCACCAGGCTATCCCGTCCCCCAATGCATTGGTTAGGATCAACGCTTCTTTTGCCAGTGTGTGTGTGTTTGTGTGTGTGTTTGTGTGTGTGTGTGTACATACATGTGTGTCTGTATCTCTGTGTGAGTATGTGTGTATGCTCATGTGCACATGCTGTAATGCATTAGTGCTTTATATAGTCTGTGTATGCATACATCAGTGTATGTGCATGCATGTGTGAATAAATGTGTGTGTGTGTGAGAGAGTCAAAGTCAAAGTAATTTTTTTGAGTGAGTGAGTAAATATGTATGTGTGTGTGTGTGTGTGTGTATGTATGTGTGTGTTTGTGTGTGTGTGTGTGTGTGTGTGTGTGTGTGTGTGTGTGTAGGGGAAGGAGAGAGAGAGAGAGAGAGAGAGAGAGAGAGAGAGAGTTAGTGAGTGAGTGCATGGCCCTTCTTGAGATTAAAATCAGAATTCACCGGGGACGTCATTTTCCCTAGTGTGGGGTATGCCCCTGGAGAAGCCGAGGTCTCTGACACCTCGCCCCTTGACTGCATTGGTCATGAGTACACCTTTACTTGTGAACCCTGTGCCTTGGCTCTCCCTGTTCTCAAACACTGACAGCGGTGCTTGCTGTATTTCAGGAATCCTGGCGTACCGGGTGTTCCGCAACGACAAGAAACTCTACATCAAGATCCTGCACGCCGTGGTGCACATTGCCGCTCTAGTCTTCAGTGCTGTGGGGCTGAAGGCCGTCTTTGATTACCACAACCTGAGTGGTATCCCCAACATGTACTCCCTGCATAGCTGGATGGGCCTCTTCGTCGTCATAGCTTTTGCACTGCAGGTAGGGGGTGTGTGTGTGTGTGTGTGTGTGTGAGTGTGAGTGTGAGTGAGTGAGTGAGTGAGTGTGTGTTTGTGTGTGTGTGTGTGCACGTAAGTGTGTGTGTGTGTGAACCTGTGCCCTCAGATCACAAGTCCAAAACATTTAAACCACTGAGCTCCCTGTCCTGACCCTATAACTTATAAGTATTGTAAACACAAAAACTTGCTGGCAAATCTGTTTCTCATCTTTTTGAACAAAATCATATTGAATATCTGTTGACAGTAAGGAGATGGGTGCTGTCACTCTCACATGATTTGACTGAAGTGAAAACTGTAGATTCTGTCTGTACATTTATATGTAATATGGATGTGTGGGATTTGTGACGCCCTGCAGAGTAGGTAAGAGTAGGCCAGCTAAGGCCGGTGGGATGGGTGACATGACCATACCCAGCATGCACCTTGCTACCTGGAGAGGGATGGATAGACTGCAAGGTTTAACTTATCCATGACACAGTCACTACCTGAACAAATTCAGTGCAGCACACACCCCACAACTCCTCAAGGAGTTCTTGGAGAAGTCAAGTCAGGTCTGCCAAGGCATGTCACAGAGGTTCACACCACCACGCCCAGGCTAATGGAGTCTGGAAGAAGAAACTGTTCTCAGTTTTGTCAACAGTGTTAATTGTGTTCTATGTCCCGTCATGTTTTATCACATATGCTCAAGTCTTCTTCTCTCATTAGCTTTACACTGTCAGATGTGTCTGGGAAAAATAATGGCATGTGCTTTCCAGCTTTTCTTGTGGGCTGTACAGCTTGGTTTGCAGGATAATCTCTGTTGGCCACACAATCTTCCTCAGGTCGCTTTACAGCGAGCACCTCTGAAGGATGTGCTCACCAGTCTGGTTTTCTATGTGTTGTCTGAACTATGATCCTTATTTTCCTCTACAGGAGGAAAAGAAAAGAATCCTCAAAAATTGAAGCGTGGCTTGCCTATATGGCGATGTACATGGAAACAACTATACACCAAAAGACAAAAGCTTTTCATCCAAAGGTCCTTACATTGGCATTCCTAGGTGTGATCAGGGAGGCCAAGGGCATGTTCTGGGTGACTCCCAGGGTACTTATTTAAGCTGGGGAATGCCCAGCACCACTGTTTTGTATTGTATTGTATTGTATACCACTTTAAGTCACGCCGAGTTCTCTGCGTGAAATTCAGGCTGCTCTCCCCAGGGAGTGTGCATCACCACAAGAGAAAATCTTTTCCTGTCTGCATGTGTATTTGTTTCCCTCTCAGAGTGGCATTTTTTTTCTACAGAATTTAGTCAGGGAAACTTTCTTGTTGTCATGGATTCTTTTACCAGTGCTTAATGCATGTTTCACATGGGATCTCAGTTCATCATTTCATCTGGAAAAACTAGCACCCAGACAACCACTCTAGTGGATGAGGGCAAACAGTTTGGGGCACAAACGGTGATCGAACCGCCACGCAACTTTGATCCCAGGTTTTTGGCTTTGTAGACAGGTGCACGACCTCTAGACCAGGGATGCAGTGTGTGTGTGTGTGTGTGTGGTTTGTGTTGGTGTGCAGTGGCTGCTGGGTTTCCTGGCCTTCCTGACGCCGGTGGCGGGCATGGCGGTGAAGCGCTACTACATGACCTACCACCGCTTCTGGGGCGCCGCAATGCTGGGCCTGTCCGGCCTGGTCAGCCTCTTGGGCATCACCGAAAAGGCCGTCTTCAAAATGATGGGGTCGTAAGTAGTCCTGAAGCTGTGGGTTCTTCTGCAGGGTGGGGGTGGGGGGGGATGGGAGTGTGGGTGTTGGGTGGGGGGAGGGTTGTGTGTGTTGTGTGTGCGGGTGTGGATGGGGAGGGGAGGGGGGGGGCGGTGTTGTTGTTCTTGTGTGTGTGTCTGTGTATGATTGATTTGAGAGTTAAAGAAATGTGTGTACATGTGCACGTGCGTGCGTGCGTGCGTGCGTGCGTGTGATTGAAGGGAGACAGACAGACACACACACACACATACATACACATACACACAAACAGGAACAAGATATTTTGGCATGCAAATGGACACGTTGCATATGTGAAGTATTGGAGAGATTAAAATTGTATGTTGGTGATACAGGTAATGGCTGCTTAAAAACTTGTGGCCGCTATAGTGTATTCTTTATAGATTAAATTTTTTGTAAAAAGAAAAAAAGAACTGTGGGTGGCAGCTTTCTGATAAATTCTGACCATGTTCAAAAGGGACTTGTGCTCTTTAAAAATTTATTCTTTGTATTTTTTTTATTCATTCATTTTTATTTATGTATGCGTTTTATCGAGGATAATGGAATAAGCACTCGTGTGCTTTTTTACATCTGGTCCCTGGTTATGCTGTTTTGTAAATGTTGTCATCTGTTCCTACCAGCACACGATGGCCTACTCCAGGATTTAATGTGTGTGCAAGATGTTCTCTGTGTGTTCTCACATGGGACCTCGGTTTATAGTCTTATCTGAAGGACTTTGGGAGAATGGGGAGTCTACACTGATGTTAATTCCAGGGAAAAAATTCTTTGAACAGGATTCGAACCCAGTCAGATTGCAAGTGTAATGTTCTAACCGCTAGGCTATCCTGTGTAGTGTGTGTGTTCTGTGTTTGTGTATTTTGTGTGTCTGTGCACAAGTGCATGTTAGTATTTATTTGCTTTGATCTGTATATGCTGCTTTTATGTATATATCTGCAGACCAATTTGTTTTAGAGTTTCTGTAAGAAGATTTTATGATTAAATAAGTAATGGTGAAAATAATGATTAAAATAGTAACATATATTAGTGATTAAAATAATTTCTTCTTATAAAGTGCTATTTTCTATAAAAACTGACTTTGTGCATGTTACAGCAAGCCTGTTGATCAGTTTGGGCATGTATGCATGCATACATACATGTACACATGTATTTACATATGCTCACACACATGCATATGACCACTCATGTTTGTGCACATGCTTACACACACACATGCATGTTCTCAAACATACACACACACAACCATCATACACACAACCACTACTCACACACACACACACATGCATGTTCTCAAACATACACACACACAATCATCACACACACACAACCACTACTCACACACACACACACACACACACACGCATATTCTCAAACAAGTACGCATGACAAACAGAATCATGCAGGAGTACCCATCAAGCAACATCCAAGCGTGATCAGCAATTCTCTCTCCACGTTTAAATAATGACTATATTTTAATGATGGTGCAGGAACTGTAAAATGTATGTTTGCCATATTTTTACAAAACAGTTTAGTTTTAATGACAATGATAATGATAATGATAGTAATAATAATAATAATGATGATGATGATATATGCAATTCATATAGTGCTGAATCTTGTAAAGCAAACAAGTTTTAATACATGCTTGGCAGATGAGGAAAACTATATATCTTCTTGGTACTTATTATCATTCATGAATTTGTTTTTCTTTCAGCTTGATTGCACTGTATACATGTATAGTGCTCTAAATGCCGTGTACTTCACCAGTTTTAAACAAAGTAAGAAATAGCGATAATTTGCGAGTCGGCTCACAGCGATACACTTTCTGTCTGCAGAAAACCTTGGAGCTGGCAGAGTCCAGAGGGGACTTTAATCAACTTTTTGGGCATTTTTATCACCGCTTTTGTTGTCTTGGTCATCTACCTTGTGATTAAGCCTGAGTACAAACGACCACCTGCTCCTGAAGAAGATCACATTCAGTTGGCCGAGTAACAACAGCTGCGGCCTCCATAATTTAAAAAAGTAACAAAGATAAAATAAAACCCCAAACGCCTGAGTGGTCAGGTCAGGATATTTCTCCGTTTCTGCTTTTCTCCACACTCCGCCAGCTGTTGTAGATTGTCGTGATGTTGTTCTGAGTGTTGCTATATATACTGTTGTGTAGCAGTATGAAGTTTATGGGAACATGTCAACTCTTGTTATCAGTTTTGTTGACATTGAATATGACATTGTGTTTGCAGCAACTGTGGTATTTCATGATGTAATATATAAATATATAAATATATATATATATATATATATAAGTACTTTTTAGACCAAGAAGTGTTGACACTTCAAGAAGCAAGGTATATGTCAGTTAGTAGTCTTTTATCTCTTGCACAACAGATTCTCAGTTGAGCTGTGGTTATGACTGTAGTCAGTCTGTCCACATCTTAAGATGTAAACAGGATAGGAAGGCAGTGAGAAGGAAAAAATATCATAAGAGAAAAGTTGCAGCAGAGAGAGACAGCTGGAAGCCTTGAAGGTGTTTTTGATTTAAATGTGTATGTGTACACTGCCAGAAAAAAAAAAAATGAGGGCATCTAATAATACTTCTCTCTTCACCTTACCCTGCCATACTCACCCCCTCTCTGACACATGCACTTCCACACACATGCACGCATGCACATACACGCGTATGCACACACACACACACACTCAGTCTGTCCTAGAATTATGCACACAAGGTATGCAGATGCTCATTTACTTATAGTGTAAAGTATAAGAGAGTTCTAAATGTGAGATCCAGACTACCTTCTACCTGGATGGAGTCTTTATACAAATATAGCTTTATAATCTTACAGTTTTGAAATACTGTGACTGTATCTGTTGTATGTTGTCCTGTATTTGACAAATCAGAAATGCCAGTACTTTTCAAGACCCAAAGTGGCAAATCCAGAAGTAAGTTTGTCTCCTTTTTCTTGTTTATTCGTGTTTGTCTATTGAAATTCCATAGTGACCAAAGTGAAGATTGAATGAAGGAAAAAAAATGGCTTTGCCAAATAAATGGTTGAGAGTAAGCTAAGTATTGATGACATAATCAAAGATGCTTTTAAAAACAAAACAAACAAAGCCAAAAGAAACCAAATTTAAAAACCAAAACGAACCAGACCAAAGCAGAACACACACTGACAGAGGATTACAAATGTGTTTACTCACTTTCTGTGTATTATCCACATAATTCTTTTTGGAGTTTGGCAATGAATTTCTGGAGATGATTGCAAAGTCTTTTATTTTGCAAACTTGAAATCCAGTTAAGGAGGAAGTAGGGGTTTTATCAATTTTTGGGGTTTTTGTTTTCAGGATGAATATCAATTTGTCTTTTTTTCCAAACATATCTGTGAAGTTGACATTCCATTTGGTGTTTGTCTTGATTGTCTATCCTCCCAGAAAGTGTTGTTCTGTGAAATAAGAACTGTCTTCTTCTTCTCTTCTTCCTTTTTTGTCATGTTTCTCTCAGGGGAGGTTTGACATTGATGAGCCTTCTCCATCTCTCTCTGTTTTGAGCTTGAAATAAGAACTGTCTTGATATTTTTTATTTTTTTTATGTTCAGTGCCATCAGTGTTCTTTCATAAAATTATTTATTTATGCACAATCTCATGACCAAAATGCATGAAATATTCTTTTTTATGATTCACTCTTCCATTCTAGCTGGGGGTTTGGGTTTTTTTTGTGTGAACAAAGAATCCTCATGTGAAAAATGTATGCAGAATTAGCATTGGCCTTGCTTTTATCGAGAAGCAATGCTTAATTCTGTTATCAATTCATGAGTCGGTCAGGTATAACTCATGTTAGTAGAATATTAGATACACACAGGAGGAAAGTCATTTGTATCAAAGTCATGGATGATCTAATTCTATCGAACAAATCAAGCAATGTGTTCAGGATTTGTTTTTCTTACAAGGGAAGTCCTTTTCCTGAATGATTGAGAATGTAAAATTTTGTGGATCCGGAATTGGAATGGATCTGAAAATGTGATCTGATTGATAGTTTTGGCTCTTGTTTCTAGGGTATTTTCATGTTTTATCTCATTATTATTATTATTATTATCAGCAGCATCATCATTATTATTATTGTCATTATTATTATTCATCCTCATTATTATCAATTACTATAATTGTCTTAAATCACTGTTAATCTTTTGTTGAATTGATCCCAGCAACAATAAAACAAACAAAAATGAAGAAATGAACTGCCAACAAAGCCAAGAGGCACAGGTAAAGTTACTGTTTCCATCATGTCGTAATTGTCCATTTCATAAGGCACCAACTTCATCATGGGAGTCTTGTTGCTTGAAGCTGGTGTCTGTGTGGATTGTTTGTAGTGTCTTTGACTTAACCACATACTTTAGTAAATTGAAAGTTCCTTAGCTTTTCTTTAGGTCCTTCATGTGTGAGGTGAGTGACTTGATCTGATTTGACTTCTCCCTTAACTCCATCAGGAGTCATGAGGGAGCCACACTGCGTTTTTCAGGTAGTATGTCCTCTGCACATTGAATCTGGAAGAGCCCATTTCTTTCAAAGTGGCATGGTGCATGCTAGGTATGTTCCGGTCATCCATTCCACTAACCCTAGCTGGCCTGCTTTTTCTGAAAAGTTTATGAGGTTTTGACATATGTGCAAGATGTCCTGGGAGTGTTTGCACTGTGCAAGATGTTCTGAGAGTCTTTGCACTGTGCAAGATATTCTGGGAGTCTTTGCACTGTGCAAGATATTCTGGGAGTGCACTGTGCAAGACGTCCTCAGAGTGTTTGCACTGTGCAAGATGTCCTGAGAGTCTTTGAACTGTGCAAGATAATCTGGGAGTGTTTGCACTGTGCAAGATGTTCTGAGAGTGTTTGTACAGTGCAAGATGTTCTGAGAGTCTTTGCACTGTGCAAGATATTCTGGGAGTGTTTGCACTGTGCAAGATGTTCTGAGGGTCTTTGCACTGTGCAAGATATTCTGGGAGTGTTTGCACTGTGCAAGATGTTCTGAGAGTCTTTGCACTGTGCAAGATGTTCTTAGAGTGTCTGCAAACAAGTTCTAGTTTATAGCCTCAACCAAAGGACTTTTGTAGAGTGTAGTCAGTGCTTCTCTTTGCAGCAGGGGAAGAAATCCCCTGAAATTGTTTAAAGGCAAGGGAACCCCATGGTGTGTGACTTGTGATGTGTGAATAACCATCAAACATCTGCTTCTGGAGTTTCGAGGTGTTTCGGATATTAGGCACAAACATTTAACTGCAGATTCCCTAAAGATACTTTTTTGCGTTGTTCCACCAGACGTTTTTCACTTCCTGAGAGAATCGGGCTTTTCCCATCTGATATGAGTGAAAATGTCGTAGTCAGTCACGAAGACCAAGGTTGTTGTTAAGGAATCTGGTTTTGGTTTTATCTCATTTTATATTTGGTTATGGTTTTCCCCACATCATGACTAACGTAGGTTGACCCTTACGGTTGGTCAGGGTGTTGAAACAAGGAACAACAGTGGAGTTAACTTTATACCCTGTTCTAATCTGTATATAGTTGTACAGTTTTAATCCGAGATTTAACATTTTGCAAGGTGAAGTCCCGATACGGCCTCTGTGGTCAATGGGGGTATAAACAACAAGATTGGATTAGATTGGAAAGTGGAAAAAGGCAACAACCTGGTGTATCATAGTAATCCCATCCAGAATCCAAATGAAGGAAACACCTTTTAAATGTTAGATTTGATGTTGTTCTCTAACCACCCACATAGAAGTAAGAAAAAAGGGTATCTGTCAATTTCTTGAAAAATGTAGGGTATGTTGTGACACCAGATAAACTGGCAAACTGCAGAGGGTGTAAAAAGACTGTGAGCTGATTGTAAATGTGACTGCAAGACTGCTGCAGACTGTAACTTTACCTCCTTGAAGGGTCAATAAAGTGTTCAATTTTGTGTCTAAAGAACACATCCTCTTCTTTAGATGTTTAGTAGTCAGGTATTTGCATATAGTTGGGTTTGCACATTTTTAACAGAAATTGGGATGATTTTCTTTATGTTATTTTCTCCTTAAAAAAAAATTTGCTGTTTTGATTTATTGGTTGGCTTACAAAGACAGGATGGAACTTCAGCAACTCTTGATAGTACAGGAGAGGATTGTGATTCCAGATTGAAGTGACCCCCTTTACACTAGAATTTGGAATGTTGTCTATTTTTTTTTCTTTGTTTCTAGGCTTGAATCTTTAGCCATGAACTGGAAACATGTTTCTGTTTGTTTATTCTTTTGTATTCGGCTTGGAGGATTTCCAAGAGTAGCAGTTGACATTAGAAGATATTCTAAATGTATATATATCATATATTAGTTCCAGTTATTATGAAGAATTGATTTCTGATCTGCAAGAAACTGTCCCAGATAATTGTAGGTGTTTGGCATATATTCATGTGTATTTAAATTATTAAGAATGATCATGAGAAAATATTAGTGTGACAGGAAGTATTAAACATTTTGTAAATGTTCAAGAAAATCAAAGTTTTATGTGCTATATTACTGCTAGATTATATGTGCTATATTACTGCTAGATTATCAAGTGTCTGTAATATTATGTGAATGTTTATCATTTGTTCATAATTTGTTCATGTTGTTTGTACAGGGTTTGTTGAAGGTTGCTAGATGTTTGAATCTTTAAGTTTGTTGTTCTTAACTTTTTGCCTGAGTTTTTCTGACTGATTAAAAATAAAGAAATGCATTTCTAAAGAAATCAATCATGGATAGGATAAAGCCTATTTTAAAGCTGTGTCCAAATCATGTCATTGATTGACTGATGTGTGTATGTGTTGTTCTTGACAAGTTTTGTTTTCGACTTTGTTATGATACTTTAAAGTACAATTTCTTAGTATAAATTTTAACTTTAACTCTTATTGGGATGCAAAGTCTGTCTTTTTGTTACATTTATTCTTTTTGGTGCTGGCATTATTATGAGCAAGCAATTGATTGCTGTAACAAAAAATTATTGAAGTTCTGATATTTTGGTACCAAGCCAATATGTTTGAAAAAAACACCTTTTAAGGTGTGTGGATCACGTTGGTTTTGTTTTGTCTTATCTATATTTCTATTCAAGATTTTAATTTTTTTATCACTTTAAAAAGTGGTAAATTTCTTTTTGAAACTAGTCAAGATCTGTGTCTTCAGATGAGGGTGTGAGAGTGACAGTGAACTAATGACTGACACAAACTGCCTGTTTGCCAATACTACAGTGCAATATAGGGATGTGGGAACAGCCATCGGCTTACAAAATATATGCATTTAACTTTTAGTGCTGAAAAGCTGAAACTTATGACAGCTTCAAGCCATAAGAAGGAAATGTATTTGGGTTTTTTTTCCACATTTGCTTGATATAATATTTTGTGGTGTTGTCTGCATCTGCAAGAACTGCCACTAAAATTAGGAATCCGAGGATTTTGATTCGTGATAAGTATATTAATGGGGAAAAAATGTTTGGGGTGGGGGAATCACATTTGCTTGAATCAGAGGTTTTACAGTATTTGGGACTGATCTGAATTCTAGCCCTAGTCAGTTTGACTGCTTTTTATTGTGTTGGAAGATGATCACATTATTTCATGTTCAGATGTCAGAGTTAGATTGTGAATGTTGTCTTCAAAGACAGAATTGTCAGAAATCACAACATCACAAAATAGTCAACACCTGAAACAATGGCCCCCCCCCCCCCCCCCCCCCTCTCTTCTCCAAAAAAGGTAGCATGAATAAGCACATAAATGTACCCATGTGTGCGCTCACACACACTTATTAATTACAAACACTCACAAACCTTAATTGTAGACTGTTCTGAAGCAGGCAACTCAAGTTAGAGACACTCACAACATGTTTGCACAAGACAATATTTCTTGTTTGCCATACTTTACAGATGTTCTAATTTTTGCTAAATTAATTGAGAACACTATGGATTCTTTTTGATAATGTTTATTATGGAATCCTTGCAACTTCATGACTGTTGTAAAGTGTTCAGAGTTGCTGACAGTTTTTTGTGATGTTTTGAAACATTTACTATACAATTATTTCTGTATTATTATATATTTATATATATTATGTCTATATTAGCATATATCTATACATATAAATAGGTTTTGTTAGTGCTGCTTATGTATTTAAAAGACATATAAATGTGATTATTTTTATGATGTTTATTCAGATGCATTTTTTCCACTTGTAATTCAGTTATTGTTTTTGTGGACTTGTTTGGGCAGACAAGCTTTTGTCCATGCTGGTGAGATCAGATTTGCTCAGGTGTGATTTTGCTGGAAGCTTGGAATTGAAATTGCAAAATCTTGTTTTGGGAAGAATGTGTTTCATTGCTGATGAATAGCAACAGATGTAGTCTCATCATTTTCTGTTTGAAACAAAAACTTTTGAGAACTGATTTTTCCCCCTATAGATTAAACAGGAGTAAACTCTTCCTGGACATTCTATGCTGGAAATGTCCATTTTTTTCTATCAGGTTTTGTTCTTTCAGGTTGTTTTTTAAAAAATTATTTGCGGCATCTTTTGTGTGTTGCTGGCTTTTCAGTTAATAAATTTTGTTTATTCGATTAAATTTAAAAATTTGGCATTGTACAATGCACTGTGCTCTTTTGCTCTGAAGGTTGGTAATCGAAAAAACACTAGGATGTGTTTTACTCATCAATTTTTAAAAATATGTCATGGTAATTGTCCATAGCCATTTATCTAGTCTGAGGGCCTTTTTGGTTGGTTCAAGTCCTTAAGGCAAGATGGCTTAAAGACTTTTGAGATGGGAGCTAGAATCTGGTGACAGTGATCTCTAACAAACCTTGTAGGAGGAGCCTTTATTTGCAATGTTTAAACTGGTAATGACCACAAAGCTGTTCAGGGTGAGAATCATGACAACACTGTCATTCCCCCTCCCCCAAAAAGGCATAAAATGCGAAGCTTTTGATTAAAACCATTTGTTATGAAAAAAACTGCTGTTTTTTATTTTATGTATTTTTAAAAGTCAAAACCTTTTGTTTTAAAAAGAAAACCTCACAGAATCTTGAAAATACCAAGTACAAAACAGGCATAAAAGATAATTCACACACACACGCACACACACACTGACATTATGTATACAAACAGCATTATTCAAGATATGGGTATATGTACATCAAATCAAGTTAGTTAATTACATATGAAGCAATCATGACATTAAAAAGATTCAGACCCATATCATAAATAAACACAATGTCTCAATGAACAGAATAGTGGAGACTTGTGTTCATAAACACAGGTTAAAATATTTTTAAAAAGGACCATATAAAAATCATGGGGAAAAGATTTAACAGAAACTACCCAAAATCTTTGTCATTCAAAACCGTTTGTAAAAAAACCCATAAAAAGTATCAGTGTCTCAAAAGTGTGTGTAAATAAAGGTTTTCACAGCAAGGTAGACTATATAAATTAATAGATTAAAGAAATATATTCAGATTGTGTGTGTGTGTGAGAGAGAGAGAGAGAGAGAGAGAGAGAATTGGAGAGAGAATTTCTGTTACTTGTGTTGCCTATTTTTTGTCTATATAGTATTTGTTAGATAGTGTATGCATGCAGGATCACTTGAAAGAGGAATCGGTGTTGAAACATTTTTTGTTCTGTATGATGCTGGTCAAAAGGGACAAAGGTTGTTCATTTTCAACAGTTTTTTCATTTGTGACTTGTAACTGGTTTATGTATATTTTTCTTTTATCATTTTGGGTAATTGTATTCTTAAAGAAATCCTCAAAAAGCCCTAGTCTGCTTGCTTAAAGAAAACACATACAGTTTTTTCACTTGTATATTAAACTGGAGTGGATTATCTCAAATGTGTATGCCTATTCATACATCTGAATATGTTCTTACATAAACTGCACTTGCACACATTCTCAGATATCCCTACACAGATTTTTTTGTTTGTTTCTTGGTGACAGTGGTGTTGTACAAAGAAAAAGTATATTTTGTGTATCATAATGTGTTTGTTAAACAGAATCTTGTACCAGTATGTATTACAAATCCTTTATATCTAAGAACAGATATCATAATACCTTTACCTGGATTATCTGTGTAACAGTAGGTTGAAGAGTCTGTGATCTTTTGACTGTCAGTGCTCTCTGATGTGTACGTGCTGTATTTTGTTGTCTGCAAATCAACATTGGTATTAAACTGCACTGATGTTGGATCTCTTGTCTTGTTTTCATTTGTTGATGATGTGATTGCTTGAACAACTTTCTCATACATTGAAGAAAGGTACAAAGTAAGTTTGGGTTTTCCCTGCAGCTCATTCCCTGTTAAAAATTTCCGTTCACTGGCTTTTCTGCCTTTTTATGGGGAGGAGGGTGGCGGTGATAGTCTTGGGGGCAGGAGGGGTGAAGGGGTGCTGGGGAAATACCCTGTCAGTTCAACCACAGATCATTCTTAACTATTTGTGAAGCATACATTTGGCATTAATCAGTTGAATATCAACTACTTGCTTAAACAAAATCAATGGCAGATACTCAAGTCAGCTCTTTACAGAATGTGACTCAATATTCTGAGGTCTTGGTTCTTTCTGATTGAGGAGAAAGGTTGCCACAAAACTTTGGAGTCTGTTTCTCAGAGTTTCACCAGAAAACGCTGCTTTTAATCAAGACTAAACATTCTGAATAGACATTGCATTAGTTGTGTGTATTTGAATAAAAAAAAACATTGGAAAGAAGTATACTTTTTTATGCTGTTTGCATAGTTGACCTTTTTCCCCCCATACCTTCCTGACTATCATTTCTATCTAGTTACTTTGGAACTGTATGTAAAGTAATAGTTGAACTTGAAGAGATATTGTTCCCTGACACTGCTTTGTGAATAAATACAAGCCCATCTCACCTGCAATGTTGATTTTGCTTTCTGTACCCGGTTTTTGTTTGTTGGTTTTTTTTAACTTGTTTCAAAATCTTTTTTCAAGCACATCTGCAAGGCTGATATCTCATGTTTTATAGGCTTGTGTCTGATATCACATGTCCTGTAGGTGGCATATTCATGACATTCATAGTCGGTCATTTGTTTGAAATAATGTGGTCCTAGCATAAATTCTTAAGCTTCTTGAATCTGTGTCCTAAAGTCATATGTGTCACTGTCAGAATCTTTTCAGTGACAAAACCTAAGGTATCAGCCTTGCCCAAGCTCTTAGTGCTTTACTTGTCAAAAGCTTTCACACAGAACCACACTGCTGACTTTTCAGATGAGAGAATTTGTGCTTACTGGAGATCATGATAGACTTGATTCCTTGAAGATGATGTCTGTGGCTGACCTGGCTGAAACCGTGTCAGAGTTAGATTGCAGCAATTTAGGAGATGTTATGCAAAAGACTATGTGTGTGTATGTGTGTGTGTGTGTGTGTGTGTGTGTGTGTGTGTGTGTAAAGATATGATAATCCAAGCAAGTAATGGTCTCCTTTTTTGCACCACACAGCATGATATATATATGGCTGATTCATGATGACTTTCAGCCTGTTGCCTGGTTCATCATCACTGCTTTTACATAGAAAAAGTCAACCTATACATATTTTTCTTGTTCAATGCTCTGCCTACAAGAAGTCCCGAGAAGTCAATAAATCATATGATTTGTTTGAAAAGACAATAAAGAAAACGGATCAATATAGCTTTCCGATTTTATGAGCCCATCTCCAAAAGATGCTCTAAAAGCAAAGTATTACAAACCAGAAATCATCTAGTGTGTGAAGACGCACACCTCAGAATTATGATACAAGATATGTCTGACAATGCAGACAAATGCCGTTAGATTCTGAAGAGACTGAAGCCTGATTCAACTGAAGCTGCGTTTACCACAACTGTGTATTACTGTATTTGGTCAGTCGCGAATATAGTCAGCCTCTGCCAGGTCATAAAAACATGCGTTCAAGACATTGAATAGAAATCTGCTAATAGACAGAAACGACATATACGAATGTATTTCATTGTAAAGCTCAATCTCTGTCAATTCTGTCAGTAAATCGAAACAAAAGCTCACATTTAACCATCTAGCGTAAGTCTGTCATCTAAAAAAAAAATTCAAAGAGTCCCGGAGCTCAGTAATCCAGTCACCGCTTTATCGGACAATATGAGAAGACAAGCCTATCAAATGGTTGGGGGATGCCATCTCTAACTTGTGGACGAAGTCTTCCAGTTTGGAGATGGAACTGAAGGTCACTTTGGTGGACGAGTTATAGCTGTTCTTGTAGTTCATGGTCCCGTTGTTCTCGTTGACGTCAAAGCAGGCAATAGGGTGCACCTGCAACACAGTGCAAAGTGAAGGAATCGCCCAGAGAACGGGAACAGGTGACGAGACGCACCGTCACCATAATTATGCTAAAGAGAAATGAAATGTTAGGTGGCGAGACAGAGTAGTAGTTGCAGCGCCGAACTGATGGTCCCTGATATCAACGAGAACATCGGGACCATGAATTACAAGAACAGTTATGACTCGTCCATATTAACTCAAGGAGTAAAGAACAAGTCAAGTCAAAATAATGTTTAAAAAATGTGTTGGTGACAAGATACACTCAAAATAAAAAAGAAACAGTATACAAAAAGTAAACAAAACGCATGAGAATATTAGCAGTTTCAAGCTGTAATATATGTCAAGGTTAACAAATAATAATTTTAAAAAACCCAACAACCAAGTATTTTTTTTTAGTTAACTGATGTTTTAGTCTAAAGTGACAAAGGCCTAAAATCAACGGCCAACAAAATAAAACGGTAAAAAGCTAACGCCAAATAACTTTCTGGAATATACTGTTGCAAATCTGTTCAATAACTACAATTTTATTTGTTCTTCATGGCAAATATATATTTATGTTCATGATCAAAAGGTTTGCTCAAGGCAGAACACAACGGCGTTTACTTGTGTTCAACTGTTTTATCTACTGTTACTGCTGTACGCAATGTCAAACATTTGAACGTGGATAGTTAACTTGATGGCTTCCATTTCCCGAACATAAGCAGATCAGTGTCCCGGCAGTAATCCACTTGCGTTGAAAGTGAAAGGCTCTGGGTTCAACCATGTCCATAGCTAGTTTTTCTCTTACCTGACAGACCGTGAGAGGGTTGTATGGGTTCTAGCCTTTCAGAGAAATCGGGGTCCCGTGCGCAATAAGCATTTAGCACATGTAACCCCCCCCCCCCCCCCCCCCCCCCACACACTTCATTAGATTTGTGTATAGCAAATTCTGTAGAAAAACCACACTCAACAGATACCCTTATAGGCAAGGACAGGAGACATTTTTATGAATGAAATGGGTGGAGCTGCTCTGGGGTGATGCGTTTTCTTTGGGGAGAGCAACCTGAACTTCATGCAGACAAAACCGAAGTGACCATAAATTCCATTTACGATCAAGACTTGTGCAAGTAAGTTACAGTTTTTCTTCAGATAAGTGATTTTACATTGTTCCCCCTTTAAGCATTACACACAAGAGTTTGTTCTCCCCCCCCCCCCCCCCCCCCCACCCTTCTTTATATATTTTTTACCCTACAGCCCTAAATTTTTTGGGGAAAGCGTCACCTGGACAAGGTATTTATGGCTGTCTGTCATTAAGCTTTTACGCTAAAGAAATAATGGTTACGTTATCAGCATATATGCCATTAGCATAAACATTGATAACAACACTTCAAGGCTTAGGTCTTGTCCTTTCCCTCAAGTTGTCCGACTTTATCTTTCAATTTCGATCCTAGATCCAATCTTTCAACTTATTTTTCTTGCTAATCTTTTCCTCGATGATCTATAATAGCCAATCGATGGGGAAAATACAGCAAAAAGCGACTGCTGGGTCGGCAAACCTTAGTTTCAAAGAGAATATTCTAAAGATCTGTCATACACATATTATTTAAACGAGGTTTGGCTTCACAGTAAACAACTGGAATGGGGAAGACATCAGTGTACCAAGTGATCCAAAAGATTGGGGAGGGGGGGGGGGGGGCACAGAAATGGTCTGTTCACGCAGCTACATGCTTTCATTTTTTGAAAAATTAATACTGGCAAATACAGAAATACAATAATTTGTTTGCCAAACAAAAAAGGTCAGTTATGCAATGCAGTGTAAACAGGTGACCAGTGTCGAACACCCTGCTGTAAAACCTGTCTGCTCAGAGCTAGTGTGTGTGTGTGTGTGTGTGTGTGAACACAACCTGGACACACTAACCTGTGTTTGTTGCTCCCTGTGGGACAGTGCCGGGGACAGCAGCCAGAAAGTGGAACTGGAGGACATGGACAGCTTCTCCACCTGTTGCCAGTTGTTGCTTCTGTTCACGTCTTCAACAGGATCATGTCTCGTCTTCCCACACTGCGGCTTGGCTTTTGGCGGCTCTGCTTTGAGCATAATGAAGGAAGTATAACCAGGCGCCTGTAATCTCTCTTCCTCCTTTTCCGTAGGGCCTAATTTCACCACAGGCACTGGCATACTTCTGACGGTGGGTTTCTTTCCGTCAGCCTCAACAGGTTTTGCAGATGGTCTGGCTGTGCTGACATTGCAATGGGGTACTACTGAACACCTTCCAGCACTGGGCGTTTTTTCACTGGCTGTAGAGGGTGAAAAACCTCTGCTATCCACTCCTCGAACATTGAGATATGGTTCCTTTACCTTCTGATCTGACGATTTCGAAATTTCCTCACTCTGTTCATCGTCCTCTGATGGAGTTTCACTGTGCAGTCCCAGACAGATCTGCGTCAAGTGTTCTCTTTTTGTCCGCTGGTCGCCCCCAGTGTTGCGGCTTAACCAGCTTTGCCAGCCACTGTTCTTTAGAAAAGATTCACAGCCATCACCAGATTTGTTGGACTTCCACCTAGGTATCAGATAACATTCTCGAGGCTCACCTCCCGCGCAGAGCGCAGAGCTGAGTGCAATGACATTCCCGTGTGGATTCTGCATGGTCTGACCAGGCCGCTCAGCAGAAGATCTCCGAGCCTTCCTACCATGCACAACAGGGGATCTGCTGTTGTTGCCAGCTTCGTGGATTGTGGAATGAGACGCTGGACTACACATCTTCGCTCTTTCAGAGGCAGAGCTGAAGTCAGAAGAATAGAGGTGCTGTGCTTTGCTAGGGTGGCTGGGCACAAAGCCTCCAGGAGCTGCCAAAGAGTCCACCTGAATAGCGTCCCGACTGCGGTCTGCAGGTCTAGTGCTGGGTCTTGGCTGCTGCCTTGCTGATGGCCCACTGTCTGTGGAGGGGTGACGCCCTTCTGCACGGCTGGAACCCTGTGGTAAAACAAAAAGGGCCAGAAGGAAAGGTGCGGCACTTGTGTGACTAAAAGTCCAACACGAAGCCAGGTTCTGAGTTGCTTCACTGCGCGGGCACGCACGTACGTGCGCGTGCGCGCACACACACGCGCGCGCGCATATCTATCTATCTTTTCGTCTAATATCACTTAGAGTGAACAGACGTTAAATTGAAGACAACATATCTATCTTTCCGTGCATGCACATACACGCGCGCACACACACACACACACACACACTATTCTGCCTGGAACCAGCATTCTAAAACACTGAGTGTGCGTGCGTGCGTGCGTGTGTGTGTGTGTGCGCGTGCGTGCGTGAGTGTTTGTGTGTGAGTGTGTGTGTGTATGTTCGTGAGTCAACCAAGACAGTTCCTTCCCAAGCACGCCAAGGGTCGCCAGGCGACCCTAGGATCAAACAACGAGACAGACAGACAAACAAATAAAAATGGGAAGAAACTCCATGCAGGCCTACACATGTACCCTGCGATGTTCGGCAGGGCCAGGGGAGCGAGAGGGGCGGTGCAGGGCCGGCCTGGCTGTCGGAGATCGCTCTGGGTCCTTCTTCACCCGTTGGGACACATCCCCCATTGAAGGCTGGTGGACACTGCTTTCACGCTCCTGGGAGATCTGAAATGAGGCGTTGGGAGGGGGCGATTGTAGAATTTCAGCTAGGTGTGTGTGTGTTGTGCTTCGCGTGTGTGTTGTGTTTCGCGCGCGCGCGCGCGTGTGTGTAGCGGGGGGGGGGGGGGGGGGGGGGGTGGGGGGAAGCATTAGGGAATGAAGCGGTTGGGGGTGGGAAGTGTAAGTGAGGAAGACGGGGCTTCGAGAACTCGAGTCTGCTGGTTTCAAAGCTGTTTGGAGATTGGTTCCAGTACAGAGCGCTTGACGAGTCAGGAGATGTTGTAGGGATGGCTGCTGACCGGTAAGGCGCTGAGCCTTAGTTCTTGACCTGCAGATTATCTTTTGATGAAAAGAAACCCTAAGATTTTTGTTGCTGTAACTCTGTGTGTGTGTGTGTGTGTGTGTGTGTGTGTGTGTGTGTGTGTGTGTGTGTGTGTGTGTGTGTGTGTGTGTATGTGTGTGAGACAGACAGAGACAGGCAGGGACACAGATAATCTCCATGCACACAAGACTGTGTCTATGATTTAACTACTTACTATAGAGGACGCGTGGTCTGAACTTCTAGAAGAAGAGTTATTCACCGACGACGCCGAATGACTTCTGTTCAGATGGTGCTTTCGGGAACTGCCAACTTTGCTTTTTCCTCTTTTCTTCTTACTTTTGCCTCCTTTCTTTTCCCCCTTTCCCTTGCTTTCGTCACCCTTCTTTTTCCCTCTTTTCTTCTTGCCAGCGGCGTCTTGTGCACCCTCGCCATCTTCTGTCTTTTTGCTTCTGCGCTTTTTCTTCTTCTTCTTGTCTGGCTCTTCGTCTTCTTTCTCGCCCTTTGATTTGTCTCTCTTGTGTTTCTTCTTTTTGTCAGCATCTGATTTCTCACCTTCTCCTTTCTTCTTCTTTTTCTTCTTTTCCGAGTCGTCGCCTTCTTGACCTTCTCCTGATTTCTCTTTCTTGCGTTTCTTTTTCTTCTTCCCTTCCCCTGCTTCGCTTTCCTGGGTTTCCTCTTCAGTTCCTGTCTTCCTTTTCTTCTTCTTTCTTTTTTTCTTGCCCGTTTTCGTGTTCTGGTCTTCTTTCTTTTCGGAATCTTTCTCTTTAGCGACATTACCTTCTTCGTCTTCCTTTCCCTTCTTTTTCTTTTTGCGCTTTTTCTTTTTGCCATCACCTTTTGTTGCGTCTTCTGGCTGCTTGTCTTCTCCCCCTTTCTTTTCGTCTTCTTTTTTCTCTTCTCCTTTTTCTGTTTTCCTTTTCTTGCGTTTCTTCTTTTTTGCCTTCCCTTCTGTTTTGCCTTCTTCTTCTTCTCCTTCCTTTTTGTCTTTTTGCGTTTTGTCTCGTGCTGTCGATTCTCCTGGCGTGCCTTCTTCAAACTGTGACCCTTCTTCTTCTTCTTTTTCTTCTTCTTCTTCTTGGTCTTCTTGTCCTCCCCTGCTTCTGCTTCCTCCTCCTTCTGCTGCTTTCCTTCCATATCCTCCCCTGAACCAGCCTTCTTCCCTTTTTTCTTCTTCTTCTTCTTTCCTTTCGTTTTCTTCTTTTTCTTCTTCGCGCCCTCCTCTGTCTTCTCCTGGTCTGCAGCTTTAGCGTCCTTTTTCTTGTCTGCTTCTGCAGGCGTTGCTTCAGGTCCTTTCGTCACGTCGGCAGCTTTTCCCTGACTCGCCGTGTGTGCTTCTAAAGCCACGTCAAAGATGTCCGTCTTCTTCTCCTCACCAGTTGTCGCTGCCTGTGGAGTTGTTGGTGCTCCTGCAGCTGCAGCCGAAGCCGAAGCCGAAGCCGAAGCCGAAGCCGGAGCTGGAGCTGGGGCTGGAGCTGGAGCTGGAGCTGGGGCTGGAGGCTGGGGTATCGGGTCAGGGATGGATTTTATTTCAGGTCCGGGTATGCTTTGCGGGCCAGGAGTTTCCTCCTCGGGTTCATCATCAGGGGGCACATTCGAAGGTTTAGTGTACATGGTGCCTCGCCGATTGGCGATGGAGGCTCGTCTCTGGCGGGCCTCTTCCGCGCTGACAGCGTCGTCGTCTAGAGCGTTCTCCCCGCCAAACTGGACGACCTTCTTGTCCTTGCCGGTCTCGTCCACGATGTTGACGTTGGCCTGGGTCCCAGTTTTGGGGTCTGCCTGCGATGGGGAGCCTGAGGTGGGGGGCTTGGGGGCTCCAGTGTCCTGTGCAGACAGAAGTAAACAGCAGGTCTACGTACACGTGGAGGTCAAGAGGCGATTTAATTTAAATGGGACAGTATGATCAGCATTCTGTCGAAAAAAAAAAAAGCACTGCTGCTTTTAGCTCAACACAGGTCAGGATATTCTACCCACCTCAATAACATTGATTTCGAACAGGTTTTCTTTCTTCTTCTTTTTCTGAAAGTGGGTGTGTGACTACATAATGGAAATTGTCTATCTCCACAAATGCCAGTTCTGATTAATGAGCTGATTTGCAAAAAGTGTGTTCAGTTTATAATATGCTCAACATATTTCAGCTAAATTGGGGGAAAGGGTGGTTTTATGATGGATAGATATGTATCTATTTAATTCAGTTTGACCTTACAAGGATCTTTAAAAAATGTGTTGCTATATAATTATTTCAGTTATAATTGCAGAAGCAAAGACCTTCATACCAAAATAAGAAGAAAGCTGCCGAATTTGAGAAAACTCTACCCTTTTGTTGTTGAGCAATCTTTGCTATTGAAAGTAAGAAGTGCCTACATTTCACTATCAGCAGGCTTTTCAATCGGGGTATGAAAAACACGAGGAATGAAGATGTGTATACGATGTATTGAAAACCACAAGTTTCAAGGACTGATATAAAAGTGACCAAATGTGTGTGTGTATAAATATATATAATAATATATATATATATATATATATATATAATATATGTATATATAATATATATGTTAATTATTATATAGTATTGATGATATATTATATTAGTATATATATTATATTATTAGTATTTGTATCTGTGTGTGTGTGTGTGTGTGTGTGCGTGTTACGCGTGTGTGCTTGTGCACACGAGTTTGTTGTTATTGTTGATGAAAACAAATACGATTGCGTTGCTGCGTATAAATATCTGCTTTTCTACTTTTGATATTCCTCACAAATACGAATGCTCAGAATATCTCCTAAACTGAGAAAGTGCAGCGGGCTACCAACGATAAATAACACCACCAACAGTAAACAGCATGAGAAATGAGCAGAAAGGAGTGGCTGTAAAAAACAGGACGTGGAAAGCAGGCAGCACATACGGCCTTCTTTATGTCATCCAGTTCCCTGGCCAGTTCGAAGTCCGCTGGGGTCCACTTGGAATAGGGCTGGGACATTCTCCGGGTTAGTTCTTCTTTGGTGATCTGCACACGGTCAGTTTTAGACCTTTGATCACAAAGACAGCGCTGTTTAAAAAAAATAATGTAGTAGGTCTCCAAGAAATATCAGACTTTCTTAATTTCGATGAGAGGAAAGAAAACAACCCACACCACCATCAAACAAGCTCCCCGCAGTGGTGTGGTTATTGTCACCAGCTGTGAGCTCTTACGCCAGTCTTCTTTAGCCAGCCAGAATAATTTACTAGCTTCTCTCTAAATAGGATTTTGAATTGATAACTCTTCAATACGACTGAATCATGAAGACGATTTTGAAAATAACCCCCAAATTAACAAAAACGAATGAAGAATACGTCTGCAGAGGGCTCCTTTTTCTGAAGACCTGTCAAGCTCCTCTAGAGTATCTTTCCTTTACGGACCAACAGAACCGTTGAGAACCCCCCCCCCCCCCCCCCACCCCCCCCCCCTGCCTGTAAAGACCAAAAAGGACTCCCAAGATGGTGTCAACTGGGTCTAATCAGCACAAGGTTCTGGAAACCCCCCCCCCCCCCCCCCCTGTAACTTCAATTTTACGTTATGATTGATGGCCCAGACCTTCATCAAGGTCACACGGTAAAACAGGCCAAACAGGACTGGAATGGGTTGAATTTGTAGGCTACATGTCCTGATCTAGTTTCAACACGCCCTGACATCAAAATCAACGTCACAGAGTGATCACAAGTCTGTGACGTCCTCAGACATACTGACCAAAGTCGCGTTTGCTGCAGAAGCAGCAGCAAAAGCTACAACACTACCTGGCTGGACCATCTATAAATAACATCATGATAAACTCAATAAAAACTTCAAACCAGTCCAAAAGAAAAGAGAAGAAAAGAGAGAGAGAGGAGAGAGAGAGAGAGAGAGAGAGAGAGAGAGAGAGAGAGAGAGAGAGAGAGAAAGAATGTGTGGGCAGATGTTGGCTGTTTCTGTATTAATGTTACTCGTCAATGAAGTTACAATGATGGCAAAGGCAGTTTAAATTACCCTCTCTCTCTCTCATCGCGCGCGCACGCACACATAATTTTTACAGAAAAGCCCTCTCATCCACTAGTTTCATCCATTTGCTAATCCATGCATTCCGCACGACATAGTTCTTTTCTACAACAAACACATCATCCTCTCATTCTGTGTATCACGCATAGTGTTTACACTTACGTCTTTGACATGCGTGGCGCCCTGTTTGAAAAAGAATCCAAAAAGAAAGAAGAGAAAAGGAATCATTAGAAAACAAAAACTAAACTGT
>CM054136.1:30266207-30308707 GCA_028751875.1 Rapana venosa
GAGAGAGAGAGAGAGAGAGAGAGAGAGAGAGAGATTACATTCGCCTCTTCGTTTTCATCTTTGGGTTGTTCTGCCGACGCTTTGGTTGCCGAGGTTTCTGCTGGACTCTTCTCAGCTGCTTTCTCTTCTTCCGCTTTTTCAGTGTGTTGCTCTGTTTCAATATCGATCTCCGTGTCCTTGGATTTGACTGCTTTACCTTCCCCCTCTTCTGGGGCAGCTGACGCTGTGTGGGCCTCTTCTTCTTTGGCTGATGTTGTCTCTGTCACCTCTTCTTCTTTGGCTGATGTTGTCTCTGTCACCTCTTCCTCTTTGGCTGATGTTGTCTCTGTCACCTCTTCCTCTTTGGCTGATGTTGTCTCTGTCACCTCTTCCTCTTTGGGGGCAGGTTTTTCTTCTGCTGCTGCTGGAAGAGTCGTCTCCGGTTGCTTTTCTTCTTCTTCTTTCGGGCTGGTCTCTTCTTTTTCAGGCAAAATCTCTATCTTTACTTGTTCTTTTTCATTCACAACGACCGCCTGTGGTTGCTGTTCTTCTTCTGGTTTTGGGGTGGTCTCTTCTTTTTCAGGCGGAGTCTCTGTGCCTTCTTTTTCATCCGAAACAGTCGTTGTTGGTTGCTGTTCCTCTTCTGGTTTTGGGGTGGTCTCTTCTTTTTCAGGCGGAGTCTCTGTGCCTTCTTTTTCATCCGAAACAGTCGTTGTTGGTTGCTGTTCCTCTTCTGGTTTTGGGGTGGTCTCTTCTTTTTCAGGCGGAGTCTCTGTGCTTTCTTTTTCACCCGAAACAGTCGTTGTTGGTTGCTGTTCCTCTTCTGGTTTTGGGGTGGTCTCTTCTTTTTCAGGCGGAGTCTCTGTGCTTTCTTTTTCACCCGAAACAGTCGTTGTTGGTTGCTGTTCCTCTTCTGGTTTTGGGGTGGTCTCTTCTTTTCTACCTGAAATCTTTATCCTTATGCTTTCTTTTTCACCCGAAACAGTCGTTGGTGGTTGCTGTTCCTCCTCTTGTTTTGGGGTGGTCTCTTCTTTTTCAGACAGAGTCTCTGTGCTTTCTTTTTCACTCGGAACAGTCGTTGTTGGTTGCTGTTCCTCTTCTGGTTTTGGGGTGGTCTCTTCTTTTCTACCTGAAATCTTTATCCTTATGCTTTCTTTTTCACCCGAAACAGTCGTTGGTTGCTGTTCCTCTTCTGGTTTTGAGGTGGTCTCTTCTTTTTCAGGCGGAGTCTCTATGCTTTCTTTTTCACCCGAAACAGTCGTTGATGGTTGCTGTTCCTCTTCTGGTTTCGGGGTGGTGTTCTCTTTTCTACCTGAAATCTTTATCCTTAGGCCTTTTTTTCCACCCGAAACAGTCGTTGGTTGCTGTTCCTCTTCTGGTTTTGGGGTGGTCTCTTCTTTTCTACCTGAAATCTTTATCCGAAGGCTTTCTTTTTCACCCGAAACAGTCGTTGGTTGCTGTTCTTCTTCTTGTTTTGGGGTGGTCTCTTCTTCTCTACCTGAAAGCTTTATCCTTATGCTTTCTTGTTCACGCAAAAAAGTCACCGTTGGTTGCTGTTCTTCTTCTGGTTTCGGGGTGGTCTCTTCTTTTTCAGGCAGACTCTCTTTCTCTATTTTTCCTTTTTGCCCTTTTATGTCCACCTCAGTGACCATCTCCGTTTTTTCCGCTTCTTTCTGGGTGGCATTTTGTTTTTTCTCTTTTGCTGGAACAGGCGCTGCCTGGATTTTTTTTTTAGGGAGCATCCCTTTTTTCTTGAACGGTTTGGCTGTGATTGGCTCTTCAGTCAGTTGTTCAGGAACAGCTGGTTTTGCTGGTTCTGATTCTTGTTTGGTTATTATCTCCACTCTTTTGTTAATGGATCCCTCTTGGGAAATGATTTCCAGGTCTACTTCTTTCTCCTCAGGTTGTTCTTTCTTCTCACCTGATCCTTTCAGGAGATAAGTGTAATCCTTTAAGGGTAACCACGCAGCTCCTGGACAGAACAGGCAACAAAGAAGCACTTGCGTGGGTTATCCGCAAAATTCATTTCGAATACGTGTAGGCAGTTATTCTACAGAGTCTTACTGGCAGTGTACTGCGAAGAAAATGACACGACAACCATTCACAAATGACAGGGTGAGTTTGCATACAGCTTATATTTCAATACTTCTACAACTACCACTACTAACACGACTACCACTGTCTCTGCTGCTAAGTCACTGTTGTACAGCACAATGTCCATATCACAGGCTCAACGTGAATCACTCTTGCACACATGCACACACACTTCATGCAGCTTTGCAATTACATACATGAATGAATAATCCAGGGCATTCTACTGGTCGACAGCTTACAGTGACCGTTTTCTCGGATGCTGAGGTACATACTCCTACGGTGTCTACTACTGCTGCTTTTACTACTACAAAAACACAATCTAGTATGTACGTAAGAACCTCACACATCGCCGTTTAGATTTTAAAAAACACCTGAGTCCTTGATGAGAGAGAGAGAGAGAGAGAGAGAGAGAGAGAGAGAGAGAGAGAGAGAGAGAGAGAGAGAGAGAGAGAGGGAGAGATAGGGAGAGAGAGTGAGAGAACACTGAACGGATTCTGTTGCCATTAGCAATTTCTTTTTGGCAAAGAGCACAGTATGAACACAATTTCAGCAGTTTGCTTTTTTGTTTTTTTTACAATAAAGAAACCAAACTTAATGATAACAGAAAGCGCAAACGGAATGTGTGTGTGTTGATGTGTGTGTGTGTGGTGTGGAGAGAGAGAGAGAGAGAGAGAGAGAGAGACAGAGACAGAGAGAGAGACAGAGACATAGCGACAGAAAGACAGGCAGACAGCTTCAGCAAGACAACGTAGCGTATGTGTGAATGTACAAGAAATTTGTTTACAATGTATAATTTTCTCTGCCGCTTCATACCCATGCACCAACGCTATGCCTGTGCTGTACCATGACGTAAACGCCACACACCACCCCACCCCCCCCCCCCCCCCCCCCCCCCCCCCCACCCCCCAAACAACTGATGAAACTATACAATGCAGATTGTACACAAGTGTGAGTGGACATTGCAAGGTGGACTAACCTGACCCTTCCTCTTCAGTCAGCTGAGGGCTCTGGGTCTGCCTCGGGATCCAACCCCCATAGTCCTGGCTGTACAAGGGACCCAAGTGGCCCTTCCGGAACAACATAAAGGGCAGGATGCGATCCCCCTTCCCTGTTTTCAGCTTGGACTTGGACCAGTAGATGTTCTGCAATGTTCACCAAGCGCAGAATACAATGAAGACTTGTTAGATTAATTTCTCTGGGTTAAAGGGAAAGAGTTTTAGTGGATTCGGACCGTTATGATGTTCTGAAACACCATATACAGGGTACTGATGATGACTTGTTGGATCTCTTTGACTAGAAGACAGGACCTGGCTAACGATCTGTTGTTGTTGTTGTTGTTTATATATATATATATATATATGTATATGAATTTGTGTGTGTGTGTGTGTGTGTGTGTGTGTGTGTGTGTGTTGTGTGTGTGTGTGTACAGTGTGTGTGTGCGTGTGTGCGTGCTTGTGCATTTCTAGGCTAATTATTCATAAATTTATTATTTGTTTTTATAGTCTTCGATAATTTTCTAGATTATCATTTAGGTATGCCAGCATTCTACAACGACCGACAAGAATCCCATGTTTACTATTCTGTTGTCCTGTGACTCAACAGGTGACTGACTATCTTATTTCATTCTACAAGTGGGCTGAAGAGTGCTGCTTACCTCCACCAGCATTTTCAATAGATCCGCTTATGGCTGTAGGTGAAAAAAAGGTGCATACGTGCGAAAGCTCTGGTGTATAGCCATGTATGTATGTATGTATATATGTATGTATGTATGCATATATGTATGTATGTATGTATGTATGTCTGCATGCATACATGTGTTCTAAAAGCTGCCTACCTTGACCGTATTGAGCAGTATTGATCTGTAGCGCTTACGGGCAGCCGGGAGGGTGATAGAGCTGACTGTTCTCCAGACCCACTTAAGGTGTTGTTGGGCGGCACTCCGCCAGCCACTGTCGTCTTGTTGCATCAACAAGCCAGCCACCAGACTTGTCTGTGTCCAAAAGAGGTCAGGGTCCGGTAACATTGGGCCTGACAGACAACCAGTCAACGGTTATTTTTGTTGTCTTACTGTCTGAAGACTGTGTTACAAGAACGGCTGAAAATTGAAGAATACGCGTTGCGTAGAAAGAATGAACCTACTTCTTTAGCTTTAAAAAATAAAGTTGCATGTTTAAACCATGACAACCGCATTCCCATGGTAGCCATGCTGTTGAAGATTTCATTGAATAGGTTAATTTCAGAGGTGTGGTGGTACAGTGAGACTGCCTATTCTATCTTTTGGGGTACATTTCTACATACCAAGGATTTAACCCCCCCCCCTTCCCCATCCCATTTTTTCTTCTTTCAGACTTCATTTCTTTACTTCTAATATGGCAATAATTCTACCTTATTGAAACAATACTTTTTCCTTGTTTTCGTGGCACTATCTGGCTGTTTTTAACTGCACTGACCACATGTGTGCACGTTTGACAACTGACTGATCATAGTGATGAGTGTAGAACCGAAATTGTCACAAAATATGACAGTATTCTGTATGGATTAGCGTGCCAGTGCATGCATACTGTTATAACATAAACCATATAAACTCCACACTTTGGGTTTATTTACATAAAATTTCGACATAAAGTTTAAGTCTATATGATAACCGGCAAGTTTTTAATTCTCGATCTAATCTTTTGATCTTTGTAAAATTCAAGTATCACCTACCTCAAATCTTTCTGCTTCTGCTGTTGGAGCTGATGATTTTTCGATTATGATATGCCTCCTAAGCTGCTTTTTTCACATTTGAAAAGGAACTGACACGTTTGGTCAATTCTTCTATGACTGCATTATATCAAGTAAATATAAACCTGAGTCTTTCAGTTATTCGTTAGTTCGTCTGCTTGGTACGAGTTATTTACAGTAGCGTCCCTTGAATATATAATTTTTTTCCCCCGCTGGAGCTCCGAGGTTTACTTATTGCCAAAAAAATAAAATAAAAATTGCGTATGTGACCTAGCCGTATTCAGACTTCGGGATAGTTGAACAAGTATTGTTGGACGGGTCTGTTAAATTCGTATTTTCCATTAAAATGTAGCAACAAAAAATGATGTCAGCAAAAATCATCCATAAGTAATACCAGTAGCTCTGTTACGTCTAGAAGTAGTTGTATACCCTGTCTACCCTAACCATCAATGAGAGAGAGAGAGAGCGAGAGAGAGAGAGAGAGAGAGAGAGAGAGAGAGAGAGAGAGAGAGAGAGCAATCAACGAAGAATAAGCACTGGAATCTTTAATAAAGCAAAGAAGTAGACCAGAAATCCTATCAATGAAACAGTCACAGGCCTATAAAGGGCAGTTTGCACACACACACACACACACGCGCGCGCGTGCGCGGCAGACCCATCAGATACATTGATAACTCCCCCTCCCTCCCTACTTTGGTTGATAGTCTCATCCTTCACTGAGGTCTCGTGTGCGAACGCACGCAGAAATATTGCGCACACGTTAAAACCCGTTCCGCTTTTCGGAAGAGTAGGCCATTGTGTGCCGATGGGAACAGATGACAAACATTTACAAAACTGCATACACACTGGGACTGGATGAAGAAAAAGCACATGAGTACTTATTCCACTACCCTCGAATTAAAAAAAAATCAAATAAACACACATACACACAGAATCAATCAAAATGTCATAACCAGTACTATAAAAACGCACACACACTGTCCACCCACTGCAACAGTCTGTTACAAACCACAGTTGTCCAGCAGTTTTTGGCCACAAGGCTGCGGTGTGAAGGTCAGCACTTTGCGGCTTGTGGTCAGACGAACGTAGTCCAAAAGGGAGCAGGCACACATGTCCATACTGGAGCGAAATTCCCTGGAGACAAACCATTCCTTTTAATGATCATCATTTCTTGTGTGTTTAGTATCCACAGAAGACAAAAGAACCAAAGGTATAGGAATTAAGTTGTCCAACGTAAGATCAACATTAGATCACTGGAGTAGATGAGGTACACAACGAGAAGCAACTTGATGATGTCAGTCCCGCTGGGTAGAATGATGGCAGAGAGAACGCAAGGAAAAACAGCAAAGGTCTTACGTATCTGAATGCTTTATTCTCTAAATAACAGAGAAGTTCAGGGGGGTTACAAGCCATACATAAGATAATAGCAAAAAACATTTATTATCAGTACACACGCGCACAACACCCACACATACACCCATCCACACACACACACACATACACACACACACACACACACACACACACACACACACACACACACACACACACACACACACACACACACACACAGAGGCAGAACATGCACGAAAACACAAGCGGTTATAACATGTTATACGATAAGATTAAAATCATTTGTTTTGATTACTGTATTTCATTAAAAATTAAGAACAACGCCCTTATTTCAAAAGAAACGGACACGACTTCAAGCTTCTCATACATTTGAGTCCTGCTTGTCTCTCGCTGTCTCTCTTCCTCTTTCGACACTCCCCCCTCCCCCCCCCCCCATCCCACTCCTAGTGCGAATTTGTCGTTATGTGTTTGTTAAGAAACGCCTACAGCACCTGGGGTTTATCACAGTTCTTGATTAAACCATTGACGCTGGGGGCAACAGCAAAGTGAGAGGCTGTATGACCAGTGGCTTTTCCGCTCATGGAATTCCACTTTACAGCTTAGTCTTTAGTGATCGACTATGACTCTCTTACTAGGAGGCTTGACTGGCACAGTCCTTATGTGCTGCAGCCCTGGAGGCTAGTTGGCCTTTGGAGAACATCTCCAACACTGACTGTCCTTATGCCCACTTGGCCGAGAGAGTGGGGATGTACTGTGGGAAAGGCATCTCCACTATAATCAAATTTCTGCCCAATTTCTGAAACAGCAGCTGCCTCCTCTGCTGTTTTGGAGGTCATCGTCGAAAACGACGGACTAACATACATACAAGTGGCAGAAGGGATGCCAGCAAACTGAGGCTTCATAACATTATACAGCTAAGCAGTGACTGTGTCGTGGGCCCTGGCCGTCCTTCATCGCAAAGAGTGGAAGTCTCTCCGCCGTCCATAGCCATAGAGACAAGGAAAAGCTGAGTTATGGAGAGAAAACCCCCCCCAACTGCAAGTACTTTATAATTACAGAAATTTCTTCAATACCTGCGTGCAAGTGCAAAAAACCTGTCGCGGTGTGTGTGTGTGTGTGCAATCACGAGAATGTAACGTGAAGACCTAGCCTAGCTTCATCCAATTGACCCAGAAGCTCTAAGGCTACTTGCAGAACGTGAGGCAAAGTGCTGTCTTCATTGAAAAGACTGAAATGTCCATCTGACAAAGATAATGAAGACAACGAATATTTGTTTTTTCCTGTGTCTAAAAAAAAGTTTGATGTGGGTGCCAGCTGATAGGCAACATTAATGCCAATGATTTGAAGTTACGGGCCTTTGTGCATAGTGGGAAAAACAAAAGTTAGCTCTCTTGTTTATTATTGGTTTTGTTGTTGCTGTTGTTCAAATATTTCTTCTGGACTAATCTCAGCTGGCCCAGGATAGACAGGAGTGGAGAACGTTTGTTGCTGTCCTACGTGCCAATAAGGCACAAAGGCATTGATGATGATGATGATGATGATGATGATGAGAATCTCAGTATTTGTCCACAACCCATAAACCTCCCAAAGCAAATAAACAAACAAGACGAACAACGAACAAAGAAAGAAAAAACATAAAAATGCCTCAAAACCACGCGTGACACCATCATCAACAAAACTTGCAAACGCAGCAGTATGAATGGGCTTATCACAGCACACATCCACAATCAACATTACGTGACGACTAAGCTTTTAGTGTTCGATCTAGAAAAGGGGCACACACACACACACACACAACACACACACACACACACGCACGCACGCACGCACGCACGCACGCACACACACACACACACGCACACACACACACACACACACCACACACACACACACACACTAACAAAAACATAACATCTACCCACACCAGACCCCATGAAACAAACAAAACCACAACTGAAACCGTAACAGAAAAGGGGTCACCCAGCCCCCATTCCCCCCTCCAATCCATGCCACATAATAATATATTGCATGTACCTCTCTCTCTCTCTCTCTCTCTCTCTCTCTCTCTCTTCTCTCTCTCTCTCTCTGGGGGAGGGGGTGTGTGCGGTACAGGATAGCCTAACTGGTTAGAGCGTTGCGCATTGCGCTCTTGATCTGCTAAGCGGGTTCGAATTCCATTCAAGGGGATATTTTCCCCTGGAGTTAACATCAGTGACGACTCCACTCCCCCCAAAGTCACTCGGATGAGTGAAGTCCCGAGGTCCCGTGTGCAAACGCACGCGGAACATCTCGGGCACACGTTAAAACCTGTTCCGTTTTCCGGAAAAGTAGGCCATTGTGAGCCGGTGGAAACGGATGACATAATTTTGAAAACTGCATGCACACGGGGACTGGATTAAAAAGCATAGTAAAGGAGTAAGTGCTTATTCCAGTATTCTCGAAATGAATAAAGAGATAAAAGAACACACACACACGCGCGCGCGCGCGTGCCATGTGATAGAGAATAGCCACAACTCACACCACAGAAACGGAGGTCTCAGAGTTGACACAGGTGGCCACAAGGAGCATGCTGAGTCCACTGGCCTGGCTACACACCATCACATCCTCCTTCACGCGGCAGTAGGTGGGGCAGGGACTATCATCCGTTGGGAACACAGGGTAGTCCTCCGCACCCCATGAACTCTTGTACCGATAACAAGGAGAAACAAGAGCTAAACATTTGCGTCAACGACTCACGTTGGGTTACTTTCTTCTTCTGCTGCTGCTGCTTCTTCTTCTTCCTCTGCTGCTGCTGCTTCTTTTTCTCCTCCTCCCTTAAAACCCCGTTGGGAGTCCCATGATCATCGCAGTGACCGTCTTTCTACCAAAGCCCTGTATGTATGTCGGTTGTATACTAAAATATGGGCAACTGTCAGGGGTTTCACTGTCCATTCTACACTGTCGTGCGTGAACCAATTTTTTGTTTGTTTGTTGTTTGTGTTTTTCTACCCTTTTGTTTCCCTTGCTCACAGTTCGTTGGCAAAGTGATCGTCATAGAAAGGCCACGTGGACATACCGACGTATTTTCTTTTCCTAACTGATGGTTTTTCCAATTTTTTTAAAAAATTATGAAAACAATTACAACTGATTAGCTCAGAACTATTCACCTATTTTGTTGTCGCAGCAGGCTGTGCTGGTCGCTTAGTCGTAGAGGTATTCTATGGTTCTGATCAGGTCGCCATTGATGTTATACAGCCTCAAAGTTGCCCACAAAGCTATATGCCAAACTCTGTCAAATGCCTTTTTGAAGTCCATGATGACGTGATAAAGATCCTGTTGGTGTTGCAGATATCTCTCAAAGTGTATTGTAAGGTTTAAAATTTGCTCTTTTGTGCCCCAAGGAAGGTGGAGAGGCAGACAGAGAAATGATGGGAAGACAAAACCAGACAGTGGACTGGCTTTGAGTGGAATGACAAACTGCAAAAAGCTGAGAATCATGAGGAGTGAAGGAAGCTGTTTGCAAAAATCTTCAGTGGTGTCGCAACTGTCAACCACACTACAGAATAGGTGAAGGTGAAGCTGGCTAGTTAGTTACGATTAGGGAAGCGTTAATGTCGTAATTACCTCCCATTAAGACATTTCCGAGAAGCAGCCTCTGATTCGTTGAGACACCAGTTGGAGGTTATCGCCCATGTGTAGTTATTGCCCTTCTGGGCTCATGGCTGATGTACATTCGCTGTCACGGTGAGCAACCCAAAGACAATGCTTACGTGTCATAGTTGCACACACACACACATCCTCCCACATACCACCACCAAAATTATACCCCCCCTCCCCCCAATCTGAATCCCAAACCTACAAACACCGCACACACACTTGACTATCCATTTTCCCCCTTCAACTCGGTTCATTTTCCTATACATCCTATTATATTTATCATTATTATTACTATTATTATTATTATTATTATCATCATTATCGGCAGCAGCAGCATAATCATCATTATCATTTCTCATCATCATCATCATCAACATGATCATCATGATTCTTTTTATCATCATCATCACCATTATTATTATTGTTGTTGTTGCTTTCATCATCATCATTTATTAGTAATCAATTTTTAAAAGTTATTTGTTGTTGTTGTTATTGTTGTGAGTACCCGGTGGTGGCGAGGAGCCGTCACGCCGGCGAGGAGGCCCGACACCAGCAACGCCGTCCCGACATCCAGCCTCATCTACATCTTCACCACCGCCATCAGTGGCGCTCCTCCTTATGCCTGCTCTGCCTCCCGGGCTGCACAACAAGGCTACACCTAGCAGTCAGTCTCTCTCTCTCTCTCTCTCCTCCTCTCTCTCTCTCTCTCTGTGCGTGCGTGCGTGCGTGCGTGCGTGCGTGCGTGTGTGTGTGTGTGTGTGTGTGTGTGTGTGTGTGTGTGTCTGTCTATCTGTGTGTGTGTGTGTCTGTCTGTCTCTCTCTCTCTCTCTCTCTCTGTGCCTCCCAGGTTACAAAAGAAAGAGACAATAGTGGTTTTTCTCTGTCGGTTTGTCTTTCTCTAACTCTCGTGTGCGAGTACACACACACACACACACGCGCGCGCGCGAGCGTGCGCGCGATCGAAACTACAGTAAATCTCAAGAGATGACCTTAGAAAGGACTTGAAAAGAGTTCATAAAATCGGCAGGCACATCGGTCTCTTGTTCCAGATACTGGGGCTTGAAACTCAATATTACATATATATAATTGAGAAAATGTAGTGGGGAAAAACAAGTGCAGGTAACCAGTTACAACTTCATTCTCGTCATAAAAATGATTTTTGTTAAAGATTCAAAACAAAACCCACAAAATCACTATAAGATAAAACAAATTAAAAAAAAAAGCAGCATTAGAGAAACACACACACACACACACAAACGAGACATTACTTCTGGCAGTAAGCCTAACCATCGCCTACACACGCTACCAATAAACAGTGAAACTGACCCATTCACATTTTCCTCACAGATTTCAGGTCAACTCATAAAAATAAAAAACATTGTTGAATAAAATTCAAAATCTGTCATAGTCACGACTTAAAAGGTTGCTACCCTCTCTTAACATTCTTTGGCAAAGCAGTCCACATAATGGAATTCGTGTAAGAAAAAAAAGCCCTCTGACATACTTTTAAAAGTTTTGTTGTGATATAGGGCTCTTGTGGGCTGTCATTGTTGATTCATAGTCTACACCCGGTGGAATATAACAGTATGTTTTTTGTAGCTAAGTTAATGAGTAATTTCAGCGTATTCCATAGATCCCTTTGTTTGAATTAAGTAAAGATAGTTAAGAAGAAGTAAGCAGAGCTGTAAGCAAGTGCTAATGAAATACCTGTTTGGCAGATTGGATGTAGGTCTAGATGAACATGCCGGGATGATATCGGAAACAGAAACCTTTCCTGACTAAACAGTATTAGCCTACTTCTAAGACTTCCATGAAGGCGTTTGCGTCGACACCTAATTAGGTCATTGTTTGTGACGTCAATTTTATGACGCAGTTCCTTTTTACTGCAGCTTCCATTGATAGCTGCATACACACAGTCTGTCAAAGAGAGAGAGAGAGAGAGAGAGAGAGAGAGAGAGAGATTCTTTCTTTATTTTTCAAGGGATACAGATAAGCATCAACATACTTTTTTTTCCATCGGGCCCTTGCCCTGATTAGGGATTATCAAAACGAGACAAGTACCTAACTGACCTGTGAGAGAGAGAGAGAGAGAACATCTGAGTGTGTGTGCAAATATTTCGCATGCACCGACAAAGAGTGAAGTAACAATCAGTATTGTTTTTGTCCTGTATCTGTGCTTGCACAGACTTTGAGGTACAAGCGCGTGCGCTTTTCCGTAGTTTGCATTCAGTTTGGTGCAATACCTGTAGTACAGCGACTATGTATGTAGCAGTAACAATAGAGAAACAGAATATAGATCTAGCTGAAAATTGCACCCCGCATATCTTGCATGTGTGTTGAGAATCTGTGGCCAGAAAAATAGGATATCTTTTGTTAAGGAAATATCTGCTACCATCAACAGAGGCTCACTTCTGCTTTCTACCTAAATGAACTGCTCATCTTTGGAATTGGCACATATTCTAAGTTATATAAGGTATTTCTCTCACTGTTTTTTTCCTGGCAAAATCGTTCTGTTAGGGTTAGGCATATCCTAATTAATTGCAAATTGGATGATTGATAAGCTTACCGCCTTTCACAGTTGTATAGGCTTAAACATTTAAAGACAGAGTATGAAATCAAGCAAACTAATTAACGCACAGGGTAAGCCTACCTCTGCCAATTTATTCACCGGCTGGCATTTCTATATATAAAAATAATTCGGATTGATTTTTTTGAAATGCGTTTTTGATACATCATCATGAAGTTTCGATAATGAAATATGTGCTTGTGATATCATTAACCTATGTTCAGCAAACCCCCCCCCCCCCCCCACACACACACACTATTCATACGAAGATCTGTCAAGAAGATAACCTGTTTGAATTTGTGTTAGATTGGCCAAGTCACAAGACCCAATGGCCTCGCTAAAACAAATTTCCAAGGAACTGTTGAGAAAGAAACACAATGAAATGGACAGAAAAAACACCAGCGGATCAATAATAATTATTGCCACCCCTTCAAAGGGGATATTTCCCGTGCTGTTAACCTCAGTACTGACCCCACTCCCCCGAAAGTCCCTCTGATGAAACTATAAGCTGGGTCCCGTGCGCAAACGCACTCAGAACATCTAGCGCACACGTTGGAACCCGTTCCACCTTTTGGAAGAGTAGGCCATTTGTTCCGTTAGGAACGGATGACAAAATCTAAACAAACCAAAACAAAACATACACACTGTCCCTGAAGTTGAAATGCGGCTACCTTAATGGTGGGCACAAAGTCGCATACGAAAATTTCACCGTTGGTGAACCTCGGAGTTTTAGCTCAAGAACGAAAAAAAACAACCAAACCATTGCATGATGGATGAGAAAATATTTTTTGGGAAACCCAGAATTTGTCAAATAATCTACAGAAATAAAAATGTGTAGTGCACGGTTGCATGCATGTACATGACTAAATGCAAGCGCTTTGATATATTTACTTTACAAGAGTCAGCGCTATATGAATTCCCTTTCTTATATTAAAATGTATAAATCACCTGGGGCACCACTAACGATTTTGCAACCAACTTCCTCCTCGCGGTTCTCAGCTTTCCGCAGTATGTCGTTCCACTCAAGGCCAGTGCACTCTCTGATGTTACCTTCCCATTGTTTTCTCTCTCTGCCTCTTCGTATCCCTCCATATGCTGCTCCCTGTAGGACAGGCTTGGTCAGTCCACATGTTGGTGTGACGTGCTCCTTCAGTTTGCGGTTTTTCAGTGGTCAGGAGCTCTTCATACGGCCGCATGGCATCTTGGCCAATCCCGATATTCGTGTGACGGGCCCCTGCCACTTCAGTTTGCATTTTTTTCACGAAAGTCAGGAGCTCTTCATTCCCCATGGGGATGCCGGGGTACTGTCAGTATAAATAGCATCCCCACCTTCTGTGCTAGGAATTCCCTCTATTCTATCCCTCTCATTGTTTCTGCCTTGTTCGTTATTTTCTGATCACCACCTTCTTGACTATTTTCTGCCTTCTTGTTCCATTCTCCTGCCTTTTCCCCCCCAGAAAGTCTTAAACGATAACAATTCTCTCCCTTGCCGAAGTCGGATGTGCTGGGCCTGACTTGTCAGGCGCTTAACGGCAGAGCAACGCATTTTCGCTCATATGACAGACAACATTAGTTGCTGTCTGAGCGTTCGACGACGACGACGGAGAAGAAGCTCTTCATATGGCCCTATGGCGTTTTCAGTTCGGATTTTCACTTCCTTATTAGTGATATGACCTCTATATGAGATACCAAGGAGTTTGTGAAAGCATGTCATCTCCATTGCCTGTCTTTCAATATCTGGCGTTATGGTCCAAACTTCCAGGTAACGCATCAGTCTGATCTTGAAGCCGAAGCGTTGATTGTGTTGCTCCAGATGGCTTTTTGTTTTGTCTTTGCAGCTGTGGTCTGTCTGGGCTATCCTGGTTAGAAATCAGAGTTTAATCCTTCATCCGATGCTATATCACTCAGATATTTAAAGCTATGGTCGGTCTCAATTCTTTTGCGCTCTATGCTAATATCAGTGTTGATGCCATTGGCACTATTTGCCATCAACTGGGTTTTCTCTTCGCTGATCTGCATCACACACACACACACAACACACACACACACACACACACACACACACACACGCAATTGACACTTGCTTTATTTCATAATCACAAAGCAATCAACATGCTGGTAGCACAAAAGACACGTCCACAAATATAATTTATTCCAGAAGAAACAGTCTATTGCATTAGTCTGTATAAAACAATAAAAAATATGGCCATGGTATATTTCTTTTTGTGTAAACATGCTTTTAAATAAAATGTAAACGATTTTTTTGGTTGGTTTTTGTTTGCATCTAAACAATTTTTCTTTTTCAAAACGAAGACCCAAACATGAGTTCCTTGTATAAAAGCTCTCTCTCTCTCTCCCCCCCCCCCCCCCCCCCCGCATATTGTCAAGTGTATATATCACGTTCAATAATCCCCCCTTCCAGTAAAACCATTCAATGTTCCATGTCATTTTCATCATGTACGGAGTAAACACAACTCTATCTGGCACCAAATCCTGACTTTTTCCTTGGAAAAACCTGACAATCAGACAGCACTCTTGTCACAGACCAGACCAGAGCAGTGTCCTCAACGCCTGCGTTTCCCGACAACTGTCTGACTTTGGCACACGTTTCCCAAGCTAAGTCCATGACATTTCGGACATCTAGGCCTTAGCACTCTCGTCATATTTAAGCTCTTCTTAGTGAAGTCAGTGACATTTATGGTATTTATGCCTCAACGTTCTTGTCAAAGTTAAGCCCTTCTAAATTAAGTCAGTGATAGGACATTTAAGCCTTATGCTATCGTCAAAGTTAAGCCCTTCTAAATTAAGTCAGTGATAGGACATTAAAGCCTTATGCTGTCGTCAAAGTTAAGCTTTTCTAAGTTAAGTCAGTGACATTTAGGGCATATTAAGCCTTACGCTCTCGTCACAGTTAAGCCCCTCTAAGTTAAGTCAGTGACAGGACATTTAAGCCTAAACACTATCGTCACAGTTAAGCCCTTCTAAGTTAAGTCAGTGACAGTTAGGACATTTAAGCCCAAACACTATCGTCACAGTTAAGCTCTTCTAAGTTAAGTCAGTGACAGTTAGGACATTTAAGCCCAAACACTATCGTCACAGTTAAGCTCTTCTAAGTTAAGTCAGTGACAGTTAGGGCATTTTAGCCCAAACACTATTGCCACAGTTAAGCTCTTCTAAGTTAAGTCGGTGACATTTAGGCCTACACACTCTCGTCAAAGTTCAGCTTCTTGACAACATCATAACTAATCCATTTATTCCACTGATGCACCAAATCAATTGTTTCCCTATAGTTTCTTAAAATGTGAAAAATAAAAACAATACGATAGTAAAGTTATGATAAAGTCTGTTTATGTCTTTTCAAATATGCTGTCATCATATATTCACAATTTCCAAAAGGCCAACATTTTATGTTCAGTTCTCTTGGCGACAACACATGGGAGGAGTCTTGCTGTCCAGTCTGGAAGCAGTCCTTATATTGGTGGTCACGAAGAAGGAACCGTCAGCCTCCGACAGTGCGTCTGCTGCACTCTGCTGACTGGAAGCTGCCACGTGCCTGCACATCAGCAGCAGCAGCGAGTCACTAGCATCTGCGATTGGGTGACATTTTTATTTTTTATTTCGTTTTATTCTTTTATATCGAGGATGATGGAATAAGCACTTATGTGCTTGTTTACATCCAGTCCCCGTGTATATGCGGTTTTGTAAATTCTGTGATCTGTTGCACAGGCACACAATGGCCTACTCTTACGAAAGGCGGAACAGGATTTAACGTGTGCGCAAGATGTTCTGTGCGCGTTCGCACACGGGGCCTCGGTTTACAGTCTCATCCGAAGGACTTTTGGGGAGAGTGGAGTCTGCACTGATGTTAACTCCAGGGTAAAATATCCCCTTGAACGGGAATCAAACCCGGGTCGTCAGATTGCGGGCGCAATGTTCTAACCACTAGGCTATCCCGTCCCGCTACCTCCCCATGAGCAGGTACCAGCAGAAGGAGCTTGACTGCCATAACAACAATGTTTACCTTGGTGACTGGCTTGCAAAGTTCACTCACAGCATTAATGTATATCCTCTCTCTGTATGTGCGTGTTGACTTGAATTTCTTTGTTTTGAGATAATAAAGTATTTGTGTGTGTGTGTGTGTGTGTGTGTGTGTGTGTGTGTAGTGAGGAGTGGGAGAGAGAGAGAGAGAGAGAGAGAGAGAGAGAGAGAGAGAGAGTGTGTATATGTATGTGAGAGAGAGAGATAGTGTGAGTGAGAGAGAGAGAAAGAGAGGGGGAGAAAGAGAGAGAAAGAGAGGGGGAGAAAGAGAGAGAGAGAGAGAGAGAGAGAGAGAGAGAGAGAGAGAGAGAGAGAGAGAGGAGAGAGAGAGAGAGAGAGAGAGAGTGAGTGTGTGTGTGTGTGAGAGAGAGTTTTAACTGTTACAGCTTTTGTAAAAATGAGTCTTTTACAAGCAATCGTAACAAAATGCACACACACACGCGCACGCACGCACGCACGCACACACACACACACACATACACACACACACACTATCTGGAAGCAAAACACCCACCCTCAGTGAAAGTGTTGCCTGTCCTCCAATTCGGCATTGTGCTCTGCTAGCGAGGCCACCATGGACCCCAGCGACCTCTGACCTCGTGCCCTCACCTCCTCCATGCTACGCTGGACTCTGCCGGCCACCCCCGGCCTTTCCTGTCCATAGCGCTCCCCTCCTCCTCCTCCTTCTCCAAAGTTCATCTGCCAACAGTTCGCACCCTCAAGGTGATCAACCCACCTTCTGTCTTCACCTGCTGCTTCTGCAAAGTCGCGGTGATGTCGTGGAGGTGATGCGTGTCTCTCTCTCGGATGCCTACGATGGCTGCTGAGGAGAGTTTTAGCCACTGGGTTGCGACTCCTGTGGTCATCATGGTACTGCTGTTGATGATGACGATGATGATGATGATGGTGATGATGATGATGTCTTTTAGGAGAAGAGGGTCTGCTTCTGGAGTAATAATGGCTCCGCCTCTTGGGAGAGACACTGCTTCGTGAGGCGCGTAGGAAAGAATCGTCGTCGTGGGCACCGAGGGTCATCCGCTCGCTCTTGGAATCGGTGCAGCTGTTGGTCCGGTTGTGATCGTTGTTGATGTTTAACTCTTGCTGTAGGATACAGACATTTGTAGTCAAAGGAACACGAATAATGGATGCCAAACAGCCGGCAAGCAAGTACATACATATTCGTGCCAAGATGTGTGTGCATGCATGGGGGCACAGGAAACACAAACAGAATATCTTACGCACAGGTGAATACCTGTTCTACCTATTGGAAGAGTAGGCTATTTTGTGCCGGTGGGAACAGATGACAGATGTACATAATCGTATATATACGGGTATTGGACGTAAATAAAAAAAAGCATATGCGCGGCTATTCCATTATCCTCCAAGTGAAACGATGGATAGCTACAATAAGATAAATTCACAGAAATGTATTTTCACATAACATGCACTCATGTTTCCTCTAAGTAGGAATGCGGCTACCTAAGCGGTGGAGAAAATACGGTCATATACGCAAAAATTTCACCATTAATAAACCTCGGTGCTCTAGCAGAGGACCCCCCCCCCCCCCCCCCCCCCCACAACAAAACCAAACCAACAAAACCCCCCACTCATAAGTTATACGTCCAGCATATTGATTTCCAATTTCCAAAGTAGATTTAGAATTGTATATATATATATATATATATATATATATATATATATATATATATATATATATAATATTATATATATATATATATCTATATAAAGGTGTCACACAACCTATGTTATGGTTATAAAGGGAGCGAGGCGTCAGAGACCTCACTTCTCCAGGGGCCAGCATATTGAGGGCGGCGCCCATCTCCTCTCCCTCGCTGCTTTACCTTCCCTGACCCTAAAGAAGCAGGTACCCATTTTCAGCTCGGTGAACTGGGGGACTGTACTGAAAATAAGACGCGCAAATGGTCACCCATCCAACTGGTAACCACGTTCGATGATGCTTAACCTTGGCTGGGGGAAAGCGAGTGCTCCGACCACTGAGCTGTCTCGTCCCATCTCCGACCACTGAGCTGTCTCATCCCATCTCCGACCACTGAGCTGTCTCATCCCATCTCCGACCACTGAGCTGTCTCATCCCATCTCCGACCTCTCATCTATCCCGCATTAAAAAAGCAAAGAAGATGGTGGATGACAAACATACGGACTAGTCTCTGGTTTCCAGTGAAAATGTACATGTTAATACAATTGCAAACACACAAAAATATTAGAATAATGTAACATCATCATCATCGTCGTCGTCATCCGCGATCATTGTTGTTGTTGCTATTGTGGGTTCCCCAAGTCAACACCCAGGGATCACCAAGAACAAGTACTCTGCCTCATGTATAAATACCGTGTGGGAATCACTGTGAGACCACGCGTACACACTGGATTGGGGATGAGAAGTATGCGTGTCTGATTGTTTTTAAACACCTCGCCATATTGACTTCAGAAGAATCATCATAGGCAACTTTGTCACAATACTACTACTGCTACTACTACTATTTCTACTAGCCTACTGCTACTACTTCTGCTATTACGACGGCTACTACTACCACTACTGCTAACACTACCATCCTCATCATCATTGGCATTAGCAGCATTACTACTTCTACAACTACTATCATCGTTATCAGCATTGACACTGCTATGATTGGCACCACTTGTTCTGCTTCCTTAAGTTTACATATTGCTGTTTTTCTCCTTTCCAGCCTGTTGCTATAACAACAGTTAACCATATTCCATATCTCTCTCTCTCTCAGACACACACACAACACACACAGAACAGACACACACGCACACAACAGACACACACACACACAACAGACACACACAGAACAGACACACACACACAACAGACACACACACACACAGACACACACCACACAGACACACACCACACAGACACACACACACACACCAGACACATACACACACACCACAGACACACACAACAGACACACACCACAAGACACACACACACACACAACACACACACAGACACACACAGACACACAGACACACACACACACACACACACACTGAATCGGTCGAACCTGTGTAGTAGACTCCTCCAGCAGACTGATGGAGTTGTTGGAAGCATCGGAGTCATAGTTCCTCTTTCGCTTGCTGGATCTTTTACCATCACTTCCTGGCGACTTCTTTCTGGAGGAGGCTCCCCCCTTCTTCTTCTTCTTGTGCTTGCCGCCTTTCTTGTCTTTCTTGTCCTCCTTGTCTTTCTTGTCTTTTTTGTCTTTCCTTGTCTTTTTTGTCTTTTTTGTCTTTTTTGTCTTTCTTGTCTTTACTGTCTCCTCCCTCTGAAGCCTGGCCGAAAGAAAGTGAGGGAATTCTTTTCGTTTTTATAAATAGTACATGGTGTGTGTGTGTGTGTGTGTGTGTGTGTGTGTGTGTGTGTGTGGTGTGTGTGTGTGTGTGTGTGTGTGTGTGTGTGTGCGTGCTGCGTGCGCGCGCGTGCGTGCGTGCGTGTGTGTGTGTGTGCTTAGTTTACAGTAGGACAGTAAGCTGGATAGCCAGGTCAAAGCGGTAAGTGGTATGAGTGTCATTTCTTAAATGCCATTTTCTTAAAGTTGCATAATTATTTTTACCTCCCGTGTAAAAAATATAACCCCACACTCAGATAAAAAACAAACCTCGAACACAGCCATGTATTTATAGATAACTTAAGCAAATGGTGACATCACATGTGAGAAAGGAGGAGGAGATGAAGAAGAAGAAGAAGAAGAAGAAGAAGAAGAATATGATGATTGTAATGATAAACAACTACTTTGCACAGCACAACGTCCTGATAGTGTAGGCATAAAACTCACCAAACGCACTTGCAGGCACACAAGCACGCCGTTTATTTGTAACTTGTTTCTTTATATTCCAGTTTTGAATGTCTTGAAGTCAGTAGGGCATATTTATCAAGAAAGAAGGCTGATTTTCAGGAGTATCACTGCTTTGAATCTGATAGTAATGGGCATGAAAATGATGGGTGACCTATGACGGTTTATTATAATTATGTGACAGTGAAGCAGAGTAGCCCCCGTGGGACTCCCGGGGTATGCTTGCAAAGCGAGCATTGCAAGAATAGGATCCCTTCCTCCAGGTTGGGGGTTGGGCACAGGGCTAACAACCCTGTCCCGTAAAAAAAGAGAAGTTACGGAAACAGCAACAGAGAAAACTACTTTTGCGTGCGAAGGACCTCCCGGGTCCAGTGAGACTCGTATGAATACTGATGGCCAAAGCCATGAGCCATCGTCACCATGGGGGACCTCAACGCCAAGGTCGGAAGCGACAACACCGACTATGAGAGAGTCATGGGAAAACACGGGGTGGGGAAAAGAAATGACAACGGGGAGAGACTTGTGGAGTTCTGCGCCAGGAACAACTTAGTGATAGGAGGGACCCTCTTCACGCACCGGGACATCCACAAGCTCACTTGGACGTTGCCGAATGGGAGAGACATGAACCAGATTGACCATCTGATGATCAACGGTATGTGGAGACGATCTCTTCTGGATGTGAGAACCAAGCGAAGTGTGGATGTCGGGAGCGATCATCACCTGGTGACCGCACACATCCAGATAAAACTGAAGAACACAAGACCAACCACTCAAGCGCGATTTGATACCCAGCGAATGAGAGACACCAACGTGAAGTCTGCATTCATCAACAATCTGAGGAACAGATTCCACATCCTGCAGAACATGACAGAACAGCATGACATAGATACGACATGGAAGCAGATCTGTAAACTGTACACAGCAGCAAGGAGAACATCGGTCATCAAAGAAGACCAACAATGACTGGATCCAACAAGAGACCCTCGATGCCATCAAAGAGAGGAGAGAGATCAAGAAGAGCCTTCTGCAAGTAAAGTCTCCACGGCTACGAGAGAGGCAGGAAGAGTTGTACAGAGAGGCACACAGGAAAGTGAAGAGACTCGCACGCCGTAACAAGAGAGAAGCCATGGACCAGCTGGCAGCTGAGGCAGAAGAGGCGGCGGCCCAAGGAGAGCAAGGGAGAGTCTACAAGATCACCAAGAAAGTATGCAACAAATTTAAGAGGAGCGCTGGGGGACCAATCAGGGACAGACAAGGGAAACTGTTGACAACAGAGAAAGAGCAAGAAGAAAGATGGGCTGAACACTTCCAGGAGGTTCTCAACCATCCACCACCTGACGAGACAGCCAACATCCCAGAAGCTACAAAAGACTTAGACATTGATGTCAACCCCCCAACAAAGGAAGAGATAGTGGCTGCCATCAAGACCCTCAAGAACGGCAAGTCACCAGGCCAAGACAACCTTGGTGCCGAACTGTTCAAGGCAGATTCTGAACTAGCAGCTGACATACTGCAACCACTGTTCACAGCTGCATGGAAGAACGATAAAGTACCTGACGATTGGACCAAGGGAGTGATAGTCAAAATCCCCAAGAAAGGAACCCTGAGCGCAGTCACTCTTTTGTCTGTGCCGAGCAAGATACTGGCCAAGGTCATCATCAGAAGAATATCAGACGCTGTGGACGATGCACTGAGGAAGGAACAAGCAGGGTTCAGGAAGCAACGAGGATGTATAGACAAGATATTCACGCTCAGAAACATCATCGAACAGTGCACGGAGTGGCAAAGACAACTGCGCTGCATGTTAATTTTGTGGACTTCGAAAAGGCATTTGAGAGAGACAGCCGTTGGAGTATCCTTCGATACTATGGCATCCCATCGAAACTGGTACACCTTATCAAGAGCTTCTAACTTCAGATGCTCTGTGGGCCATAGCAACACTGTCTTCGAAGTCAAGACTGGAGTAAGACAAGGATGTGTGATGTCGGCAGTTCTCTTCAATCTGGCCATTGATTGGATGATGAGGAAGACGACAGAAGACACCCCAAGAGGGATTCGCTGGAGCCTGTTCTCAACACTAGACGACCTTGACTTTGCGGATGACCTGGCGCTGCTGTCCCACAAACACCAACATATCCAGGAGAAGACCAGCAGACTCCAAACATTCGGACAGCAAGCGGGGCTTCGTATTAGCACCAAGAAAACAGAGACAAATGTCGCTCAATGTGAACACACCAGCCCCTGTGAAAGTGAATGGAACTGACCTGCGCCAGACTGACAAGTTCACATACCTTGGCAGCAGCATCAAACCAGAGGGCGGCACAAAAGAAGACATCCACAACAGACTGGGCAAGGCCAGGAGTGTGTTTAGGGAGATGAACAATATCTGGAGATCAACTCAGTACAGCACCAACACCAAGCTGAAGCTATACCAGAGCTGTGTTGTATCTACGCTCCTGTACGGTTCTGAGTGCTGGAGGATGACCAAAACGGATCTTACCAAACTTCGATCCTTTCACACCATATGCCTCCGAAGAATTCTCCGGATCTTTTGGCCAGAGAAGATCTCCAATGAAGACCTACTACGGAGATGCAGTCAGGAAGACATGGGAACCATCACCAACAGACGACGGTGGAAGTGGATTGGGCAATCCTCCGAAGAGACCCACAGTCAATCACAAGAACAGCATCGCACTGGACCCCAGAAGGAAGGAGAAAGAAAGGAAGACCAAAAGCAACGTGGAGGAGGACTGTAGAAAGTGAGATGAAGGCCATGCAGCACTCTTGGGGATCAGTGACTGGGTTGGCTCCAGGATAGGCAGGAGTGAAAGCGCTTTGTTGCTGCCCTACACACCACTGGGTGTAATGGTTAATGATGATAATTAGGCAAAGTAGAGAGTGAAGAGAATAGGGCCCTGAACTGATCCCTGTGGGACTCCACATTCCAGTTTAGCAGGAAGTAATTGAATCTTGTTTACTGCAACTGTATGGAATCAGTCTGTTATGGTATGAGCTAAACCAGATGAGGGCTGTTTCTTTAAAGCTAAACGGTTTTTGGAGAGGGGAGAGAAGGATTGAGTGGTCAATAGTGTCAAAGGCTGCAGATAAGTCGAGACGAGTGAGAAGGGAGATTTTTCCTGAGTCAGAAGCATATAGAAGCGTGTTTTAGGTGTGGACTAGAGTGGCTTCAATGCTGTGGTTAACGCGCTAGGCAGACTGGAACAAGGGAAGGAGACTATTTGAATGAAGGTGGCTGTTGAGTTGTTACAGAACAACTTTTTCAAGAAGCTTTAGAGATGAAAGTAGGGTAGGAATAGTGAAATAAACCAACTGTGAATCAAAGAACGTACATAATAAATATCACTTTCAAAGCAACAAATGATAACTGACACAAAACATATATACCTATTTATATTATACACATACACACACGCGCGTGCATGCATCAAGAAACTTTATTAAAACGTTTTGAAAAGATGAGTTTTCACTCTGGATTTGAATTTAGAAAGAGAAGAAGAATGACAGAAATTCTGAAACAAAGTGGCTCAGAGAGATGGGGCTGAATGTGAAAAGGCATGCTGACCAAGAGATTTAGTGTTTGTTTGAGGTATTTGGAAAAAAAACCGTGATCAGAACTTGATGGCAGTTGTCATTTAGGTACGCATGGCTGAATTATCGCAGCAACATAATGTAAAGATGCACACATGACAGTTTTAAAGCTCATAGTGGCGATTTTATGCTGTATACATGCAGAAAATATAGGTAACCAGTAGAATGAAGACAGAATTGGGGCCATGTGATGTGTCTTTTTGGCTCTATAAATCAATCTTGCAGCAGCAGTTTGAACTTTTTTTTGGAAGTTTTTGTAATAAATGCTCTGGTGTCACAGTTTGCATAACTTTATTCCAAGTTTTGCCAGTGAGTGAGTGAGTGAGTGTGTATGTTTGTGTGTGGTGTGTGTGTGTGTTGTGTGTGTGATGTGTGTGTGTGTGTGTGGTGAGTGTGTGTGTGTGTGTGTGTGTGTGTGCAAATACACATTCTTTGCATATGTGGTGAATTTCAGCCCATGCTTGAAGACTTTCTGAATCAGTGGTTGTCTTTACCTTTCACTGCACGTCTGTTATTGGTGTCATGAAACAAGTTTCGGGTCCCTGTGTTATGCGAAGGTTCTAGTTTCAGCCAGTAGTGAACTGTAATGGCTGAGTCTTGTGAACATGAGAGTCGGTTGCTTTCGTCGTCCTGAGCTAGCTCAGGAGAATAGGCTGTTGGACCTTTTGGTAGTCACCTCTCTGCTTCCTCTGTGTTGGTGTTGCCTTTGCCCCTGTGTCGTATCCGATCTACGCTAGGGAGCAGTAGTGAGTCATCATCATCTTCCTCATGTTGCTTTCGTGTCTCCTTTCACTATCGTTGTGAGTCTACGCTGGGTTCAGTGAGTCCTATATTTCCGAGTCATGTTCTTTCGTCGTCCTGTGTCATTATCGGAGTCTACGCTAGGGAGCAGTAGTGAGTCATCATCATCTTCCTCATGTTGCTTTCGATGTCGCTTTTTTGTTGTTGGAGTCTGTGTCGCTGCTTTCGTTGTCCCTTTTTGTTGTCAGAGTCTACGCGTTTCTTTCGTCGTCCTGTGTCATTATCGGGGTCTACGCTAGGGAGCAGTAGTGAGTCATCATCATCATCTTCCTCATGTTGCTTTCGATGTCTCTTTTTGTTGTTGTCAGAGTCTGTATGTTGCTTTCGATGTCCCTTTTTGTTGTTGGAGTCTGTGCGTTGCTTTCGTTGTCCCTTTTTGTTGTCGGAGTCTACGCGTTTCTTTCGACGACCTGTGTCATTATCGGGGTCTACGCTAGGGAGCAGTAGTGAGTCATCATCATCTTCCTCATGTTGCTTTCGATGTCTCTTTTTGTTGTTGGAGTCTGTATGTTGCTTTCGATGTCCCTTTTTGTTGTCGGAGTCTGTGCGTTCTCTTGTCGTGTGTCACTATTTTGGTGTCAGAGTATACGCAGTTTCCATTTCTACGCCTGTGTCATTATCGGAGTCTACGCTAGGGAGCAGTAGTGAGTCATCATCTTCTTCCTCATGTTGCTTTCGATGTCTCTTTTTGTTGTTGGAGTCTGTTCGTTGCTTTCGTTGTCCCTTTTTGTTGTCAGAGTCTACGCGTTTCTTTCGACGTCCTGTGTCATTATCGGGGTCTACGCTGGGGAGCAGTAGTGAGTCATCATCATCATCTTCCTCATGTTGCTTTCGATGTCCCTTTTTTTTGTTGTCAGAGTCTGTGTGTTGCTTTCGTGTCCTTTTTGTTGTCGGAGTCTGTGCGTTGCTTTCGTCGTCCCGTGTCACTATCGGAGTCTACGCTAGGGAGCAGTAGTGAGTCATCGTCATCTTCCTCATGTTGCTTTCGTCGTCCTGTGTCACTATCGGAGTCTACGCTCGGGAGCAGTAGTGAGTCATCGTCATCTTCCTCGTGTTGCTTTCGTCGTCCTGTGTCACTATCGGAGTCTACGCTCGGGAGCAGTAGTGAGTCATCGTCATCTTCCTCGTGTTGCTTTCGTCGTCCCGTGTCACTATCGGAGTCTACACTAGGGAGCAGTAGTGAGTCATCATCATCTTCCTCATGTTGCTTTCGATGTCGCTTTTTGTTGTTGTCAGAGTCTGTGCGTTGCTTTTGTTGTCCCTTTTTGTTGTCAGAGTCTGTGTGTTGCTTTCGTTGTCCCTTTCTGTTGTCAGAGTCTACGCGTTTCTTTCGCTGTCCCATGTCATTATCAGAGTCTACACTAGGGAGCAGTAGTGAGTCATCATCATCTTCCTCATGTTGCTTTCGTTGTCCCTTTTTGTTGTCAGGATATACGCGTTTCTTTTGTTGCCCAGTGTCATTATCAGGGTCTACGCTGGCAGCAGAGAAAATAGGCTATGAATAATATACATAGGAAATGAGTCATTATCATCATCCTCATGTTGCTGTTGTGGCTTTTTTTGGTCAGAGTCTACGCGTTGTTTTCGTGGTCCTGTGTTATTATCGGGGTCTACGCTGGGGAGCAGTAGTGAGTCATCATCATCTTCTTCCTCATGTTGCTTTCGTTGTCCCTTTTTGTTGTCAGGATGTATGCGTTGCTTTCGTTGTCCCTTCTTGTTGTCAGAGTCTACGCGTTGCTTTCGGCGTCCTGTGTCATTATCGGGGTCTGCGCTGGGGAGCAGTAGTGAGTCATCATCATCTTCGTCATGCTGCTTTCGATGTCCCTTTTTGTTGTCGGAGTCTGTGTGTTGCTTTCGATGTCCCTTTTTGTTGTCGGAGTCTGTGTGTTGCTTTCGATGTCCCTTTTTGTTGTCAGAGTCTGTGTGTTGCTTTTGATGTCCCTTTTTGTTGTCGGAGTCTACGTGTTTCTTTTGTTGTCCGGTGTCATTATCGGGGTCTACACTAGGGAGCAGTAGTGAGTCATCATCATCGTCTTCCTCATGTTGCTTTCGTCGTCCCTTTTTGTCAGGTTGTACGCGTTGCTTTCGTTGTCTCATGTCATTATTGGGGTCTACGCTTGGCAGCAGTAGGGAGTCATCATCATCTTCTTGTGTTGCTTTCGTGGTCCCTTTTTGTTGTTGGAATCTACGCTGGGGAGCAGTAGGGAGTCATCATCATCCTTGTGTTGCTTTCGTCGTCCCTTTTTGTTGTTGGAATCTACGCTGGGGAGCAGTAGGGAGTCATCATCATCTTGTGTTGCTTTCGTGGTCCCTTTTTGTTGTCGGAATCTACGCTGGGGAGCAGTAGGGAGTCATCATCATCTTCCTCGTGTTGCTTTCGTGGTCCCTTTTTGTTGTCGGAATCTACGCTGGGGAGCAGTAGGGAGTCATCATCATCCTTGTGTTGCTTTCGTGGTCCCTTTTTGTTGTCGGAATCTACGCTGGGGAGCAGTAGGGAGTCATCATCATCCTTGTGTTGCTTTCGTCGTCCCTTTTTGTTGTTGGAGTCTACACGTTGCTTTCGTGGTCCCTTTTTGTTGTCGGAGTCTACGCTGGGGAGCAGTAGGGAGTCATCATCATCCTTGTGTTGCTTTCGTCGTCCCTTTTTGTTGTTGGAGTCTACACGTTGCTTTCGTGGTCCCTTTTTGTTGTCGGAGTCTACGCTGGGGAGCAGTAGGGAGTCATCATCATCCTTGTGTTGCTTTCGTCGTCCCTTTTTGTTGTTGGAGTCCACGCTCGGGAGCAGTAGTGCGTCAGTATTTTCCTGGTGGTAGGTGAGGGTCTATAGTTACGTTTGTGTTAAGTCATGTCTTCTCTTCATTATTGGGTGATAGTGTTGATGAATTCTGTGTGAATGTGAGGAAAAATTTGTTCACGGGTGGTTTCATTTGTTTAATGCTCTTTACATTTGCCCTCACCTTTCCCATAGTCTTGTAGACCATGGGGGTACCACTGAAGATTTTGCAATCAGCTTCTTTCACTCCCTGTAGTCCTCAGCTTTCCTTAGGAAATTGTTCCACCCAAGACCAGTCCACTCTCTGATCTTGTCTTCCCATCGTTTTATCTGTCTGCCTCTTCATCTCCCTCCTGGTATTCTTCTCTGTAGGAGAGTCTCGGCAGTCAAGATGTTCGTGTGATGTGCCTATACCACTTCAGTTTGCGTTTTTGCACTGAAGTCAGGAGCTCTTCATATGGTCCGATTGCATTTTCAATTCTTGTTTTCACTTCCTTGTTAGTGATATGACCTCTTTATGAGATACCAAGGAGTTTGTGAAAGCATCTCATCTCCATTGCCTGTATCCTTTTATCAATGTCTGCTGTTATGGTCCATGTTTCACATGCAGACAAAAATATGAACATGACCAGGGAACGTTGATGGTGATGATTTTGTTGTTCCAGGGGACTTTCAGTTTGGTCATTGCAGCTGTGGTCTGGCCTATCCTGGAGAGGATTTCAGGTTTTGATCCCTTATCCGACACTATAGCTCCCAGATATTTAAAGATCTCAATTTCTTGCTGTCCATAATAATGTTAGTGCTGATGCGATTGGCACTAATTGTCATCAGCTGGGTTTCTCTGCTATGAACTGCTTGCTATTTGCCAATAAGGCTTCATCATCGTGATCATCAAGTTGACTAGCTCTTGCTCTACTCCACCTAGGCCGTTGATGTTGTCAGCAAAACGTAAGTTTTTGTGTGTTTTTTTTGAGGGTGGGAGAGAACAGACATCCTTGGCATACTCCAACTGTGGTTCGGAACCAATCTCCTATGTTGCTGTCATAGTAGACTGCACTGGTTGCCTTATCATAGAGGCATTCTTTGATTCTGAAAAGGTTGACATTGATGCTATAGAGCCTCATGGTCGCCCCTAGAGCTCATGTCAAACTCTGTCGAACGCCTTCTGAAAGTCTACAAAGATGTGGGAATGATCTTACTGGTGTTGCAAATATTTCTCACAGAGTATTCTAAAGTTGAACATTTGCTCTGTTGTACTCTGTCCTGCTCTTAAAACTGCCTGTTCTTCTTTGATGATCTCCTCAGCTTGAGGCTTTGGTCTACTTCTACTACTACTAATAATAGTAATAATAATAATAATAATAATAACAATAATGTATGGAATTTACATAGTGCTGAATATTCCAAAGGAATAAATCAAAGCACTTACATTCAAATCATTTACACTTATGCAATAATTTATGAATAAAATAAAAAGATATCAATATCACATACACATACATGCACGCACGCACAGCATGCGTATAGAGGATGAAAGGGATGGGGGTGGCCGCTGAAGAGTATGGATAGATAATGAGAGGGAAGATCTCAGTAAGGAAACAAATGTGTCTTGAGGCTGGATTTGAAAGTATTGAAAGTAGGCTTCTGGCGAGGAGACAGAGGGAGGTTATTCCAGATGGATGGATCACAGACATAGAAAGAGCGACGGCCAACAGTGGTTTGCTTGAATCTCAATGTTCGGAAGCATAGAGTATCCGCAGCTGAACGAAGGGAACGGGATGGAGTGTACAGGTAAATACAGTTGCAGAGATAAGTGAGTGCAGATTTGTGGAGACATTTGAAACAGAGGGTTCAAATCTTTTACTTCACTCTTTGTGAGACAGGGAGCCAATGAAGAGATCGTGAGAGGAATGATGTGTTCAGATTTTTTTCTTTCTTAGTACTAGTTAAGCTGCAGAGTTTTATATGCGTTGAAGCGGGTGGATGGACGATGCTGGTAGACCAGCCAAAAGAGAATGGCAGTAGTCCAAACATGAGAGAATAAGAGATGCGACAAGCTTGGATGTTGCATATGTAGACAGATAGTTTCGAAATGCACTTATACGCCGTAATTGATAATAGTAGGTCTGGCAGGTCTGGTGATAAATTTTTGCATTGAGAGTGTATTGTCGATAACAGCACCTAGATGTTTCACAGAGCTGGGCAGAGGGACTGATGTATTGCCAAATTCTATTGAAGTTGTTGAGATGGAGGGGAGTTTATGTTTGGTCCCAATAAGCATGGCTTCAGTTTTATCCGAATTTAATTGTAGCTTGTTCTGTATCATCCAGTTTTTAATATCTTGGAGGCAGTTGGGCATATTTGTCAGGAGGGAAGGCAGGTTTTCAAAAGTTTCACTGCATTGAAGCTGAGTATCATCTGTATAAAAATGATGATCGATTTAATAGGAGGATTCTGAGCCTGACTTTGCTTGGATGGCTGATCAGGCTGATGTTAGAGTAGTATTGGCATAATTGTAAGTTGCCTTTCTTCAGGAGAGTGATAATCAGGGACTGTGTCCAAGGTGTTGGCAACTCGCCTGTCTATCAGATCTTATTGCAGAAAGTGAGTAATACATCTACCATGCTTTTACATTATGTAATATTAATTTTTTTCTACAGAATACGGAAGGATATTTACACTCAATCTGCATTTGCACACGAATGCTTCTGGTCTAGAGGGAACTTTTTAAGTGTGGGTGCTGAAAATCTGAGTACTGCCAAATCTGAATGAATACTGAAGTTGAAAGTGATTTCCTGATTAAGCCCAAGTTTGTTCAATGAATACTGAAGTTGAAAGTGATTTCCTGATTAAGCCCAAGTTTGTTCAAAGTCTTCAGTGGTGCCTCAAAGTCTACAAGACTACGAGATAGGTGAAGATGAAGGATAAAGGCTAATTGTACGATTGTTACTATTCGCCTGTAAGGACAATTTTTTTGTGGAATGTTGATTTTAAAGTGTTGTAAATTAATTTCTTTTGGGGGACGGGATAGCTTGGTGGTTAGAGCGTTGCACTTGTGATCTGATAGCCTGGGATCGATTCCTAGTTTCAGCTACTACCAAGGCAAGACGCCCGTTCAAGGGGATTTTCCCTCTGGAGTTAAGTGCTGACTCCGCTCCCCCGAAAGTCCTTTGGACAAGACTATAAACTGATGCCCCCCATGTGCGAACGCTCGCAGAACATCTTGTGCACGCGTTAAAACCAGTTCCGCCTTTCAGAAGAGTAAGCCATTGACTGTATGCCAGTGGGAGCGGATGACAAAATTCCAAAAACACATGCACACTGTTGTCGTGTTTAGACGTCATCCCGGAAGTCGGAATGCGGCTACCTTGAAGGGGGCAAAAACGGTCGCATATGCAAAAACTCACTATTGATGAATCTCAGAGCTCTAGCCGAGGATCTGGAAAAAATGTCATTGAAGGCGAGCAATCAAAGAGATAAAACCTAGTCGTCATTTAGATTGAAGAGTAGATAAACTCATAGTTCCATGGGAGGACAAGATGGAAATATTTGGGGTTTAAAGGTACAGACAACTTGTTAACCTAGAGGGATGTCGTTAGTTACTGATGTATGCACAGGGACTGCAAGTGTTTGCCTGTTACCATTCCAGGTTACATCTAGCAGTAGAGAATCTGCGTTGGTGATCATGTGGTTCCCACCTCGCACAATCTGGAGGATGTCCCCTGCAAGTTCTTTATCTACTCTTCAAGTTCACCAGTTTCCTCCCCCTTTGTTCCACATCCTTTTCCCCATGGCTCATTCGCCCCTCCCCTCCTCCTCCCTGTTGTCCGTTCCCCTTGGACTTGCGCCAGGGTCTTCAGCAGCAAAAGAGGTCTACTCTAAATGTGGGTCTTCATTACGAGGCTTTCCTCTGCGGAATTTTGTGGGACATCGTGATCGTGGCCTAAGGGCAGTGAATCAGTACGATAGACTGTGGGAGACACTGATTTTAGCCGTTCGGAAAACTGTTGTGGAAGAGGGCCAGGGATAAAAATAATATAAAAACTATTGTGTTAACTAAATTTTGAATGTGTGCGCTGATCAAATGATTTATTTATTATGAAGTTTAAGAACAGAAAAATCTTAACTATTTTCTCCTTTGTTCTGTGATATTGTTGTTGAGAAGTTAGCTAGTGTGGGAATGGGTGGAGGCCCCCTTAAGGACAAGGGAACAGACCAAAGTTTGTGCTGCTTGAAACAAAAGCAAATGTCGGATGGAAATTATCTGACCAAGTTGAACATAAATTATCTGACCAAGTTGAAAATATACATTTTTGCAGTCAGTGCTGACATGCTGCCGCACTGAAAGACTGGAATCAAGTGTCACGCCAAGATTTTTCACAGTTGAGAGAAACTATACCTGCTTCACCTATTCAGCGGAAGGAAGGAAGGAATGAAGAGTTTTATTGACAGAAAGCTTGCTGGAGGAGGTAATCATGGCTTCAGTTTTGTTGTTTAAAAGATTGCTTTGAGGAAAGATTATCATCTCAAATCCTGGCAGTGCATTATCTTTTAAAGATGGATGGGGCAATTTTGTTCTTATAGTTCTCTCAGGTTAATTTAACGGGCAAACTTTCAAGTGCCCGATTCCCGTTGATATAGATACGTACGTTGACGACCGATTAAGCACATTAACGATCTCATAATCTACTGTGGTTGCAGAAACAGCCATGCAAATGACGCAACACTTGGGCATTGTATAGTGCAACAGATGAAGCACCTTCTCAGTGCAGTCCTTAGCAGATGAAAGGTGGTGTAAACGGCATGTTCTGCATGCAGAGACATCATGAGAAAACTGAAACGTTTTCAACTCTATCATCAACCTTGATATTTTGGCATAGAACCCCCCCCCCTCCCACCCCCTCCAAAAAAAAAGAGCACACACACAAAGCAACAAAGAAACAATGAACATAAAAACTGACAGATGAATAGCTGCACTGAAAGTGCATGCGCACGTCACTGTCAAAGGATCATACTCACTTCTGATGCGCTCTTGTCTCTCTTTCCTTTGGTAGAGCCCTTTCGTTTCTTGTGACCTTTTTTGGGCTCCTTTTCTTCGTCTTCCCCCTTCTTCTTCTTTTTTTCTTCTTTTTGTCTGCGCCCTCCTCCTCGTCTCCAGTTTCACTTTTCTTCTTACTCTTCTCCTTCTTGGATCCTTTTTTCTCACTTTTCTTGTCCTTCTTGTCTTGCTTTGCGCCCTTATCCGCACTTTTGCGTCTCTTCTTTGTCTCGTCATCCCCACTTGTCTCAGAGTCCTTGCCTTTAGACTTGCTTTTGGACTTCTTTTTCTTCTTCTTCTTCTTGCTCTTTTCCGCGGTGTCAGTACTCCCTGCTTTCTCAGCGTCTGACGTATTTCCGGAGCTGTCAGGTGTCTGTTCGCTTGTTGGACTCTGTGAACATGACCAGAGAGGCGAGATGTCATAACTGATAGGTCTAGCCATCATGTTGGGAACAGACCACACAGTTACAAGGGCTGGCCTGTAGGCTGTTCTCAGTGTTGACACAAGGGCTAGTCCTAGTAAAAAAAAACTAAAATGGGTGGCGCTGTTCTTGTGTGACCTACTCTCCCTGAGGAGAGCAGCCCGAATTTCACGCAGAGAATCTGCCGTGACTTCAAGTGGTATACAATACAATACACCTACAACAACTACTACTACTACTACTACTATACTATACTATACTATACTATACTATACTATACTATACTATACTATACTATACTATACTATACTATACTATACTATACTACTACTACTACTAAGTCTAATATTTCTAGCACAACTGATAATAGCCTAATAATAAAAAATATAATTTATATGGCGCTATATCTTGTAAAAAATAAATAAAAGCACTTGCATTTGAATTGTTTGTACACATGCAACCATCCACAAATGATATTAACAAATCTAGACACACACACACACACACACACACACACACACACACAGCGCACGCACAATTGTTTGTACAGGTGCGATCATAATAATTATTGTCTGTGTGACGTGGACGAATTGCTGTATCATACTAATTATACTTTTCAGTTTGCACTGACAATTACAGACATGCTGTGTATGCTTCTACATGACAAAAAGCAAAACAAAAGTAAAATGGAATCCGACTACATGCAAAGACTAAAAGGCGCCATGTATGTTTTAATCCAGCTAGAGGTTTGCGCTCAATGTGCTATGTATGTTTAAATGAGGTTTGTGCATTAGAAGTGAGACTATTTGTTCCGGGTTTGTGCAGTTCCAGCTTTTCACCTTTTCACTACTATTTTCATCACAAATTCAAATACTTTATTATCTCAAAACAGAAATGTTCGTAGGTTACGAACAAAGGATTAAACATGACATGATAAAAGAATAAACAGCAAACATGTCATCACTGAGCTTACAGCCCCATACAAGATCAACGCGTGTCATCCCCTGTGCACACAATACATGCCTATACAAGTTTCACATTGGCACGCACGCACATACTGATCATTCCGCCATTCTTTTCCATCTCAACATCACAAAATCTGTCAGAAAGAAGAAATATGTTACTCGTCGCAATCTTAAGGCCTTAGACATTAATACCTTTTCTTCACAAGCTTCCGAACGTTTTTCACAAACCTCTGACCACACTGACCTCTCTGATCACTATAACACTATTCTCCGCCAACTGCTTGATAAACATGCACCTCCTACTGACCATCTCCTCCCTGAAAGACCCTGTGTGCCACGGTATACCCAAGACATCTTGATAGCGAAGCGCAAACGCCGGCAACTAGAACGGCAGTGGCGGAAGTCAAAAACCGAAATCAACAAACAGCTTTTCTGAAAACAAATAAACAAAGTCAAACTCTTAATCCATTCAGCAAAGACAGACTACTACTCTTCCAAGTTCTCTGTGCTACATCCATAAAATCTCTTTTTTCCCTCACCTCAAATCTGCTTGGTTCTGCAAAATCAACTCCTTTGCCTAACACTCACAGCCTGTCTGAACTTCCATCCATCTTTTCTGCCTTCTTTTCAGACAAAGTCCGCAACATACGCTCCAAACTGGATCAGACTCAATTCCAACCTGCACCTCCTGATCCCCAGTTCACTGGCACTCCTCTCTTTTCCTTCCATTCCACAAGTGAAAAAGGTATCATGACAATTCTGAAGGAAATGACTATAAAATCATGCGACCTTGATCCCATACCTGCTCCTGTTTTCTCACAATGCCTTCCACAACTTGTACCTATTATCACTAAAATAGTAAACTCATCTCTGGTGTCAGGAAATTTTCCATCAGCTCTTAAAACCGCAATAGTCACACCTCTACTGAAAAAGCACGACCTCGATCCCAACATTCTGAAGAATTATAGACCTGTCTCAAACTTACCCTTTGTCTCTAAAGTACTAGAAAAAGTTGTTCTCAAACAGCTCAACAGTCACCTTCATTCCCATGATTTCCTTCCCCCTTTTCAATCCGCCTATCGCCCCAACCACAGCACTGAAACCACCCTAGTCCACACTTTGGATACACTTCTACTTGCTTCTGATGCAGGAAAAATCTCCCTCCTCACTCTTCTTGACTTATCTGCAGCCTTTGATACTGTAGATCACTAAATTCTTCTTTCTCGCCTCCAAACTACGTTTGGTATTAATGGCACAGCCCTCACCTGGTTTACTTCATACCTCACATACCGATTCCAGAAGGTTATTGTAAACAAAATTCAATCAAAACCTGTCAAATTGGAATGTGGAGTCCCGCAGGGATCAGTCCTGGGCCCTGTTCTCATTACTTCTTAGCCGTCAGCGCCTGGGGTTTATCACAGTTCTTGATTAAACCATTGACGCTGGAGGCAACAGCAAGTGGGAGGCTGTATGACCAGTGGCTTTCCCACTCATGGAATTCCACTTTGCAGCTTAGTCTTTAGTGATCGACTATGACTCTCTGACTAGGAGGCTTGACTTGCACAGTCCTTATGTGCTGCAGCCCTGGGGGCTAGTTGGCCTTTGGAGAACATCTCCAACGCTGACTGTCCTTATGCACACTTGGCTGAGAGAGTGAGGATGTACTGTGGGCAAGGCATCTCCACTATAATCAAATTTCTGCCCAATTTCCGAAACAGCAGCTGCCTCCTCTGCTGTTTTGGAGGTCATCGTTGAACACGACGGACAAAACATACTCTCTACACTGCTCCACTCTCACATATAATAACCACCATATTGATCATCACTTCTATGGCGATGATACTCAGCTTCAGTGCAGTGATGCTGTTGAAAACTTGCCTTCCCTCCTGACAAATATGTCCTACTGCCTTCAAGACATTAAAAACTGGATGACTCAAAACAAGTTACAACTTAATGCCGATAAAACCGAAGCCATGCTCATAGGGACCCAACATAAACTTTCCTCCATCACAAAAACTTCAATAGAATTCAGCAATACGTCAGTCCCTTTGTCCAACTCTGTGAAGTATTTAGGAGTAGTTCTTGACAGCACACTCTCTATGACAAAATTCATTACACAGACCTGCGAGTCTTGCTACTATCAATTACGCGCATAAGCGCGATTCGCAAGCATCTGTCCACTGATGCAACCTCCAAGCTTGTACATCTCTCATTCTCTCACGTTTAGACTACTGTAATTCTCTTTTGGCTGGCCTACCAGCATCATCTATCCACTCTCTTCAACGCATACAAAATTCTGCAGCTCGACTGGTCCTAAGAAAGAAAAAATCTAACACATCACTCCTCTTCTGCGATCTCTTCACTGGCTGCCTGTCTCATAAAGACTGGAGTATAAGATCAATACCCTCTGTTTCAAATGTCTCCAGAAATCTGCACCCTCTTATCTCTGTAACTGTCATCACCTGTACACTCCATCCCGTTCCCTTCGTTCAGCCGCAGATACTTTGTGCTTTCGAACACCCAGATTCAAACAAACCACTGCTGGCCGTCGCTCTTTCTCTGTTTCTGGTCCATCCACCTGGAATGACCTCCCTCTTTCACTTCGCCAAAAGCCTTCACTTGATGCCTTCAAATCCAGCCTCAAAACACACTTATTTCCTACCTGAGACTTTTCCCCTCATATCTGTCCCTAATTTTCAACAGCATCCTTCACCTCCTAAGTGTTCGCGAGTGTGTGTGCGTGTCAAGTCAAGTCAAAATTTTATTTCCAGATGGTACATTGAATAAGCAATGCATTTGCTTTTTTTTCATCAAGCCATCTATCTAAGAACAAATTTCGTAATGATTATACTAAGACATTACATTATTGCATCATTTACCATTAAATTAAACCAGTAAAAAAAAAAAAAAGAGAAAAAATCGATAAGGAAATACATTGAAAATACAAATTACCACATATACATATACACGCACACACATACTCATGCACACCTGAGCGCGTGCGCGCTCACGTCCACACACACATTTAAATAAAAATGTTTTAAGAATTAAAAAAAGAAAATCATAAAACGTCAGGACAAACAAATTACTTCACTTACTGTTTCATCCATTTTTTCACGTTTATACTTTAGATAATAAAAAAGGTACAGGAATAAAACGTTAGAAAATACTAGGCATTCGTCATTACTGATAATATTACCTTCAATGACCTCCCTCCTCTCCTCCTCCACCAAGCAAACGTGTGCTTTTTATGCGCTCATACTTTTCAAATAGCGCTTTTTTAAAAATGACATATTCACACAATAAATATCAAAGCAAGAGAAGTCAAATAAGATTACAATAATGATTATTATAATATAGATACAATTATAACAACAATGCGTGTGCGTGTGTGTGTGTGTGTGTGTGTGCGCGTGTGCGTATGTGCGTGCGCGCGCATGGATTTGAAATCTGTTGTTCATTATGTTTAAGGAGAGTTGCATGCGTGTAAATGACTTGAGTGCAAGTGCTTCGATTTGCTTTTGTAAATTTTTTTTTTACAAGATTCAGGGCTATATAAATTCCATATATTATTATTATTACACACACACACACACACACACACACACACACACACACACACACACACACACACACTCGCGAACACACTTAGGTGTATCTCTTGACATTAATGTTCAGGTCAGTTAGGGATTATCTATTGTTAGATATACACTTATCTCTTTTCTTTAAATCATGTTGCCGTTGTTGTAGAAGGGGTTTTCCCCTTGTTTTGTTGATAGTCACTAATCAGGGCAAGGCTCGGATGAAAAAAAAAAGTATGCGAAATCTTATTCTGTTACCCTTGGAAAATAAAGATACTCTCTCTCTCTCTCTCTCCAATTTCATTGTAGCGATGCACATTATTGTTTAGAGGAAGAACATTACCTTAATTGTGTTATAGCAACTCGGAAACAGTATGTATCCATATCCAAAATATACCTTTCCTTTTCCAAAACAGCTTTAAATGTCCTATATGTTGTGTACCTGTCACGATCCCTAACAGCCCCATCCCATTCTTGCCTGAACATGTCAACAAGCCAATGTGTCCATGTTGCAAAGAAAAAAATCGAAAATGAACATTTCATATTTAAATGTGATGCGTATGAGGATCTACGTGCTAAATTTCTAAAAGAATCAGCCAAGCTTCCGTTTCATGCATTACTCAGGGCTACAAATCCAAATCACACGCACAATTTATCCAGGTTCGTGTTCCATGCAATTAACAGAAGAAAAATCTTCATTTTGGAAACAATGATCTAAATGTTGTGTTGCTATAATTTAATGAGAACGGCCATTGAGCAATTATTTTGTATGTGTGTGTGTGTGTGTGTGTGTGTGTGGTGACGTTTGTGCGCGCGCGTGCACGTTTGTATGTTTGTGCGTGCGTGCGTGCGCACGCGTGTATGTGTTGGTATGAGTGATTTGGAGGGGAGGGGGTTGAGTGTATGAGCGGATGGATGCCCATGCGCATGCATGCGTGTGTGTGTTCGCGCGCGCGCGCGTGCGGGTGTGTGTGTATGAAAGCAGGTGAGGAAGTAGGACTGTCGGATGAAAATTTGCATATTTTATGTGATTGAGAGGACATGTGATGAGTGAATATTGTTTTTGAAGTGATATCTTGCAATGTTTTGATTAACACCCCATTTTCTCTTTTTATGACATAAAACGTTACATGACATGAAAGAGCACAGTGTGATTCCTTCCCCCCCCCCCCCCCCCCCCCCATACAGCATTGTGTTAACATTGCAGTAGCCTAGGGCTGACATGGTTGTATTTGATGAATACATTTTTCTGGAGTGGTGAATCTTCTGAGAATGCAATAACTTGTGAGTATAGTAACTATTATGAAAATGCAAAAAACCCCAAAACTAATGAGCATTAATGATTTCAAATGTTATGATTTATGATGTGGTTGATGTTTGTATTTTGTATGTGAAAAGGTCTTAACATATCAGGTATAAATCCATCAATAACTTTGTTCACAGGTCTAGTATCTTTTTGTGGTATCCTGGGAAGCAGTTAAGGTGAACTGATTTTTGTCTCGCTTTTTCCCCCCACTGTGTTTTGTTTTGATTTTTGGCTTACGACAGTCTTTATTTAGTCATGACGTTCAAATATGCTTATACAAGAGTGTACATTTATGAGTGCACTCCAGGGTATTATGCCAAAGTCTTACCAAACTCATGTGACTTTTTTTTTCATTTTCCACTTTTTATCTTCAATTTTTTGCCCCTCAATGTGTATTGTGGCCAAAGGCCGATGTACATTAAACCATTTCAGAGTTCAGAGTTCTCTCTCTCTCACTCCTCCATTACTGAAAATCATAGAATGGACGACAAAAATCACAACACCACATGCACACGGGGACTAGATGCACAAAAGTACACGAGTGCCCAATCACAACCCTCAAAATAAACTAACACACTCTCTCTCTCTCTCTCTCTCTCTCTCTCTCTCTCTCTCTCTCTCTCTCTCTCTCTCTCTCTCTCTCTCTCTCTCTCTCTCAGTGGTGTTTATTTATTAAGCAGTAAAACCGAGTTTGGGATAAAACTGTTCTTGCATCGGAGAGTTCTCAACTGGGGGACCCTGAAACGATTCCGAGATGGGAGAAGCTCCTAGTACTTCGCTAAAACATGCATTATCATATGTGCAATTCCTCTTGCTTTTTTCACACGGCATTTATATAACTCAGTTAGTGTTGTGTGTGTGTGTGTGTGTGTGTGTGTGTGTGTGTGTGTGTGTGTGTGTGTGTGCTGCCCACAATCTTCTACATCCCTTGACAAGTTTATTGAATACGTTTTTGTATTCAACATTTAAACAGCCATAGCAACAAATAAATGAGGAACAAATCACAGACTAAATAAAACAGCAATAAAAACTTCGAAGAACTTGCACATTAACTTGTAGATTTTGAAGTGTATAAAGAAAAAAAGATACAGGACTGGCACTTCCTATTTCACAGTTCTAAGTTTGTTGTAAAATTCAGTTTGTCTTCAACGATATTTCCTAAGTACGCATATTCATTCACGTGCTCTACTTTCATTCAATCAATAAAAAGATCTGGAACAGGAACTGGGTCCTTACAGAACTCGGTCAACAGTTCTTTTGGGAGGTTTTTACATTCAAGTCGAGATAATTTTGTTTATACCATAAAGAAAAGTTATCAATCTTCTTAGAATACACACAGTGTGACTTTGGCAGGTCTACAAGAGTAGTGTCATGGGAGTATTTTATCAAGAGAGTGGTATCAGATCCAACATAATTATTCGTATAAAGAGTGAAAAGGACAGGTGAGTGAACTGTACCGTGTGGGGAAACCAGTGGAAGCAGACTTTACGGAGGAATTTGCGTTTTGAAAACGGACACACTGGGCTCGATTGATCAGAAAACTCATAATACCATAGAATTAGTCGAGGACATACATTTAGAGAAAGCAGTTTCAGTGTCAGAAGGGGTTGGGTGGCGTTAAAAGCAGATGAGAAATCAACAATGATAATACATACAAAAGAACTCGTATTTCTAAGAGAATATAGGCATGATGCAGCAAGGCAACTGTACCATCGTTAGTGCTCCTGCTTCCTTTATATGCCAACTGAGAGGAAGCAAACAGGAGGATTCGTTTTAGAATAATGCGTTCAAAACATTTCATAACTATAGGATCACAGTGGATCACAACACACAAGTGTGTTGACAGCATCATCTCTGCTGCTTCACCTGTGCTGATATCGATATTTGTTATCGGTATTTGTCCTGCTTGATTGCCGTTCTGCAGTTCTGCTTGTTTTCAAAGGGTACTGATTTAGTTTTCAGTTGTAGAGGTGTGTGCCAAACGTAAACACACACGAACAGAAAAAATCTACAATACTAAAAGAATCCAATTCTTTGGTATTCCTTTAAATCCATGATCAGATTACTTTAAATTCCTTTAAGGTTTATGAATGCTTTAGTTCAGAAAGTTTTTGTGAAGTTGTGTGATATACTAGATCTAAAAGCAACTGAAATTTTCCGTTTTCTGATAATAATTTTGACTCTGTTGAAAAGATCTTTGAATTGCATAAACATAATTATCACAGTCAGATTGTTTCAATGAGCGTTAATTTCAAAATCAATTGATGTAGACAAATGACCCATTCGGATCAGAACAACTGTAATTGATTAACTGATTTATTTCTACAGCTGACAGTGGTTTCTTAACCCTATAAGAAATCCTGTCTAAGTGTGCTATATTAATACATTTATTTTAAGGTATTTCTGTAAAGATAACTTCAAGCGTTGATTTTGAATTCACGTGCTTACCTTCATTTTATTACAACGATGATGGGGTTGTTTTTTGTTTCTTTATTGATCAGCTCAGACTTTGCTTCTGCATATTCAGACCAGAATTCACGTATTCATCTTTATACTAGTAAACTGAGTAGTCGCTTATGTGTGTGTTCATCTTGATCAAAAGTATTTTCTGCCAGAGATATAATTATTTGATTGTGTCTTTATGTTCATGAGTGCAAGAGGAGCCAAGTAGCCTAGTTCAAGTGAGTGAGTGTGTGTGTGTGTGTGTGTGTGTGTGTGTGTGTGTGTGTGTGTGATGTGTGTGTGTATGTGTGTGTGTGACTAGGAGGTATGGGAGGTTGTCCATATGATTAGTATTCATTTCTGTGTCATTACATATCTTGTATCATGTCCCTCCACACTTAGTGTCATCAGACCTTTAAAAATGGAAGGACAGGGAAGGAAGCAGGAGTGCGCAACCGTTTTAAAAACTTTTTCAAGAGCATAGAGACTAAAAAAAAATCCAGATTATGGAATAAACATGTGCATCTTTTGATGCCAAATTTGTATTATAGCATTTTAGCCAGAAACCTTTTCTTTGGCCTACCCCAGTCCAAAATTCAAAACCATCGTTTATCTCTTATAGAAAGCCGTGAGGTATACACTACTGCAAAATATGTTTAAAATTCAAAGTGGAGACCGTGCAAAAGTTTCGAGGAATACAACGGCACACACACACACACACAACACACACACAACACACCAAAGGGAGAAATAATGAGAGCTAACTAGTACAAGTCAGTTAGGTTTACGTGCACCCCAGCGTATTATGTGCTTACTGAGGTGTAATAAATTGCCTCTGAACAGCAAGGTCCATCCAAAACAACAAAAAGAGAACCCATGCTCTAAATAACGTGATAAATAATGAATTGAAGATCTGTGTAATTTGATGTTGGTCTGTCCCAAATATGTTACCCTTCCTAAAAAGCTTTTACCACTGTATTACTACTGCTTTCCGTCACAATCTGAGCTACAATTATTATGTGACAACATGACAGAGAAATAGGTATTCAAAACTGCAGTGTAGATAATGGCATCCTTAAAACTTAGGAACGAAACCATTCCTGCCTGAGAGTTTCTTGTTCACATTCTCTGAAACGATATGGACACGTTATGTCAGTCTGTTGCTCTGTAACGTAACTGTTCACCATGCATAATATCCACGTCTAGTGTTCATATAGGCCAGATGGCCTGCAAAAACTGAATAAAACCATTATTGTCACACACACACACACACACACAAAATGCTGTGGAGCAGATGGGTGTAAATTCAA
>CM054136.1:30313707-30331207 GCA_028751875.1 Rapana venosa
GATAGATCACATAGAAAAACTGTCATCTTTGAAGTTATGAAACTTCCTGATAGATTTTACAGAAACACTGTTCTCTTTGAAGTTATAAAACCTCCTGAAAGTTTACATAAAAACACTGTTATCTTTGAAGTTATAAAACCTTTTGGTGTATTACATAGAAACAGTGCCAGTTTTAAAATTTATAAAACCTTTTGATAGATTACATAGAAACACTGTCATCTTTGAAGTATCAGACGTGTACTCTGCTCTGATCAGTTTCCCTCCTCTGGCTGGCTCAGGCTGTTGAGCATTGTCAGGCTTTTTTGACTCACACCCAGGCCCAATTCATTTGCCTCGCAATCTGACGACCCCGGTTTGATTCCAGTTCAAGGGATATTTTCCCCTGGAGTTAACATCAGTGCAGACTCCACTCTCCCCAAAAGTCCCTCGGATGAAACTATAAACCGAGGCCCCGTGTGCGAACGCATGCAGAACATCTTGTGCACACATTAAATCCTGTTCCGCTTTTCGTAAAAGTAGGCCATTGTGTGTCGTTGGGAATAGATGACAGAATTTACAAAACCGCATACACACGGGGACTGGATGTAAAATAGCACATAAGTGCTTATTCCATTATCCTCGATATAAAAGAATTAAAAATACACAAAAAACAAAACTAATGTACTTTTATCTTTAGCAGAGTGTAAATAGGGAATGAATTGCCACTTCACTTCAGTGAGAAAGATAGACAAAAGAAAGACATGTCAAGTCTGCCCACCGCTTCTCCAGCGTGCTGCTCATGATCTTCCCCGTCGTTTGTGGCGCCTAACAACTGCCTGGTAGACAGACATAGAAACAGTGTCAACTGTAAAGTTATAAAACCTACTGATATATTACAAAGAAACACTGTCATCTTTAAAGTTAAAAAAAACTTCCTTATAGATTACATAGAAACACTGTCATCTATGAAAGTGTAAAACCTCCTGATAGATTAACATAGCACCACTGTCATCTATGAAACTGTAAAACCTCCTGATAGATTAACATAGCAACACTGTCATCTATGAAAGTGTAAAACCTCCTGATAGATTAACATAGCAACACTGTCATCTTTGAAGCTATAAAACCTCCTGATAGATTAACATAGCAACACTGTCATCTTTGAAGCTATAAAACCTCCTGATAGATTAACATAGCAACACTGTCATCTTTGAAGCTATAAAACCTCCTGATAGATTCACATAGCAACACTGTCATCTTTGAAGCTATAAAACCTCCTGATAGATTCACATAGCAACACTGTCATCTTTGAAGCTATAAAACCTCCTGATAGATTAACATAGCAACACTGTCATTTTTGAAGCTATAAAACCTCCTGATAGATTCACATAGCAACACTGTCATCTTTGAAGCTATAAAACCTCCTGATAGATTCACATAGCAACACTGTCATCTTTGAAGCTATAAAACCTCCTGATAGATTAACATAGCAACACTGTCATCTTTGAAGCTATAAAACCTCCTGATAGATTCACATAGCAACACTATATCTTTGAAGCTATAAAACCTCCTGATAGATTCACATAGCAACACTGTCATCTTTGAAGCTATAAAACCTCCTGATAGATTCACATAGCAACACTGTCATCTTTGAAGCTATAAAACCTCCTGATAGATTAACATAGCAACACTGTCATCTTTGAAGCTATAAAACCTCCTGATAGATTCACATAGCAAAACTATCATCTTTGAAGCTATAAAACCTCCTGATAGATTAACATAGCAACACTGTCATCTTTGAAGCTATAAACCACTCCTGCTGATGGCGTAGGTGGTTGATAGTTTACACAGAAACACTGTCATCTTTAATGTTATAAAAACCTCCTGATAGATTACATCAAAAACAGTGTCATTTTGAAGCTATCAAATCTAAGTAGATTACAAAGAAAATGTACCATCTTTGAAGCTATAAAACCGCCTGAGTAGATTACATAGCGACATTGTCATCTTTAAAGCGATAAAAACCTTCTGATTCATTTCAGCTATAAGTAGCACTTAAGAACCTTCCTTGGATTTATCTGTGTATTGATTCTCTCTCTGATTGTTAACAAAAGTGAGTTCATAACTAATATGTTTTGTAAAAGCTTACAATTTACTCTTCAATGAAAATATGAAAACAACAAGCCCCAATTTCCAATACACTTCTGCGTCTGTGATGAGTTGATGTGACAGCCTTGGGGGCTGGAGGTTCACGGGAAGAGGTGGTTGGAGGGAACATGTGGTGGTCGCACTACCTTAGCTGGGTGTCTCACTTAGTCTGGCTCTGCAAATGAGCTAGTAATGTCCCTAGTAGTGGGCTTATAGGGCGGTGTCCTGCATTTGATAGCTCATAACAGGGACCAATGGACATCACCAAAAGTGGACGCCACCAAAGTAACCCAGCAGCAGTGCACGGTTCCTCTGGTTGCTGAAGGTCAACACTGATGAGCTCCCTGTGGACTTCTGACAGAGGATACAGCGTGACGAGCCTAGGTGTGGCTGATGCGGAGATACTAGAATGAGCGGCGTGCATGGGAACAGCAGGACAGGAAAGTCATAGAAGATGAAGCAGCAAAAATGTACTCATATATTATCTTAAAGCTTATAATTTATTGACAAAGAAAAAAAACTGCACAGAAATATGAATTAATATACTGGCATATTGATGTAAAAGCTCTGAAATATACAGTTAAAGGAAACACTATTAGAAAAGGTGATTAAAAATGCTAAGATATCGTACAAGGTTTACAATTCATCGATTAGGGAAAACGGAGAATGTCATGCATAAAACGACAGAAAATAGCTCAAAGCAGCCAAGAGAACAATACAAACAAATGAACTACAGAGTGAATACTTTGAGTCAACCGCGCTGTTCTTACAACCTAGGAGATAGAATACAGGAGCATACATTCTCTGTGGTTGAACCCCCCCCCCCCCCCAAACCCAACGAAACTGCGACAGTTGCTTAAACGAACAGCAGAGAAGTAGAGCAGTAAGGGTAATAAGCAAGACAAAAAAATGACAGGCGAAGAAACAGAACAGGAGTAAAGAAAACTTATAAAAATGAGGAAATTTTCAACGCCAAATTTTCAGAATGCACGATACTGTTCAGAGGAGACCCCTGTATCCCCACTAAGAAAGTTTGTTTTTAACTGAAACACAGATTGGTGACCACATGACAAACAGGGAGGGAAAGAAAGATCTTACTCTTTCAGACTGTGTCGTCTGTTGTCATTTTTCGACCCGAACAGGAGCTGAAAATGATACAGGACAAACTTGATCAGACTCAGATTTTCAACCTGTAAGTCAGTCATTTCATCGATTAATCAATCAACCAACTCACTAATCAATCAGCCCCTTAGGTGGTGAGAGCACTGACGTGGAGTCATACAGAGACAGTGTTTTCACACACCTATACCATCAGCAGGGATGGGCAAGGGCACACATCTTCTGCCTATTTCTGAGGGACTACCTTGGCTGTGTCTTAAGGATGGCTTTGGTGAGTCGAGTGAGTGGTAAAGGGTTTGCTGACAACGAGTGAGTGGTAAAGGGTTTGCTGACAACGAGTGAGTGGTAAAGGATTTGCTGACAACGAGTGAGTGGTAAAGGGTTTGCTGACAACGAGGGAGTGGTAAAGGGTTGGCTGACAACAAGGGAGTGGTAAAGGGTTGGCTGACAAGGGAGTGGTAAAGGGTTTGCTGATGAGGGAGTGGTAAAGGGTTGGCTGACAACAAGGGAGTGGTAAAGGTTTGCTGACAACGAGGGAGTGGTAAAGGGTTTGCTGATGAGGGAGTGGTAAAGGGTTGGCTGACAACGAGGGAGTGGTAAAGGGTTTGCTGATGAGGGAGTGGTAAAGGGTTGGCTGACAACGAGGGAGTGGTAAAGGGTTTGCTGATGAGGGAGTGGTAAAGGGTTGGCTGACAACGAGGGAGTGGTAAAGGGTTTGCTGATGAGGGAGTGGTAAAGGGTTTGCTGACAACGAGGGAGTGGTAAAGGGTTTGCTGACAACGAGGGAGTGGTAAAGGGTTTGCTGACAACGAGGGAGTGGTAAAGGGTTTGCTGACAACGGAGCATAGTGGGTAGCAGAATCCGGGAGTGTGCCGTCTCTAAAACCTGCAGTGGTGCTGCACAGGCTTTGTTCTTAAGTGACGTGTCACTTAACTTGGGTTTTGGTTCATCTCTCCCAGTTTGGTACTCCACGCATCTGTGATTATTAGTGCGTCCTCCTTTTGCAGTGCGGTTGAGTATCATCAATTAACCAATCACTCGAATCACTCGCATAAATAATCGATCTATTGATCAATGATTTTATCAAGAAACCGTCCAGCCAGCCAGCCAACCAACCAACGAGCCGATGAACCAACCAAGCAAACAAGCCAACTATCGAGCCACTCAACCAACCAACACTCAATCTATATATCAAAGATGGAACCAATCAAATCACTAGAAGCAAGCAAGCAACTAACGAGCTACTGAATGAACCAACCAACCAACCAACACTCAATCCATCAATCAAAGATGGAACCAACCAAATCACTATAAGAACCAGAACGAAATCCACAAAATAAACAGGAGACAAACCCCCTCCTCCCCTTCCCCGCCCCTCTCACCCCCCCCCCCCCCCCCACGGCCCAGCCCCCCCCCCTTACATAGCAGCAGAAAAACAGAACAGTGACCAGTGCCCCCCCTAGGGCGAAGAGCAGCTCTTCGGCAATGGTGACGGGGGGCGGGGACTCATCAGCGCTGACGTCCATCATCTCGCCATGGGGGCCTCCGTGTAACTGCACTTTCTCTCCAGGGTGCAGGTGCACGTGCTTTTCCTCATGATGTACGGGGGGTTTCCCCAAGTGAAGTGCTACATCGTGTGAAGCGTGTGCATGGTGGTGTTCGGCTCCTGCGGTGTGTGCATGGTGGTGTTCGGCTCCTGCGGTGTGTGCACGGTGGTGTTCGGCTCCTGCGTTCGCGAGTCCTCCGGAAGCCTTCTTTTCAGGGTCCACCTCCACTTTGCCGTGGTCGTCTAGATGGATGATGTGGTGCTCCTCGCCGGGTGCTTTTTCGCCCTTTGACACAGGACACAGCCAGCTTATTGCAAAGTGAAAGGGTTTGGGGTTTTTTGGGTCAACTTTTTTAGTTTTTCAAAACTGAAGATAATAATGAAAAAGTTGTATGTATTAGATACCACCTTACCATCTTTTTGTTCATACAGCTGCCCCCTCAAAATAACAACAACAAAAACAATCCAACAACAGTGAAATAACAAATTTAAACAGAAGAACCAACAAATAAAAAACAAAGCAAAAAACAATAACAAATAACACACACACGCACACCTGAACCCAAAGAAACACAAAATCCTCACAATATATTCAGTAGTGTTCACTATAGACCACGCAATTCTTCTCTCCCGTCTTCAAAAAAAACGTTCGGTGTTACTGGCACAGCCCTCACCTGGTTTAATTCATACCTTACTGACCGATTTCAGACAGTTGCAGTAAACAAGATTCAATCAATACCTGCCAAACTGGAATGCGGAATCCCACAGGGATCAGTTCTAGGCCCTGTTCTGTTCACTCTTTACACTGCCCCACTGTCACATATAATAAAACGTCATCAAATCAACCATCATTTTTACGCAGATGACTCTCAGATTCAAAGCAGTGTTACTCCTGAAAATCTGCCTTCTCTCCTGGCAAATATGGCCCACTGCTTTGAAGATATTCAAAACTGGATGACACAGAACAAATTACAGCTAAATGCAGATAAAACCGAAGCCATGCTCGTAGGGACCAAACACAAACTCTCTTCCATTACAACAGCTTCAATAGAACTCGGCAATGCATCAGTCCCTCTATTCACTGCTGTGAAGTATCTAGGTGTTGTTATCGACAACACACTCTCTAAGCAAAAATTCATCACCCAGACCTGTCAGTCGAGCTACTATCAGTTACGGCGTATTAGTGCAATTCGAAAGTACCTGTCCACCGATGCAACAGCCAAACTTGTCACTTCTCTCATTCTTTCACGTCTGGACTATTGCAATTCTCTTTTGTCTGGTCTGCCAGCATCATCTATCCACTCCTTTCAACGTATACAAAACTCCGCAGCTCGACTAGTTCTCAGAAAGAAAAAAATCGGAGCACATTACCCCCCTCTTGCGATCTCTCCACTGGCTGCCTGTGCCACAGAGAGTAGATTATAAGATCAGTGCCCTCTGTTACAAATGTCTCCACAAAACTGCAACCTCCTACCTCTGTGAATGTCTTAACCTGCACACTCCTTTACGTTCCCTCCGCTCTGCTGCAGATATCTTGTGCCTAGGAATACCTAGATTCAACCAATCTACCGTTGGCCGCCGCTCTTTCTCTATTTCGGGTCCATCGACCTGGAATGAGCTCCCTCTCTCTCTTCGCCAGAAGCCTAGCTATAACACTTTTAAATCCAGCCTCAAGACATATTTGTTTCAAACCTAAGATTCCCCCCCTCCTGTTTCATATCAGAACTATCCCACCCTTCACTAACCCATGTCCTATCACCCTGCTTAAGTATACGACCTCTGTGTGTGTGTGTGGTGTGTGTGTGTGTGTGTGTGTGTGTGTGTGTGTGTTTTGAAAAAACATTTTATTATTGCAATTCTATTTAATAGATTTTGTCTGCAGCATATCATGTTTGTAATATCTGTTTGAACTATTGATTATTTGTCATTGGTTGTATGACTGTGTAAGATTAGGTTGAATGCATGCGCTTTGATTTGTCTTTGTAAGATATAGCGCTATATAAGTTCCATTTATTATTTATTGTTATTAGTGTAAGATATGTACTAAAACTTGTCCAATACTCTGTTAGTCTGCTACAGGTATGATAAATACTTTACAATGATGATGCATGGTGTACAAAGTATATGAGAGAACTGTGTAGTGATGATGTTACAAACTCTATGAGAGAATATAGCCTGCGAGGTATGGGGAAAAATACAGTTATGAAGCTAAAATCGATGAAAATGCCATTTACTTTCCAGGACAAGCACTTTTTGTCTTGTGAATGCACCACTCAAGGATGTCAGAAAAAGCCACAATCTATAATATAGGAGGGTCAATCTGAAAGTTCTTAGCCACAAAAAAGCTACACTTACTTGCATTCCGTTAATGCCAACTTTTCAAAGTACCCTCCCTGAGCTTTGATGCAACAGGCCAATCACTGAAACCAGCTCTTTCACACTCCAGACCACGTGACTTAATCTCTACCGTCAACTGCCCTCGTGAAGGCTGGGATGACGTCCTGGGGACTCTCATAACGGGTCCCCCGCAGCTGCTTCTTGACATGTGGAAATAAGAAGAAGTCACATGGAGCCAGGTCTGGAGAGTAAGGGGGATGAGACATCAGCTGGACACCCTCGCTGGCTAGAAACTCCCTGGTGGCTGCAGCAGTGTGGACAGGGGCAGGCACTGTCATGATGAAGGGGGATGCCGGACTTAGGACGTCGGGTACATATAGCATGCAGCACCTGGGGGAGGCATGGATGCGGTTACGGGGCGTCTTTCCTCCAGAGGAATGGCTGTGGTGTGTCCGGTTTTAGCAATGTACGAGGCAGCCATCTGTTTACTGGTGCTCCTCGATCTTTTGAATCTTAGAGGCGGGGTGTCTCCTGGAGAGAGCCAGACCGACGACTGGGCTTTCGTCTCAGGATCAATCTGGTACACCCAGATTTCAGCACCACTTCCGATGCTCCACGTTGAGTTTGCGCGTCCACTGTCGTAATTCTCAAGCATAGTCAAGCACCATTGCCCTTCTGCTCTTCAGTCAGCTGATGTGGCATCCACATAGCACATCGCTCGTGGACACCTAGCTGATGATGTAAAATCTCATTCAAGGCAGACATACCAATTCCAAGTATGTCTTGAAGATCTTTGCATGTGATTCGTGAGTCTTCTCTGGTCAGTTCTTTGACACGGGTGGCATTCTCTTGTATGGCAGCAGAAACAGGTCGGCTACAATGGTTCTCATCATTAAAATGACCTCTACCAAATCCAAACTCCCGGAACCACCTGCTAACAGTTGATTTTCCTAGGGCAATGGACCCAAAAGCTTCACACAAGTTAAGCCCCTTTTCAGGTCGTAACAGATCATGGCTCGAAAATCACGATTTTCAAGGTCCAAGGTCAAATATTGTATTAGCCTGATGATGTAGAAACTTTATTGTTGGCGCTGTTGATGGCGTAATACTCTTATGAAACAATCAACATTTTTACCTAGCACTTGCATGAGCAGCTTGGCTAAGAACTTTCATAGGGATCATCGTACAACTCGTGTGCTCCTGGTTTCGGACCAACAGGCAAGGATCCAGGGATGGTCTAACGCTCTGTGTGTGTGTGTGTGTGTGTGTGTGTGTGCGTGTGCGTGCGCGCGTGCGTGCGTGTATGTGGGGTTGCAGGGGAATGTCTGAGTGTAACAAAAGAAGAAGACGAAGACGAAGAGAAGAGGAAGAAACAGAGGAGGAGGAGAAAGAAGAAAAGAAGAAGAAGAAGAAGAAGAAGACAAGAAGAAGAAGAAGACGACGAACGACGAAGAAGAAACGCAGACGAAGAAGGAGAGGAAAAAGAAGAAGATAAAAGAGAAGAAGAAGAAGAAGAAGAAGAAGAAGAAGAAAGAAAGAAGCTCACAGTTTCAATGTTAGTGCCGTGGCCGGTTTGGGTGATGACAATGTCCGTTTCGTCAAGGCGCTCAGTTGACCGGGCCTTTTTGAAGCCTCTCCGACCCTTTGGGTTCACTGACCTCTTCTTGTCTGTGGCGATGGAAAAGAAACGGCTAGAGGACTGCTCTTCTACCATCAACAATAGCATGACTATACACATTTGCTTTCATCACTTCGATGTTCAAGAAAGCAATGCCCCTCTCCTGTGCAGGTATTGTGTGTGTGTTTTTTTATATTTTTTTTTTAAATCCCTGATGATGTGATAACTCACCTGTCGGCATCACCAGGTACGGTAACGTTAGCCGCTGCGGTCAATGACGCTAAGATGGTTTTCTTTCTTTCTTTGTTCCGGGCTTCGCTAGCTTTGCTGATTTCACGGGTTCTTATGCTACTGGATTCGGTGATGTTTTCAGTGAGGCAAGCTGGTGGTCTGCCTTTTTGTTCTAGGCCTCTGTGTTGCCTTGAAAGACAGTCTTCTTAAGGTCAATCTCTTGGTTTCGTAGCGCATGGCCTACATATCTCAATTTCCTTTCATTTATGGATAGCAGCATTCCTTACCAGCTGAAAATAACATAAATGAATTGGCTGATATGGCCTGTTGCGCTATATGGCTGTTAATCAAGGACACAAAGAAAAGTCGACGAGAAAAGAATGGAAGCAGCTGAGATGTGGCTTTTTAGAAGGCTGCTCAGGGTCAGTCAGCTGGACAGGTAAAGCAGCAAACGAAAGCATACTGCACAAACTGGGAACAGCAAGAAAGTATATCATAGCCAAAAGAAAGGACATTAAACTAGGTGGGCCATGAGCTATGAAACCAAGATAGGGACTTCACGAAGACTGCTCTAAAGGCAACACGGAGGAACAAAAGAGGGGCTGACCACCAGCTTCTCCCGAATCCAGAAGTTTGAGAAGCCATGAAGTCAGGGGCGCCAACGAAGACCGGGGCAAAAAGGGAGGAGGAGGATCATGTGGGTGTCATTGAGTGTGGCAATATATTTCATGCCTGGTGACGTGGACAAGGTGAGAGGGAGACTTGATCCATCAGCCTGTGAGAGGGAGACTTGATCCATCAGCCTGTGAGAGGGAGACTTGATCCATCAGCCTAACTACAACTGCTAAAAGTGGGCATTTTCCCCTTATTGTTATTAACTGAGTGTAAAATACAGACAGCAGCTCACGTGCATGGTTTACGTTGAATAGCATGTACACTGCACATATTTGTTTGTGAAGGTTACAACTGCAAAGTTTTTTTTTCTTTTGACAGTGAAAACTGACTAAGAATCCGAAAATTTTGCACAACTTGGTCACGTACGGAATTTCCAAACCCAAACTGTACTTAAGAAATTGAAAATGAATAAAATGATGTTTTTCTTAGCCAGTTAATCTTTTTCTTGAATAGTTCAAAACTTCTTTTGCTTTTTATGATAACAGTATAAAATTAATCAGTCAGTTCACATAACATCCTACGTTTATAGGAGTGTGTTTTTTAATATACTTTCTACATACTTTGGATTTCTGACTGAAATTGTTGGCTTTCTGACAATAAACTTTACTACAATCTTTGGATTTCTGACCACAAAATTTACTACAAACTTTGCTTTTCTGACTAATAGCTTTACTACAAACTTAAACAAATTTCTGACTACAATCCATATTTCTGACTACAAACCTTGGATTTCTGACTTCAGACTTTGGATTTTTGACTCCACACTTTGGCTTTATGACTGAAAACTTTGGATTTATGATTAAAACCTATAGATTTCTGACTAGAACATTTCATTTTCTTTCTACTACAAACTGTGGATTTCTGACTAAAAACATTCATATTTTTTCTACAAACTGTGGATTTCTGACTACAAACTGTGGATTTCTGACTACATACTTTGGATTTCTGACTACATACTGTGGATTTCTGACTACATACTTTGGATTTCTGACTACATACTTTGGATTTCTGACTACATACTTTGGATTTTTGACTACATACTTTGGATTTTTGACTACATACTTTGGATTTGATTTCTGACTACATACTTTGGATTTCTGACAACAAACTTAACTACAATCTTTGGATTTCTAACCACAACATTTACTTCAAACTTTGCTTTTATGACTACAAACCATACTACAAATTTTGTATTTCTGAATACAAACTGTATTTTTGACGACAAACTTTGGATTTCAGACTACATATTAAGTAAAGTAAATATGGTTTAGATTTCAGACTGCCAATTCTGGATGTTAGACTACAAATTCGGGATTTCAGACAAATTACAAACAGATTTCAGACTATTAAATATATACGATCATAAAGTCATAATTATACGATCACAACAGCTTTTAAATTTTTTTAAAGAAAGAACAGAGTGGGGATATACGTGGAAGAGAGAGAGAGAGAGAGAGAGAGAGAGAGAGAGAAGAGAGAGAGAGGAGAGAGAGAGAGAGAGAGAGAACAATGAACAAATTTTATTGGAGAAAGAAACAGAGAGAGACAGAGAGAGAGTAACAGAGAGAGACAGAGAGAGTATCCAAGTTTCCGTGCCTAGTTCAACGTGTTGAAAAATATAACAGAACAGAAACAAAAAATGATCTGAACGTAGAAACCATAAGACAAATCCTTTACACTGAAAATTCCCAATCTCCCCTCAAATAAACAAACAAAATCAACAACCAAAAACCAACAACCTCCCCACCCCCACCACCACATACCAGTGAAAAAAAATCAAAGCAGAACACTGCAACAAAATTATGAATGTCGTCATAACTGAAACGAACGCAACAGTTGTTTTTTTCGCCCGAAAGAGCTCATAGACTTCGAGAATGGTTTTTCACTTGAACTCCAACTTCGGATAAGACACTTGAGATTTGACAACGTTTTAAACAGGAAGAGTCTTTATCAAAACATATGTTATATTTTCAACAGGAACGTCTGGCACGAAAACTTGGTACTCCCTCCCCCCCTCCCCCGTCCTCCAACATGCATGTTTTTAGAACAGGACTTAACAACTAAAATCCAAGTCAATAAGGAAGGCAGTAATCAACATGTGTGAGCACCGCTGACAGTCATCTCGCAGTCGATGAAACTCTTTTGGGCATTAAAGCGACGGGGAGGAAACACTTATACGTACAGGTAGCGTAGTCATTGACAGCCACAGACATGATGGGGTCATACTGAAGCAAGACGTCCTCATCAGCGCGGGTGTCCTCCAAGGCCAAGGGGTTTCCCAAGGCTGCAGCCCCTGAAGATTGTTCGATAGTATGCAGACTGGAGAACATGCTGCGCATATCATCCAATTCTGGTTTCCTCGTATCTTCGTCGTCTTCATCATCGTCGTCAGCTTCATCATCACCATCGTCATCATCATCATCATCCTCTTCAAGATTATCAAACAATGCCGTCACTTTTACCTTCGATTTCTCTTCGGTTTTCTGACGTGATCTATGCCTATTTTTCTTGCGATCTTTGTTCTTCCGGGAGGCTTTTGTCTTCTTTCTGGATGTCCTGGCACCTCCTTGCTTTTCGCTGTTGTCGCCATCCATTGGGGGTAGCTTTACCTCAACCTTTAGGCTGTCAGGTTGCTCTTTTGGACGCGTTATTTCTGGCGAGTCCTTGCCCTTTTCTCCTGGCTCTTTACCGGCCTGCATCCACTCATCCTCCTTATTTTTCGCATTGACATTAGCTCCGTTATTAGTTATAAGGATGTTCACTTGGTTGGGTTCATTACTTCTGATACTATCCTTTCCTTCATCGGGCTCTCTTCCATCATCGGGTTGGTCAGAGTTCTCCATCTGATCCAAATTGTCATCGTCTTTCTCATTAAACACAGGTTTGGCATCGTTCGTGTCGCTGTTCTTTGTCATATTTCTGATAATCTTAACATGGACTGTGTTAATGTTTGGCTTGGCGGTCTTGACACTTTCGACGCTTCTGGTATCGTTGCCGGAGGTATCATCATTCTGAAACATCGGTTGCTTATTGACTTCACTGATTTCTTCAGTGTGCTCAGAATTGTTCAAATCCGACAATTTATCGTTTTTCATGGCAGTTACCTGAACTGATGCTTTGGCATTTTCCTCAGAAAGAGCCTTACTATTGTCCTTGGGAGGTGCATTACCATCTTCCGTCGGAGGTGCATTACTATCTTCCATGGGAGGTGCCTTACTATCATCATCGGGAGGTGCCTTACTATCTTCCGTGGGAGGTGCCTTACTATCTACCATGGGAGGTGCCTTACTATCTTCCATGGGAGGTGCATTACTATCTTCCATGGGAGGTGCATTACCATCTTCCATGGGAGGTGCATTACTATCTTCCTTGGGAGGTGCATTACTAGTTTCCTTGGGAGGTGCATTACTATCTTCCTTGGGAGATACCTTACTATCTTCTATGGGAGGTGCCTTACTGTCTTCCATAGGAGGTGCCTTACTGTCTTCCTTGGGAGGTGCCTTACTATCTTCCATAGGAGGTGCCTTACTATCTTCCATGGGAGGTGCATTACCATCTTCCATGGGAGGTGCCTTGCTATCTTCCATGGGAGGTGCCTTGCTATCTTCCATGGGAGGTGCCTTGCTATCTTCCATGGGAGGTGTCTTACTATCTTCCTTGGGAGGTGCCTCAGTATCTTCCATGGGTGGTGCCTTACTATCTCCTTTTGGAGGTGCCATACTATCTCCTTTTGGAGGTGCCATACTATCTCCTTTTGGAGGTTCCTTACTATCTTCCTTGGGAGGTGCCTTACTATCTTCTTGTGGAGGTGCATTAGTATCTTTCATAGGAGGTGGCTCAGCATCTTTCATAGGAGGTGGCTCAGCATCTTTCATAGGAGGTGGCTCAGCATCTTTCATAGGAGGTGGCTCAGCATCTTTCATAGGAGGTGGCTCAGCATCTTTCATAGGAGGTGGCTCAGCATCTTTCATAGGAGGTGTCTCAGTACCTTCTGCTGCAGGAGCTTCGCCACCTTTCGCGGCAGGTGTCTCAGTGGTTTCGGACAACAGTGTACTCTCATGAACTGATATTTTGGTGTTGTGCTGTGGGCCAGCTTTTTCAGATGGAGATTTTTCTCCAGCTTTTTGGGGGTCGACATCTTCTGTGATCTTCACAACAATCTCTTTTTTCTTTTCGCCTTCTTTCGTTTTTTCTGAAGGTGTGTCGATGTTTTTTTCACTCTCGCGATCTTCCTCGCTGCTTTCTGTTTCCGTCTTCTGAGTCGTGTCTTCTCCGTTTTCTTCTGGATTTGCGTCTTCTGGAGTAACATCTGTGTCCTCGGCACTCTCTTCAGAAGAGGGGGCCTTGTCCAGCTCATGTAGGGCTGCGTCTTCCGCGTTCGCTTCCTCCGTTCCTGTCGTTTCCGCCTCCCCGTTTTCTTCTGGCTTTGTCTCCTCTGAGGGGCTACTTTCGTTTTCGTCACTGTCTTGTGGTGCCTGTGTGTTTTGATCACCGCCGGCATCTTCCTCGGCATTCTGAGTCTCTTCTGTATTTTCCTCCGCCCCCTTCCCCGCTTCGTCATCAGGCACACGACGGAAAAGTCTGCGAGTCTTACTAACGCTATCAGCATGCTTTTTCTTTCTAGGAGTCGTCGTCATTTGTTTAGAGAACTTATTCGACAGTTTTATGCTAAGCTTCTTACGTTCTGTGTTATTACCTGTTTCTCGCTTGCTGCGTGCGGGGACCTGCAACAACAACAACAAGAAAAGGGGGGGTTGTGTTAGTTAGTCTGCAGCGTATTTATGGAGGACGATCAAACTGTAGGCATGACCAGAAAGAAAGCGGGGTATGATGAGTACAGGGATGGTAGTAGCATTGCTGAGAGGTAACAGCACAGTATGAACAAAGGAAAACAGAGAAACATGCAATACTTCGAAACAAATACTCGGACTACCTGGGGTATAAAGAATGGAACATACAATTCTCACATCAAATTATTATCCTGTTGTTTCGAATATACCGGCATTTTCTTCAAACTAAAGATAGCATACTTTAGTACAGTGCTTCACGAAAGTTTATTCCAAATTTCACGGGTGAAAATGTGTAAAAAGCATGTATGTTATTGTCTGTAATCGCATGCATGCGCGTACGCCCTTGTGTGTATGTGTGTTATCTGTGCGCGCGCGTGTGTGTGTGTGTGTGTGGTGCGTGCGTGCGTGCGTGCGTGGTGCGTGTGTGTGTGTGTGTGTGTGTGTGTGTGTGTGCGTGTGCGTGCCTTTCCTCAATAATGCCACATTGTCAGACTTTCAACTATTCATTGATAGTCCTCATTTACTAGTTCTCATGTACAAGTTGGTTTTGCTGCGTAGCAGTCCCTGCCAAGCTGTCTGGCTGAAGGAACCACTGCTTCACAAGTCACACAGGGTTTCCTCCCTCCACTTCACCAGTCACAGTGAGGTCTTTGCCAGATGAAGGTCACTCGCCTGTCATTTCCTTCCAAAGTCTCAGATATTATTGAAAGCATTTGCCGTCTGACAGTTCTAGAGACTCCATGGAGCTTAAGTGCACTGGTTCTGAAAATCACACTCATCTTCTGAAGTCGGAGCATGGCTGCCTGTATCTGTATGGCGAGGTACTTAAAAAATTGGTCATACGCGCAATTTTCTCATCCGGTGTGTATCTACAATTCTACACTGATTCTGAGGGGGATGAACGAGTCAGAGTGCTTATTGTGGATGACTCCTTGGTTGTTAAGCTGTATTCTGCGCGCTCCACGTCACGCACTGAACAGTCAAGTGAGTGATAAGATTGTCAGGAGTTTGGGTCATGCGGGAGGTCACAAGGTTATGGCATCTCTCTGTAAAGAAGACCACAGTTGCACAGGTATTGTTCTGAGAGTCTTTCGCTCTCTAACTGAACACCCCAGTTAAACAATGTGAAGAAGTGTTGCAGCAAAAGGAAAACACCCGTCAGTTTGTGGTGCTAACCAAGGTCAAGGAGGCCAGGAGTATGACAAGGCTGGGGCTTTTGAAACCAGGTAAAAGCAACCCAGCTGAGGTGCCTTTCGACAGCTGGGAAATCTGGAATCCACATAAACAAGCAGCTTGCTGAGCCTCCGTGGCCCACAGAACCAGACGCTTTTGGGAATGACCGTGTCCACAGACAGTGAAGCCCCACCACGGCCAGTGTTTACACAACATGTACATACAGTCGATGAAGTCGGGCATCACGTCTGAACAGTGGAGAATACTTACTTGGTGACTTAGCGTAACCCTTTAAATCTACCTTAAGCGTTAAAACACTTTACTCCTATCTTCATCTTAGAAAAAAGCCACTCTGATAGGGAAACAAAATACAGTTGCAGACATGAAAAAGAAAAAAATGGGTGGCGCTGCGCTTGTGGCGACGCACTCTCCCGCTCTCCCCGGGGAGAGCAGCCCGAATTTCACGGAGAGAAATCTGCCGTGACTTAAGTGGTATGAAATGAAATCTGAGCGCTTTGATTTGTTGCTTTACAAGATTCAGCGCTATATAAATTCCATACATTATTATTATTATTATTATATTGCAGTGATAACTGTGACATCCTTACTATTGAACTTTGAACCATTGAACTCTACCCCCTCCCTCTCCCCACACTCAGTATACTAATTACTTGTGATGAGGCAAATTTGACATTTCACACACACACACACTGACGTGTTCACAATGATAAGTTATCTTATGTGAGTGAATCTGAAAAGAGATTATCACTACATAATTATTGCCTCCAGAGCCAATGCCAATAGAGCAGCAACAGTCTTCTTCTTCCTCCTCTCCTCATCTTTGGAGGGATGGTGTATCGTATTGCCTCTGTGGTCGGCGGGGCTATAAACAATAGGATAGGATTGGATTGGTGTATCACTCTGTGTGCATTTACACAAAGCAGGGGATCCAGTTTACAGGCACAGTTAAAGGACGTGCAGGCAAACGGAGTTAAACCAATGTTAGCTCCAGGGAATGATCTTTTTGAGCAGACACCCCCAGCAGAGCTCAAACCCCTGTCCTTCCTTATCATAACTGTCAACGCTTTAACCACAAGGCTATTCTGCTCTCTCCCCCCCCCCCCCCCCCTTCATTCTGCAACACCCATCATACCTTCATGAGCTCTGCCAGTCTTTTTCTGAGGGCACTTGTACCGTTTTTTCGGCTAAAGTAGTAGTGGAGGGTGCCTGTGAATTGGTATTTGCGATGCAGTGAAGAATCTGTGGAGGGTGGCGGGTTCTGGTGCCGTGTGTCAGCGGGGTGACCAAAAGCAAGTCTGCTCTGGCTGTTGTAAGACCACGAGTCACCAGAAGGCCACGAGTCACCTGAAAACCAGAACGAACCGAAAATGTGACGGCTAAACTAATTGCCTTCTTATGTCAAATATTCATTCTCGTACATTTCGTGAAACCTTCTGCTGTTTTTCTAACAGACTATTAATACGAACGTACATGTATGTTTGTCCGTCGTGTCCGACGATGACCTCCAAAACAGCAGAGGAGGCAGCTGCTGTTTCGGAAATTGGGCAGAAATTTGATTATAGTGGAGATGCCTTGCCCACAGTACATCCCCACTCTCTCGGCCAAGTGGGCATAAGGACAGTCAGCGTTGGAAATGTTCTCCAAAGGCCAACTAGCCTCCAGGGCTGCAGCACATAAGGACTGTGCGAGTCAAGCCTCCTAGTCAGAGAGTCATAGTCGATCACTAAAGACTAAGCTGTAAAGTGGAATTCCATGAATGAGAAAGCCACTGATCATACAGCCTCTCACTTTGCTGTTGCCCCCAGCGTCAATGGTTTAATCAAGAACTGTGATAAAGCCCAGGCGCTGACGGCATAACGAACA
>CM054136.1:30336207-30338707 GCA_028751875.1 Rapana venosa
AATGACAAATTCTTTTATTCGAGGATAATGTTCCTTTTTACATCCAGTCCCTTAAGAGCAGAGAGAGAGAGAGAGAGAGAGAGAGAGAGAGAGAGAGAGAGAGAGAGAGAGAGAGAGAGACAGAAGAAGAGACAGACAGTCAGACAGACAGACAGTCAGACAGACAGTCAGACAGACAGACAGTCAGACAGACAGACAGACAGACAGACAGTCAGACAGACAGACAGACAGACAGACAGACAGACTCACAGCACTCTGAGGAAGGGCAGGGCGCGGGCGCACTGCGTCAGCTGCAGCAGGCGGAGGGCCTCAGAGCGGTGACACAGCAGCACGGAGCGGTGCCAGGTCTGGCACTGCACCGGACACAGCGCTGCAGAGCCAGCCTCCCCCACCCCCCTCCCAGCCCTTGGCGCCCCTCCATCTCCCCCTCCTCTCAGTGTTCTCCTTCCTAGACCATTGTCAGGCTGGAAAAAAAAAAAAGGGTGACACATGGAGGAAGGTGCAGGAACAACGGGAGAAAACTCTGCATCAGGGTGAGAGGAGGGAAGGGAGGGCTAGGGCATGGTGGGCTGGGACTGTCTTTTTTTGGTTTTGTTGGTTTGTTTTATTATTTTTTAGGCTACACAAGATGTGTGTGTGTGTGTGTGTGTGTGTGTATGAAATAAATTTTTTAAATAATTTCAGATGGTAAGTAAAGGTAAAGCGGTAGGGGAGCGAGGCGTCAGAGACCTCACTTCTCTAGGGCCAGCATATTGAGGGCGGCCCCCATCTCCTCTCCCTCGCTGCTTTACCTTCCCTGACTCTAAAGTGGCAGGTACCTATTTACAGCTGGGTGAGCTGGGGGACTGTGCTGAGGCCAAGGCACGCAAACGGTCACCCATCCAACTTCTAACCACGCTCGACGCTGCTTAATTAACTTGGCTGGGGGAAAGCGAGTGCTCCGACCACTGAGCTACCCCGTTCTACAAATATTGCATTGGCTGTTTTTTGGTGTGTGTAAAATAGCTGTACGATTCAGGGTGAGATTAATGGACGCAGTTGTGATACGGAAATTCATTGAAAAACATTTTTAAAAAAAAGGAAAAACAACAGCAACAACAACAACTAAAATGACCCAGAGAGAGTGTCTGCTTTCAATATACTGTGACATACTTGTTTTTTGAAAAACTGTAAACAATTTCATTGGTACACTTTATTTCCTGTCTTCCTTCTTAGGTGGGCTAGATAAAAGAGCCCAATACAAGTTAGCAGACATACATAAACACATGCACGGAAAAACTCCGCGGTGATGTGATTTTGTTTGATAAACTAATTAAGTTGTGATTAATAACAGTGTTTTCCAGCCCAAATATAACTGATAATGTGAAAGCTAAGGTGGTGTTCTCTTCCTTTCCATGACTGAATAATTTTTATTTTATCAACGGTTTCAGCACAGCACTTCTTTTAAACACAATTTACCTCACAGTCCTTTGCTCTCCGCGTCTGTGCTGATTCTACCCACAAGAAAGAAAACAGTTTACAAACAAAGAAAAAATCGTAAAAGCCATAAAACAAGAGAAAAACCAGTCAATGGATTATCAAAATTCATTGAAGGCGGCCCCCGTAGAAAAGGGGAATAAAGAGCAATGAGCTAGATTTTGAAACAGTGTTGCTTCCCTTAGTGCGTGTAGCCCGTTCTCGTGTGGTCGCATTCAACTAACTTGCTCGGAACTTGCTTGTAACCAGTTTCTGCTATTACATCTATCGAACAAATTCCTTACCCTGCTAAGTTCGTTTCATTCTGACAAAATTTCCTTTTTATTCAGATGCCTCTTTCTTCCGTAATGTCTCTTTTCCTCTGAGCGTGTGGCACATACCCCCCCCCCCCCCTCTTTCTCATAAATTTGCCACTTCAAACTATCAATCAATTACTTTATAACAATCAGTTTCTTCACAAAGTAAGTCAATTTTTAAAACGGAAATAAAACCAAAGAATTGCTCTTATCTTGCCAGGAGAAAAAGAAAATAAAGTTTTGCACCTTGGAAAAAGTGGAGACTCCAGTGAGACAAAGATCTGGGTTTGACCAGCATTTCCTAACGCGCCTAGTCAAAATCAATGGACTCATTGGGCTCGACTTCTAAGTTACTGTTCATAAAGATCAGCTTTTTTGTTTGTTTTGTTTTGTTTGTTTGTAACAGTAAACCCACTTCAACACCGAAGTTTTGTATTAAACACTGTACAGGCCTTGTTTGATGCTACTTTTATGTTTTGAACAATGTTCAAGTCTTATTCTGTAGAGTCTGATTTGTTATTGTACATCATACATGTCTTATTCTGTAGAGTCTGATTTGTTATTGTACATCATACATGTTTTATTCTGTAGAGTCTGATTTGTTATTGAACAGCATACATGTCTTACTGTGTAGATGCTAATTTGTTCTTGAACAGTATACTTGTCTTAATCTGTAGATGCTAATTTGTTATTGAACAGCATACATGTCTAATCTGTAGATGCTGATT
>CM054136.1:30346207-30361207 GCA_028751875.1 Rapana venosa
GTAGGAAAGGTGCATTGTGGACAGACCACAGACAGACTGACAGACTGACAGATGAATAAAATTGACTGTACAGCGCGCCTAAAATGGTTCAAAGCGGCACTCCGCGTATTGTTGTCTCTTGCTGCCTCATCTCTTGTGATGTGTCGGTCCTGCTGTTCCCACACTGTTCAGTCCAAGCTCTCCACCCCAGTCATACCCAGATTCGTGATGTCGGGTTTTCAGAGTCAGAAGTCCACAAGGGAGCCTATCAATGTCAGGCCAACGTGGGGCCACCAGCCAGAGGGGCCCTGCACTGCTGCTGGTCACTTCAGGGGTGTCTGTTCTGAGGTAAAGCACGCAGGACACCAACCTATTTAGCCCTATACTGACGACAGTAATCGCTCAGTCGCCGCGGATCAGACAGTGACACGTCCACTGGAGTGGCGACTACCACCACAACGTCCTTCCAGCGACGTTCTCCCGTGAACCTCACACCCCGAACGCTTGGACAAAAACTCACCACAGGCACATAGTATGTTTCTGGGACACCAAAATTGAGGTCATCATAAGACCAGACAACTGGGATCACTGAATCAAAGACAATATTTTTTATAGCATGATGGATCAATGGTGATTAGGATGATGACATGATACTGCTACGGGAGTGTATGTGCTTTAAGACTAATTGGCAGGTATGTAATCTACCTATCCCATCATAATACATACTGGTGTCAACCGGGCCGGAAAAATGCAAATACTTGCAGTGTTCATGAGTAATTTGGGTGACGCTTTTAAGGGGGACGAAGCTCGACTCTGTGGTCCCAATCTTTCCAATGAGCCCAAAGCAAACTCACACTGGGTAAAAGCTGGCTAGATGCCCCCCAAACTCTGACGAGTTTTGTGGGATTCGAACCCACGACTCTTCAGCCAGGAACCGAAGGCCAAAGTATTGCAACATGGTGGCTGGCCAATCTAGACATTTTTATACACACAAACGCATAGCCCACCCCCTCCCCGCCACCTTCCTCCGACACATACCCACATACATACATAGACATTTGAGAATGCTTGCACTATAGATAGATGCATCTGTAAATCATTTTGATAAATAAAGTAAGAAAGGGGCCGTGAAAGGAGAAGCCACACAGACAGTCATCTCCACCACTCCACACAGCCATCAATGGGCTCATCACATCACAGTCTCAGGCACAATGTCACCTTACACTGTTTTGGCAAATTTCTGTTTTGCATGCTTGTTACACTCTAAGACTCACTAAAATTTTATTTCTATTTTATTTTTAAAAATTTTATTTCATTTTATACCACTTTAAGTCAAGGCAGATTTCTCTGCGTGACATTGGGGCTGCTCTCCTCGGGTAGAGCGCGTCGCCCCTAGACCGTGAATGGGGGTCTGGGTGCTAGTATTTTGGATGAGACGATAAACCGAGGTCCCGTGTGCAATATTCATTTAGTGCTGGTAAAGGAACCCACGGCATTAAGAGAGTTGTTCCTGGCAAAATTCTATGGTCAAAAGCCACTCTGACAGGAAAGCAAATATTATGTAGACAGGAAAAGAAAAAAAAAGGGTGGCGCTGCTCTTGTGGCGAAGCGCTGTCCCCTGGGAGAGCAGCCTGAATTTCACGCAGAGAAATCTGCCGTAGCTTAAAGTGGTATACAATACACGTGTTGTTGTTTGTTACTTTGATGTCAATGCCCAGGACTCTGATCAGACGTTTGTAACCCATGACTAACACCTGATGACTGTCACCACTCTGCACTGGAAACCAGCAGAAAGTCTGGCAGTGCAAGTTTGTGGGTTCTTACTTCATTCACCAACAAAACTCAGATCGTTAAATCAGTCAGCAACGTGATGGTGGCAGCTTTCTTGAGATATTGTCAAGGATCCTTATGGCTGACTTTGTGGACAATCTGCACGCTGTGACGGAGGATTTCATTCCAGCTTGCTGCACCAACTGTGGACAACCACGATGACCAAATTGTCTGGAGGACAACGACACATGATCTCTTCCATCATAATGCATTTGTCTACAAATAAGTCAGCACGGGGACGGGATAGCTCCGTGGTCGGAGCACTCGCTTTCCCCCAGCCAAGTTAAGCAGCGTCGAACATGGTTAGCAGTTGGATGGGTGACCGTTTGTGCGTCTTGACTTCAGTATAGTCCCCCAGTTCACCCAGCTGTAAATGGGTACCTGCCTCTTCAGGGTCAGGGAAGGTAAAGCAGCGAGGGAGAGGAGATGGGAGCCGCCCTCAATATGCTGGCCCCTAGAAAAGTGAGGTTTCTGACGCATCGCTCCCCTACGACCACATAGGTTATGGGACACCTTTACAGCAGCAGTCAGCACTATGACCTTTATTTGTGAGTGTGTGGCTACTAACTGCTTAAGCACACATTCTGTTCTAAACTCTGCTTCCTCGGATTATTTCCTGTTCGTACATTCTTGGAGAACCGCCTGGCTGGAACCCGATTCCACGCTGATGATGAAGTGATGAAGGTGGCCATTGCGTTCCTACAGCCGGGAGATAGAGACTGTGCTCTTCTGGGAAGATCCAGAGGCTTGGGGAACTTTGAGAACAGTGTGTAGCCCTGCTCAGGTAGGAGAGTATGGTCAAAAGGGACAAGTGAGTGAGCAGACACATGGAGCTGAATTTACTTTTTAATCCTGTGAAAATCTCTGATTATAGCCTGAAGAAAGAGAGAAGATGCTTTGTAAGTTTACTTTTGTTGCTTTGAGAAACCCTAACTGTAGCCCTATGATACAAGGAAAATACCTTGTAAGCTTATTTAAGAAAGAAAATAACCTGTAAACTTACTGTTGTTGCTTTGTGAATCCCTGATTGTAGCCTTAAGATAGACAATACCTTGTAAACATCTTTTCCTTGGGGTGTTCTGAGGTAGGAGGAAATATACCAGTATAAAGCTCTTGCGCTTGCACTCAAAGACATAAACCCAACAGCAATGTTCAAACATATGTACTTTAATGACAAATGTGTGCAACACTGCTCACAACTCGTCAATAAACATCGAAATATTCCAGGTTAATCGTGATGTAAATCCGGTATGATATGATGAGTGGTGAGATTCTAACAAGTTGCACAGACAAAATCATCCAACAACCAGGAAATTTACTTGTGACATTAAAAACCTAAACAAAAATAAACAAACAAAACAAAACAAACAACAAACAAAAACCAGCGACACAAATCTTTCATTCAACGTGTTAAAGCTTGTATGTATCTTTGGTTATTAAGCCATTCTAGACAAGGATGGAAAAAATGAGGAAAACAATGAGCATAGTTTTCAATTCACAACAGCTTATCTGTGAGTAACGATGATCACAACGAATGTCCCCAAACGACAACAAGAAAGAGATATTGAACTCCATCAACTGCACAAATATGAACAGTTCAAGTGATTTTTGTTTTGTTCGCTTGTTTACTATGTTTGTTCTTATCGCGAGAACATGTCAGCAATACAACAGTAAAAAAACAACCAAAAATACATCAGGATAGGATGCAATATAAAATTAAGTGACATGATATGATACAGAGATCTTTTCAGGTATCTTTCTCTCGAATATATCAATAGTACCTGGTTTTGAAGGAGAACTGAAAATGAGAATAAGCAGAGGCTATTTTCATTAAAGAAGAAGAAGAGGAAGAAGAAGAAGAAGAAGAAGAAGAAGAAGAAGAAGAAGAAGAAGAAGAAGAAGAAGAAGAAGAAGAAGCAGAAGAAGCAGCAGCAGCCTAGCTTTCTGCTGTGGAAGAAGTTTAAAATACATCTGAGAAAGAATGTAGGAAAATTCTCAGAAAAATTCCTTGTTCGTTTCTAGTTCTAAGAAGTCAATTCACTGCTGTCGAGAAACAAATAATAAAGAGTAAATAATAATGTTTTCTGTAAAAGAGGTCTTAAATCCTTTAAGATGAAGAAGAAAGAAAGAAAGAAAGAAAGAAAGAAGAAGAAGAAGAAGTCTATTTTGCATTCAATAGATACACTCAGGGGGCGGGGTAGCTCAGTGGTCAGAGCACTCGCTTTCCCCAAGCAAAGGTTAAGCAGCATTGAACGCAGTTAGCAAGTGGGTGGGTGGCCGTTTGCGCGCCTTGGCTTCAGTACAGTCCCCCTGTTCACCCAGCAGTAAATGGGTACCTGCCATCTTTAAGGTCAGGGAAGATAAAGCAGCTATCTATCTATCTATCTGTCCCGTAGTCTGACGACCGTGGGGGCACCCTCAAAGACTCAGCAACCAGTTCCCTCCATTCCTCTCTCTGTTCTGCATTTCTCAGGGTTTTGTTGAGTTCTAGGCCTGTCCATTCACTGATGTTATCCTCCCAGCTCTTCCTTGGTCTGCCTCTTCTTCTTCCTCCTTGGACAGTGCCTTGCAAAAATGTCTTTGTAATTCCTTGGGATCTTGTGACATGCCCATACCACTTAAGTTTACGCTTTTTCACGATCGTTAGAAGGTTCTCATAGGGTCCAATGGTTTGCTGGATTCTGTTATGCACGCTTTCGTTGCTTATGTGGTCTTTGTAGGAGATGCCAAGGAGTCTCCGAAAGCATCTCATCTCCACTGCCTGTACTCTTCTCTCCAAATCTGCAGTCAGGGTCCATGATTCACAGGCATACAGAAATATGGATATGACAAGGGAGCGCATTAGTCTGATCTTGGAGATAAGTGAGATATTCTTATCTCTCCAGATGGTGTTTAGTTTTGACAAAGCTGTTATTGTCTGTGCAGTCCTACATACTACTTCTGGCTTGGATCCCTGGTCGGATACAATGGCTCCCAGGTACTTGAAGCTTTGAACTGTTTCCAGCTTCTGGTCATTAACCCTGATATCAGTGCTAATGCCGTTGGTGTTATTAGTCATCAGTTTGGTCTTCTCTGCACTGATTTCCATGCCGTATGTTTTGGAGGCCTTATCCAAGTGTTCTGTTAGGCTGGCAAGCTCTTTTTCTGATCCTGCTATTCCATCAATGTCATCTGCGAAGCGGAGGTTTGTGGTCGTTCTGCCACCAATGCTGACTGATCCTTCATGATGTTCCAGTGCATCAGCCATGATTCTCTCAAGGAAGATGTTGAAAAGAGTGGGTGAGAGTAGACAGCCCTGCCTTACTCCAACTGTTGTTCGAAACCATTCTCCAATGTTGTTGTTGTAGTACACTGCACTGGTGGCCTCGCTGTACAGCTGTTTGATGACTCTGATCAGGTTTGCATTGATGCTGTACAAATTCATGGTTGCCCACAAAGCTGCATGCCACACCCTGTCAAATGCCTTCTTAAAATCGATAAATACGTGGTAAAGGTCTTGTTGATGTTGAAGGTACCGCTCACATAGTATTCTGAGGTTGAATATCTGTTCTGTTGTGCTGCGCCCTGCTCTGAAACCTGCTTGTTCCTCAGCAATGATGGTCTCTGCTTGTGGCTTCAGTCTATTCAATATTATCTGCAGCATGACCTTGCTTGGGTGACATATGAGGCTGATTGTGCGGTAATTATGGCATTGTTGTAGATTTCCTTTCTTGGGGAGGGTGATGATGAGTGACTGCGTCCATGGTGTTGGCCATTTTCCTGTCTGCCAGATCTTGTTGCAGATTCTTAGTAGGGCGCTGATCATGGCTTCCCCTCCAGCTTGGACCAACTCAGCTGGAATGTTGTCAGCCCCTGCTGACTTCCCCTTTTTCAGCGATCTGACTGCTGTTTCCACTTCTTCTCGGAGGATAGGGTGACTGTCTGTGTCTTTGCTTTCGGGTACATTAAGGACTTCTGGCCCACACAAGAAAACCAGAAAATGGACATGGCATAGCCCAAATGGAGAACACCACAACCAAATAGATTACATCATGGTTAAAAGACGGTTTCAGTCTAGCGTTAACATCGCACAGACACGAAGTTTTCCAGGAGCAGACATAGGGAGTGATCATGATCTTGTGATGATGACTTTCCGACTACGTCTAAAGAAAATCCACAAGCGGAACAACATCAGGATCAAATTTGACCTCGAGAAGCTGAAGGACCGAGAGGTATTAGAAATTTTTCAAGCAAGGATAGGTGGAAAGTTTGCAGCACTCACTGTGATAGACTCAGACATAGATACACTGACGAATAGTTTCAATACAGCGGTGACTGAAACAGCAAACGAGCTTCTTGGCAAACGCCGACCAGTCAAAAAACCATGGGTCACACCTAACATCCTACAACTATGCGACAAGCGTAGAGAGTTGAAGAAAAAGAAAAATGAAACAAAAGAAAGAGCAGAACAATATAGGGCAGTCAACAAAAGAATCAGGAAGTCCATGACGGAGGCAAAAGAGAAATGGATCGGTGAACAGTGCCAAGACATTGAAGAGAACATCAAGAAAAACAATAGCAAGAAAGCATATCAGCTGGTGAAAGACCTGACTAGCACGAAACAGAGAAAAGGTTTAACAATCCCAGACAAAAATGGGAAGTGTCTCACTGACGACCAGGATATTCTGAACAGATGGACAGAATACTGCTCCGACCTGTATAACTATAGAACCGCAGGAGATCCAGAAGTCCTTAATGTACCCGAATAAAGCAGCTAGGGAGAGAAAAATAGGCACCGCCCTCAATATGCTGGCCCCTAGGAAAGCTGAGGTCTCTGATGCCTCGCTCCTCTACGACCACATAGGTTATGGGACACCTTTACCTTTAAATTCTAACTTTAATCAGAAAAGTCTAGTCCACATTTAGCAAGCCATTCAAACTGCTTTCTAACAGATGAGGTCAAGTTACCTCTGGACATCCAGAACCAATCTTCTTTTCATGATCTGTTGACTTCCCATGTTTTGTCCAAGGTTAATCCAGCCATCAAACAAGTGTTATTTTTCTTATTTAATGATATGACGAAACAGGGAGGAGGTAAATTTTAAAAAGGAAAACAAGAGAGAGAGAGAGAGAGAGAGAGAGAGAGAGAGAGAGAGAGAGAGAGAGAGAGAGAGAGAGAGAGAGAGAGAGAGAGAGAGAGAGAGAGAGAAAAATGAGAGGAAGAAAGAAAGACATCGAAGTGACTGAATGAAATGTATGAACCCTAAAAATCAGTCCATCTAGAGTTTTCCTCTTCAAAGTCTTTGCCATATAATCTCTATTTCTATAACTGACATACATGAAGCTCGACAAAGGCAGCTTCCAAACATGACCTTGACCTTAACTACAGAATGGACAACAGACAACAAATGAATAGCAGTTGAAGACAGCAACAACAAAAACACATAGCAGTACCGTTTTGTCAGGTGATCATAAACGAGATAAAACATGTGATTGGAAAGCGTGGTCTTGTTGTTGCTGTTGTTATTGCTACACGTTCCCAGCCTAACATCCTGGGGGTCACACAGAGTGTACACTCTGACTCACTCATTTCACCTGGAAATCACAGTGAGACTGAGTGCAGACTGGATGAGAAGTTTCGTGCATGACTGGTTCCAAGTACCACCGCCACATACCAAGTCATGCTCTACTTTCAGAGGATGTCCTCCTCTAAAGAAAAATATCTATAAATTGTTATGCTAAGAGCTTGTCATGGATCAAAGCTATCTTGATACTATATAACATTTTAAAAGTTTAACCACAATCTGATGAGATGTCAGCCTTGGCACTTTGCTTACCTGGATATCTGACAAATGTCTTGGCCTAGATCAGTCAGAAAAATAGAAAAAAGCAGGTGTGTGTGTGTGTGTGTGTGTGTGTGTGTGTGTGTGTGTGTGTGTGTGTGTGTGTGTGTGTGTGTGTGTGTAGTGTGTGTGTGTGTGTGTGTGTGTGTGTGTGTGTGTGTGTGTGTGTGTGTGTGTGTGTGTGTGTGAGCTATAAAGGGAGAAGCTGTGTCATGATTCAGAAGTTGAAGCAGTGCCATTCTGTTAGATGCTTTTCTTACTTAGAGTCCTTTTGTACCTTGAGGTTTTCCAGAACTAATCTGTATAAAAGCAATTTGTCATCTCAACAGTACTGTCTTGGCCATCGTTTAAGACCGGTTCGATGTTAAGGTCAAAATCATGTTAAGGAATTTTCTCTAGTGCTTTGTAGTTATACTTGGGCCATTTCTATTGAAGAAACATGTTTATCAATTATTTTTACTTACAGAGATGAAGATCACTATCTTTGAAAGAAAGCAACATAAGAATTAAGCCATTCAGTGCTACCATTCATATGGCTTGACGACTTAAAGAGAGCACAAAGGACCATACTCACTGAAAATTAACAAGAGAGCTTTGGTGCAACAATATTCATATCCATTAAAACAGTGAATGTGTCATGACTCTTTGAGCTCATTTCATGCTTTGCCAGTTCAGTCGGAAAGTAGAAGGACTGGCGCAGTCTGCTATGATCATACTGTCCCCCTTCAGGGCAAAACACAGCGCTGAGTCCACTGACATTGAGCAGTGATGAGCTAAGTCTGTTCCAGCCAGATGCTTTTGTCTCTTCAGACCCCTGCACCAGGAGCCATGTTCATTCCAACTGCGCACTAGACAACTTCTTTGATCAACTTTTGTCCAGCGTGAAGTATTATCCAGGAAGTTTAGCTATAAATACTGGAAGAAAGCTATCTGATCAGTTTTTCCCTTCGTACTAAAGGCTCGAAAACGGCCTTTTTATCACAACATGCTCATAAATAACATTAACAAATATCACTCTCAGAGCAACACTTTTCACAAACAGGTGCACAAACTGCAGATACAATGGATCAGACTGCTAATATACACTTAATTCATCTCTTTCATCACGATTTGACCAGAACAAAACCGATGGGTCAGGTTTGGTTATTGATTTCAAAAAGACAATATGGGGAGAAATGAATGTCATTATTGATATCAATGGAAATGCTGTTGGCAACAAACAAAAACAAAATCCTTCTGAAATCGATGGGAAAAGTAACACGGTATGTAGTAGGTGATATAACAGACAGGTCGGTAAAAGCAGTTTCCAACTGTTTAGCAACTGATAGTATCTGGAGAACAAGCTGAAGTCATATGATGCCAGCACATTCATCAGCATTTGAACAGTTTGAAAGCTCTTCCATTTTGAGCAGACGATGGCAAATATCCAAAGTCATCATGGAGGAAATCCCACACTCTCATCATGACCTCATCAAGGGCCTGACTATACCAAAGCAGGATTCAAACCACAGAGCACGTTCGTTCTCATTGCCCACCCAGTCCTGGTCTTTCGATCACTCAACAGTTTAGAGTGTCATATAAAATGTGAAACGGTAATCCATGTGACAATCCCCCAAGTCACAAAGCCAGCATGTCTAATTCTCATCACTGTCAGATCGATTGTCATCAGTGTAGGTCTTTGGTGTTTTCACAATCCCAGTCTTCATTCACTATCCTTTGAAACTTTCCCAAACAGCTGCCCAACCATCCGTGGTCTTCGAGAGAAGCCCCACAATTGCACATCACAGTAGAGGTCAATACTCACGGTGTCACTCTCTTACACAGGAACAAGAGGAAGTGAGTAAATGGGGGATGACAGAGCGAGTGAGCGTGTTGTGGTCAGTGTAGTACAGCACAGCCAGTGAGGACCGGCCCTGAGGCTGACAGCTGCCTGCCCCTACCCTGTCCCTGTCCCTGCTGACACCAGCAGGGGCTGTGACGCTGTCCCTGTCACTGTGGCTGTTTCTTTTCAAGGACTCTACTTGATGCCCAGATGGAATACGTTTGCGATCACTTGAGGCCTCAGCCTGTCCTCTGATAGAGATCCTGCGTTCTTCAGGACTTACCCCTACCCCGGGTGGTTTCTGACACCCACCTAGACAGACCGTGGTGGTAAATCCTTCAGGGTCCACGATCCAGTGATCCCAGCCCAGATCTTGAAAACTGACGTGGAGCTGGTGCGCGCAGCACGAGGTGGAGTTGTGTAAGGGGAGTGGACACAGACCCCCCACGTGCCTCGCTGAGCGGGACGCTGCTGGACCAGCCCGCCCAGCGCGGTCCGCCTTGGTGGCGAAGATGACCAAGTAAGGTCGGTTAGGGTTCAGGACGTGGTCACTGGCCGACTGCACGGCCTTGATGCGGCTCTTCTTCCTGGGCACGGCGCTGTCGATGGAGACGCCGCCCTTGTGGCAGCGTTTACACCGCAGCCTAAGCACCAGCGACTGGTTCGAGGACTGCACAGCACGTGAAACGACCGACACGGGGATGGGCAGCTTGACCCAGTGAAACTTTCGATCCACGACAATGCGTTGCACCGCCACCCGTTTAAACTTGCCCGACTTGTTGCTCATGGTCTGCACCAGCACTTTCACACGGCGAGATTTCTTGCGGCGAGATCTGGACTTTTTCTTTCGTAAAGACTTGGATTGTTTCTTGTCGGCGCGGTTCTGCTGGTCGTTTTGAACCCCCTTCCCCTTGAGGTCTGGAAGCTTCTGTCTGCTCTTCTTGCCCTTGGGCCTCTTCCTGTGCTTGCGTTTGGAGTGCTTGCTGGAGCGTAGCCTCAGCACCAGAGAGACCCGGTTGATGCTGGCTGACTTCTGCCGTTGGTTGCTGACCCGGAACAGCAAGCGGTCTGCCATCTTTCTTCTCATGTCTGGAAAAAACACCGAAATGAATCTTAAGTTTACAAGTTTGAATATCGATTTAAAAAAGAAGGGCATTCACAATCAGTTGAGCTACACTATCTTGGGCCGTCAGCATGAGGAGTAAAGTCACTTTGGGGACGGAATAGCCTGGTGGATACAGCATGCAGCTCGTGATCTGATGGTCACTGAGACCAGGGGTTTAAGTCCCACACAGCCGGTGTTTGTTCAAAGGATTCTCTCCCTATCTGCAGTTGTTAACAATTACACTGTTAACTCCACTTCTCAGAACGTCTTTTGAATGGAGCTTGGTGCTGAGTGCAAAATGGAAGGACTTGTACTTCAAAGCCCAATCCATCTTTCTGAGAAGAACGGGTCAGTTATTGCTGATGCAGGTGGGAAGGATGACACAAACAAACCCAGCATGCACCCTGTTACCTGAAAAGGCAAGGACTCCACCAGCTTCACATTGCCACACTTTCAGTACAGTCCCCCAACCACCCATCAAGAAGTTATGGGAGAAGTGTAATGGAATCAAGTCAAGTCAAGTCAAATCAAGTCAAATTAAGTGTGACGGGCACCATCGCCGAGTGGTTAAGACCATTCGACTTTAATACCCTGGATCCACGAGGTCGTGGGTTCGAACCTCGACGGCGTCTGGTGAATTAGGGGTGAGGGTTTTTACTACATCTACAGTCAACTTCAAGAGCAGACCTGTCAGTTCCTTAATTCCCTTCGTGTATATATGTACATACACAGGCAGAAGGTAAAATATGCACGCATAAATCCCCGGAGTCCGAATGCCGCTACCTCCCTGGTGGGCAAGAACGGTCGCAAACGCAAAATCTCACCATTGGTGATCCTCCGAGCTCTAGCCTAGGAACGAAAAAAGTCAAATCAAATCAAGTAAAATCAAGTCAAGTCAAATCAAGTCAAGTCAAGTCAAGTCAAGTCAAGTCAAGTCAGAATCTGGATTTCACTTCTTTTCAATGGACTGAAATGATAGAGAATCAGAATTAAAAGATGTACATAGAGAATTTTTCTGTTGTTGTTTATTTCTGACACAGTAATACTTTACATTCTAAACTACACAATTGTAAAACATAACAGCATCGGTATGTATGTATCTATGTATGTATGTATGTATGTATGTATGTATGTATGTATGTATGCATGCATGCATGTATGTCTAAATGAATCTGTCTGTCTGTTTACCTACCTACCTGCCTGCCTACCTACCTACCTACCTACCTACCGGCCGACCGGTCTATCTATCTATCTATCTATCTATCTATCTATCTATCTATCTATCTATCTATCTATCAGTAAAAGATGCACAACGATGTTTTAAAAGAAAGTGTCAGTGTGTGTGCGCGCGTAGGTGTGTGTATGCAGGCGCGCGGGCGTGTGCGCACACTACGCTAGGGGTTGCATGCATACACGTCCATGAAGCCAAGTTTTTATAATGAAGCTACCGCGTCCCCCTCTCTGTATCTCACCCTCACCTGCCCCCATGTTTGTCCCTGAAGCCCCGAACCCAGGCAGCAGACAGAAAGGAAAGGAACCGTGGTGGTGTAAACCAATCCTGATGGAGGATGAAGGATTCACGGTTGGCAACAGTCCTCAACATGAAGCCGATTTTTTTTTACACAGATTGAGAGACCGCATTCTGCGCACGTACTTTCCTAAATGGCAGACGATCAGTCCCTGAAGCTTCAGTTTCCTTTATGGATTCTTCTTCTTCATCATCATCACCGAACGCTCAGGCAGAAAACTATTGCTGTATGCCATAACAGCGAGAATGCGTTACCCTGCTGTTAAGCACCTGACAAGTCAGGCCCAGCGCCCCTGACTTTGGTGTGGGAGAGATTTGTTATCTTCTGAGTCTTTCTTTTCCAGAAGGTGGGTTTGCTATTTATACTGACAACCCCCCCCCCCCGCCTCCCCGGCATCCCCACGGGGGGGAGCCTCCTCCATGGATGACTCGACAGCTGTTTGGTCTGACAAGAGCCTCTGATGGACCAGCCCGACTTCTGGCTGAGCTACTTTGGTTGTGGCTTCCAGGGGAGTTGGAGTGAACGACTTTTTGTTTCCTTCTGATTATCATCCCATCAAACCACGTGAACATAAAAAAAGTCATCCACCAATGACAGATATATGACTTGACCTGGGAAGTCGTGAATGCCCTACCTTGGGTTGATCATATTCTTTTTTGCTTGCGATTTCTAAGTGCACTGACATACAGGCCCTCAGAGAAGGTTGTGCGTTTAGAGCCAGAAAGGGATGACAGAGACCATTAGAGCACGCAAAACGGCGACCTGAGGACGATTGTGTGGCTGACAGAGATAACCTTTCAAACCAAGGTGTACACCGCATAAGAGGAGCTGGAAGAAAAATAAGCCATTACCTTTTAAAAAAATATTTTTTATTGGATCTTTAATGCGCATGTTTGATCTTCTGCACGTGTGTATACACGAGGGAGTGAAGGCACTGGCAGGTCTGCTCTTTAAGCTGACTCGGGACTTCGTAAAAATCCCCACCCTTTAAAGCACAAGACGCCACTAACGAGAGTCGAACCCATGACTTGAAGAACCCACAGGGTGGCATTCAAACTGTTTTATCCACTCTGCTATAGCTTCCCTTATAAGCACCCCCAGCTACAGGCAACAGCACTGCCACAAGCAGTACACGGCACACTTACCCACAGGCTCGGACCACACGATGGCGGAGAGGGGCTGGTGGGGCTTCTTGGCCGGCACGGGCAGACGGTTGAGGATTCGAACAGGTTTCGGCGGCTTTTTGGTGGGCGGCTCTGGCACGGATGTCAGGTTCAAACCCCGCAGGATCTGAGCCTTCAGCTTCTCCACCTGGTACAGCTGCGTGTACTGAAAAAATAATAAGATCGGTAGAGCTGTGCGTATTGATTATCAGATTGGTAGAGCTGTGTGTACTGAACATCAGATTGGTAGAGCTGTGTTTATTGAATATCAGATTGGTAGAGCTGTGTTTATTGAATATCAGATTGGTAGAGCTGTGTTTATTGAATATCAGATTGGTAGAGCTGTGTGCATTGAATATCAGATTGGTAGAGCCGTGTGTACTTGAAAATCAGATCGGTAGAGCTGTGTTTACTGAAAATCAGATTGGTAAAGCTGCGTGTACTGAAAAATTAATCAGATTGGTAGAGCTGTGTGTATTGAATATCAGATTGGTAGAGCTGTGTGTATTGAATATCAGATTGGTACAGCTGTGTGTATTGAATATCAGATTGGTAGAGCTGTGTGTACTGAATATCAGATTGGTACAGCTGCGTGTACTGAAAAATTAATCAGATTGGTAGAGCTGTGTGTATTGAATATCAGATTGGTACAGCTGCGTGTACTGAAAAATTAATCAGATTGGTAGAGCTGTGTGTATTGAATATCAGATTGGTACAGCTGCGTGTACTGAAAAATTAATCAGATTGGTAGAGCTGTGTGTATTGAATATCAGATTGGTACAGCTGCGTGTACTGAAAAATTAATCAGATTGGTAGAGCTGTGTGTATTGAATATCAGATTGGTACAGCTGCGTGTACTGAAAAATTAATCAGATTGGTAGAGCTGTGTGTACTGAATATTTTTTTTATTTTAATTTTTATTATTCTTTTAAAATTAATATCAGATTGGTACAGCTGCGTGTACTGAAAATCAGATTGGTAGAGCTGCGTGTACTGAAAATCAGATTGGTACAGCTGCGTGTACTGAAAATCAGATTGGTAGAGCTGCGTGTACTGAAAATCAGATTGGTACAGCTGCGTGTACTGAAAATCAGATTGGTACAGCTGCGTGTACTGAAAATCAGATTGGTACAGCTGCGTGTACTGAAAATCAGATTGGTACAGCTGCGTGTACTGAAAATCAGATTGGTACAGCTGCGTGTACTGAAAATCAGATTGGTAGAGCTGCGTGTACTGAAAATCAGATTGGTAGAGCTGCGTGTCATCATCATCATCATCATCAGACCCGTGACCTTGGCGGTCGTGGGGGAGACACGAAAGACGATGCCGTGGTAAGCCTCCTCCATCCATCTCGGTCCTCGGCTCTGCGCAGTAGTCCCGAGTCATTCATCCTGGTCCATTCTCTGATGTTGTCCATCCATGACTTGTTCTGTCTTCCCTCCTTCTGCCACTTCGAGTGTTCCCTGCAGTACTGTTTTTGCAGAGTGTTGTGGCGGGTGACGTGGCCGAACCATGTCAGCTTTTTCTTTTGACGATGGTGAGAAGGGTTCCTGTGGACTGTCAGCCGTGTTTATTGACTCTTGACAAATTCATTGGTCTTTCGTTCTCTCCAGATATGCCCAGTAGTTTTCTATGGCATTTTGTTTCGAATGACTGGATTCGCTTTGCTGTTTCAGCAGTCAATGTCCAGGTTTCCACTTCCGTACAGCAGTATCGTCTGAATTAGGGCTTGTAGAGCTTAGTTTGATTG
>CM054136.1:30366207-30368707 GCA_028751875.1 Rapana venosa
TTGGCTGTACTTTTACTGTGTGTTCTTATTATTAATCATTGATTTGATCAGCAACCCCCATCCCCCCCCCTTCATGTATGGGCCAATGGCCTCCTTATGGGTGAATCTTTTTGGAGTTCACAGTTCTCTCTCTTGTTGACTTTCTTAGGTACATTCATTATTCATTTTTTCCATAACAACAAGAACAGCAAAACTTTTCATTGCATGCAAAGTGACCATTGTATGAACACCAAGTGTTATCTATCTATCTATCTATCTATCTATCTATCTATCTATCTATCTATCTATCTATCTATCTATCTATCTATCTATCTATCTATCTATCTATCTATCTATCTATCTATCTATCTATTGAAACCAGGTAATATGTACCCAGATCCAAAGCACAGGTTTTCCCCATACCATCAACGAGTGTAGTCAAAATCATTGGAGAAGCACATTAAACAACATACATACCAACAAACAGATACTTAAAAATCTTTTGCAGAAAAAACAAACAGCCAGGCTTAAGAAGTAACTGTTCTTCTAATACTGCATTAAGCTCTTTTCTTGACTACTAGCTTGACAACATAGATGATTTTATGAAGTAATCTTGCTCTCTGTATTGTTAATTTCAGGTAGTCGTTTTCCTCTTTGTTTTGTTTTGTTAATTTCATGTGGTAATCTTGTTCTCTGTTTTGTTAATTTTATGCAGTAATCTTCCTTTCTGTTTGTTTGGTTTATTTCATGTAGTAATCTTGCTCTCTGTCTGTACAGTTGATTTTATGCAGTGATCTTGTTATCTGTTTTATTAATTTCATGTAGTGATCCAGCTCTTTGTTTTGTTATTTTTATGTAGTAATCCTGCTATCTGTTTTGTTGATTTTATGCAGAAATGTTCCTCTCTGTTTGTTTGGTTAATCTTATGTAGTAATCTTGCTCTCTGTTTTGTTAATTCCATGTGGTAATCTTGCTCTCTGTCTGATCTGTATTGTTGATTTTATGTAGTTATTCTCTGCTTTGTCATTTCATGCAGTTCTCTCTGTTCTCCTTCTTTCCCTACCTGTTGTCAGGTAGGATTGTGTAAAGATGAACACTGGGCTAAAATAAGCCATGGCTTGATGCTCTTTCCCTGCTGTGCTGTTGTTTGAAAGCCTGATTTGTGTTACTGCTTACTGAATAACGTTGCTTTTCTACCAAACCAAGCTATAATAATCGTAATGGTTTGAGAGAAAAGCATATTCAGAGAAAAAAAAAGATTTTTGTCATTAGGCTGGCTTTAATGCTTATAATCTATGCTGAATTAGTCTGTTTTTAAAAGTTAAAATAAAACAGTCTTGATTACATTGAGTCGATAAGTCATGGCTGCCCTGGAAAGGTGTGTTTTTGTGTGTGTGGTGTTGTGTGTGTGTTGGTGTGTGTGGGTGGTGTGTGTGTGGGTTTGTAAATGGTGGCTGTTGTGTTTTGTGTGTGTGTGTTGTGTTTGGGCATGCGCCTGTGTATGTGTGGTGCGTATGTATGTATGTAATTATACGTGTGTATGCTGATGTTGGTGCGGATGTGGTATGTGTACGTTTGTGCGTGCACGCCCAGATCACGCATGCACCACAAATGCAATGAGGAAGTTTTCTGAATTTAAAAAAGAAAAAATCCTAAACAAATGTCAGAACTTTCTGGGATTGGCTGTTGTTTATTTTTTTATATTATTATTATTATTATTATTATTATTATTCATTTATGCTCCCACACACTGCGATACAGAGAGGGGGTCCTTCTCTAGTTGTTCTGGAAGGGTGGCTTTCAGCTTTTAAACAAATTGAATCTTCAACTGCAACAAAAATAATTACAAAAAACAAGAAGTTTGGAACTTCACCGCGTTTTGTTGATTGCATGGGGGTGTGGGGGTGTGTGTGGTGTGGGGGGGGGGGGGGGGGGAGAAAAAAAGAGTGAAGGTTGGGAGGGGGCTATTCCAGGCCCCACCAAGAGCATTCTTCATCAGCCGGCATGCAGCCCCCACTCACCCAGCCTCCCCGCCAGCCTACCTGCCAGCCAGCCAGCCAGCCAGCCCGCCCCTACAATTCCAGAGAACTGTTTGCACCTGTGCAGTCAGACTGTCACAGTGGGTCGCAGTGCCACCAGACACTTGGGAAAAGGAATATGAAGTCAAGGTCTGCGCCATCAGAAAGGAATGTGACGCGCAGGCGAGGGCGCGTGCACGTGCACGCACACACGGACACACACACACGCACATCCACGCACATCCACAGCACGCGCGCGGGCACACATACACTTAAACAAACCTAGATGATGCACGCGCTCGTACTGAGTTGGCTTGGAAGTTTGACTCAAACGGTGCATTACATCTACAGAGCTGAAAGAAAGGATGATGAATCCTCTGCCTTCACGACAGGACACGGCACTATTGGGTTTGTGAAGTAATAGTGTTTTGTCTAGTGCACAACCGCTGATGATGGGCCTGATGGATCTCCATCAGGAAGTCCATCCCCGAATCTAGAGTTTT
>CM054136.1:30373707-30386207 GCA_028751875.1 Rapana venosa
CCGTTTTCAAGCCATGGGCAAGTTGAATCTGGCGGAGCCTATCCCTCTCCATGCCTTAGGATGCATGCTGGGCATGCTTTTGTCATCCTTGTCACTGGCCATAGCTGACCTTCTCTTCTTCATAAAAGGTAAATAAAGTAAAATAAAGGTTGAAAAAAGTGTGCTCAAGATGCTCTGCACGCGTTCGCGCGCAAGATCTTCTTTAAGAAAAAGAGGGATGGATATAGAGCGAGCAACAATGTTAACTTCACAAGAAAAACATAACACCTTCAAACGGACACCTCCGCAGTGCCAGCCACTGGCTACAGTTGCTGAAACCCACTATTCCCGTCACACAGGTTGGGAAGAGAGATATTAAGAGGATCCTGTCTACACCTTGTAGAATTGCTCATAACGATCAATTAATAATAATAATAGTAATAATAGTAATAATAATAATAATCATCATAATGATGTAATGAATTTATATAGCGCTGAATCTTGTAAAGCAACAAATCAAAGCGCTCAGATGACATGATTTTTTCCCCCGAGGATAATGGAATAAGCACTCATGTGCTTTTTTACATCCAGTCCCCGTGTGTATGCGGTTTTGTAAATTTTGTCATCTGTTCCCACCGGCACACAATGGCCTACTCTTTCGAAAAGCGGAACAGGATTTAACGTGTGCACAAGATGTTCTGCATACGTTCGCACGCATGACAGAATGAAGGAATAAACGGAAAACTGAATGAACGAACACCATGGGTGAACTGAATGAATAAATGAAGGGATGAAATGAATGAATAAATGAATAACTTGATGAACTAAAGTGAAAAACGAAAGAGTGAAATGGCAATGAATGAGTGATAAAATAGACTTTCTAGTGAATTGAATGAATGAATAAAAGAATGAAATGATGAATTGAATTAGTAAATGAATTACTCGATGAGCTAAAATGGGAAAAAATGGGTGAAGTGGTAGTGAATGAATAACGAAATTAGAGTTTTTCAAGCTCATACAAATCTTCAGGTATATTGGTCTATTTTCTGTGTTTGAAAGAGGGAACTGAGAGGAGCAGAAAGGGATATGAAACAGGTACAAATAAAGATGTTTCTATAGCCTATGGGTCGTTGGGTGGGGAGAGAAGCATCAGAGACCTCAGCTTCTCCAGGGGCCAGCATTTTGAGGGCGGCGTCCATCTCCTCTCCCTCGCTGCTTTACCTTCCCTGACACTAACGAGGCAGGTACCCATTTACAGCTGGGTGAACTGGGGGACTGTACTGAAGCCAAGGCGCACAAACGGCTACCCATCCACTTGGTAACCATGCTCAGTGCTGCTTAACATTGGCTTGGGGAAAGCGAGTGCTCTGACCACTGAGCTATCCCGTCTCCTATAAGAACTAGAATTTAACAAAAAAGGATAAAGAAAAGTGGAGAGAGGGCTTTATGAAGCGGAGAACAAGGCCCAACACTACCCGCAGCACGTGCAGGCGATGTTGCCTTACAACCAGTTCCAGAAACAAAGGGCAATGTTGGAACCTCTTCAGTGATCCTTCGTGGCTTTGACTGGCATGTATACTTCTCTCTCCGTGCTTGCAACCCCTCCTGGTTGTTTGTAAAGAGGGATGACCTCTGTTCAAAAACCTCAAGTCACACCAACCCAACACCAACCCAACTCAACTGTCTCTGCTGCTTCCTACGATCTTCTGTAGCCCTCCCAGACCACTGATCTCAGTGATACTGGCAGTGTAGGATGTTGGTGGTCGAAGACAAACCAACCAGGAGAAAAATTGACATACGCTACCCTCGTGTCCCCCCCCCCCCCCACTCCACCCACCAAGCTCCAGCCATCTTGGTCAAGGGACTGATAATGATGAAGATGATGATGATGATGATGATGATGGTGGTGATGTTGATGATGATGATGAAGAAGAAGAAGATGATGATCATGTTGATGATAAAGAAGAAGATGATGATGTTGATGAAGAAGAAGAAGATGATGATGATGATGAATAATTCTGTGTGCCTGAAATGGTCCCATGACAGTGAACGAAGATCATGATCATGACAAGGAGTCCCCATTACTTTGTAGACTTCAGCTTTTTATCGAACGCAGTGATTAAGTATTGTCGGTGTGAAATAATATAAACAGCAAAATTCGGTAACAATCCAAATGTCAGGTTTATTGGTGTTGTTGTTGTTAAGTATGATTCTAACCCCCACACTCCGAACAAAATCCCCTCGGCAAATATCTCTTTAATGTGCTATAAATGGGGGTTCAGCAATCTATCTATCTATCTGTCCCGTAGTCTGACGACCGTGGGGGCACCCTCAAAGACTCAACAACCAGTTCCCTCCATTCCTCTCTCTGTTCTGCCTTTCTCAGGGTTTTGTTGAGTTCTAGGCCTGTCCATTCGCTGATGTTATCCTCCCAGCTCTTCCTTGGTCTGCCTCTTCTTCTTCCTCCCTGGACAGTGCCTTGTAAAACTGTCTTTGCAAGTCCTTTGGATCTTGTGACATGCCCATACCATTTAAGTTTACGTTTTTTCACGATCGTCAGAAGGTTCTCATAGGGTCCAATGGTTTGCTGGATTCTGTTATGCACGCTTTCGTTGCTTATGTGGTATTTGTAGGAGATGCCAAGGAGTCTCCGAAAGCATCTCATCTCCACCGCCTGTACTCTGCTCTCCAAATCTGCAGTCAGGGTCCATGATTCACAGGCATACAGAAATATGGATATGACAAGGGAGCGCATTAGTCTGATCTTGGAGATAAGTGAGATATTTTTATCTCTCCAGATGGTGTTTAGTTTTGACAAAGCTGTTATTGTCTGTGCAGTCCTGCATACTACTTCTGGCTTGGATCCCTGGTCTGATACAATGGCTCCCAGGTACTTGAAGCTTTGAACTGTTTCCAGCTTCTGGTCATTAACCCTGATATCAGTGCTAATAGCCGTTGGTTTATTAGTCATCAGTTTGGTCTTCTCTGCACTGATTTCCATGCCGTATGTTTTGGAGGCCTTATTCAAGTATTCTGTTAGGCTGGCAAGCTCTTTTTCTGATCCTGCTATTCCATCAATGTCATCTGCGAAGCGGAGGTTTGTAATCGTTCTGCCACCAATGCTGCCTGATCCTTCATGATGTTCCAGTGCATCAGCCATGATTCTCTCAAGGAAGATGTTGAACAGAGTGGGTGAGAGTAGACAGCCCTGCCTTACTCCAACTGTTGTTCGAAACCATTCTCCAATGTTGTTGTTGTAGTACACTGCACTGGTGGCCTCGCTGTACAGCTGTTTGATGACTCTGATCAGGTTTGCATTGATGCTGTACAAATTCATGGTTGCCCACAAAGCTGCATGCCACACCCTGTCAAATGCCTTCTTAAAATCGATAAATACGTGGTAAAGGTCTTGTTGATGTTGAAGGTACCGCTCACATAGTATTCTGAGGTTGAATATCTGTTCGGTTGTGCTGCGCCCTGCTCTGAAACCTGCTTGTTCCTCAGCAATGATGGTCTCTGCTTGTGGCTTCAGTCTATTCAATATTATCTGCAGCATGACCTTGCTTGGGTGGCATATGAGGCTGATTGTGCGGTAATTATGGCATTGTTGTAGATTTCCTTTCTTGGGGAGGGTGATGATGAGTGACTGTGTCCATGGTGTTGGCCATTTTCCTGTCTGCCAGATTTGTTGCAGATTCTTAGTAGGGCGCTGATCATGGCTTCCCCTCCAGCTTGAACCAACTCAGCTGGAATGGTGTCAGCCCCTGCTGACTTTCCCTTTTTCAGCGATCTGACTGCTGTTTCCACTTCTTCTCAGAGGATAGGGTGACTGTCTGTGTCTTTGCTTGCTGGTACATTAAGGACATCTGGATCTCCTGCAGTTCTATAGTTATACAGGTCGGAGCAGTATTCTGTCCATCTGTTCAGAATATCCTGGTCGTCAGTGAGACACTTCCCATTTTTGTCTTGGATTGTTAAACCTTTTCCCTGTTTTGTGCTAGTCAGGTCTTTCACCAGCTGATATGCTTTCTTGCTATTGTTTTTCTGGATGTTCTCTTCAATGTCTTGGCACTGTTCACCGATCCATTTCTCTTTTGCTTCCGTCATGGACTTCCTGATTCTTTTGATGACTGCCCTATATTGTTCTGCTCTTTCTTTTGTTTCATTTTTCTTTTTCTTCAACTCTCTATGCTTGTCGCATAGTTGTAGGAAGTTAGGTGTGACCCATGGTTTTTTGACTGGTCGGTGTTTGCCAAGAAGCTCGCTTGCTGTTTCAGTCACTGCTGTATTGAAACTATTCGTCAGTGTATCTATGTCTGAGTCTATCACAGTGAGTGCTGCAAACTTTCCACCTATTCTTGCTTGAAAAATTTCTAATACCTCTGGGTCGTTCAGCTTCTCGAGGTCAAATTTGATCCTGATGTTGTTCCGCTTGTGGATTTTCTTTAGACGTAGTCGGAAAGTCATCATCACAAGATCATGATCACTCCCTATGTCTGCTCCTGGAAAACTTCGTGTCTGTGCGATGTTAACGCTAGACTGAAACCGTCTTTTCACCATGATGTAATCTATTTGGTTGTGGTGTTCTCCATTTGAGCTATGCCATGTCCATTTTCTGGATTTTTTGTGTGGGCCAAGTGTATTCACTAGCTGGAGGTGGTTGTTACTGGCAAACTCCAGGAGTCTCAAGCCTCTTTCATTTGATTGGTTATTACAATGTGGCCCACAAACGCCCTCCCAATCTTTCCATGCATCTTCTCCTACCTTGGCGTTCCAGTCACCTTGCACAACGAGGATGTCTTTCTTGGGAGTTTGATTCAGAACCTCTTGTAGCTGGTCATAAAATTCTTCTATGGCTTCATCTGTGCAGTCTGATGTAGGGGCGTATGCCTGTACTACAGTTATGTTAAAGGGGGTTGCTCTCAGGCGGATGGTAATAAGTCTGCTGGACACAGGCTGTAGGTCAGGTCAGAGACTCCCTCTGCTACTGGTAACCATGTAACCCAGTACCACCTGCCACATGTGGGGAGTAAACCCAATCAAAAAATCCGACCTGGAGAGGGATGGGCTCCGCCAGGTTTGATTTGCCCAAGATACACCAATGACAAAGACAGCCAGAATTTCCATACCGGATCGGTCGTCGCCCGGGTTACCAAGGACCGCGCCTTCTGTTGCTCATCAGGACAGAGGTCGAAAGTACGCTACTGATGTAAAACACAACAAAACCCGTGCCAGAAACAACACCATCATTGGCACATGGAATGTACGGTCACTAAGAGCTGCAGGCAAAGTGGAAGAACTGACACATGAGATGTCCAGATATCAATGGCACATCCTTGGGCTCTGCGAAGTCAGGTGGAAAAACATGGGAGAAACAATGACCCAGGAAGACCACAAATTATACTACAGTGGAAAACAGGATAAACATGAACACGGCGTGGGGTTTCTCGTTCACAAAGACATCGTGAACACCGTCATAAGCTGTCAGCCTGTGTCCTGTGGTTCAGCAATAAAGGGAGTTAATCCTTACGGGGGGGGGGGGGGGGGGGGGGGGGGGGGGCAAGAAAGTCTGCTGGTTGAAGCGTTGAGCTAGCGATCTGAAGGCCCGGTCGGAGCTACCGCAGAGACCCCCGTTGGAGGGTATTTCCCCCTTTGAGTTGAGTTTACAACAGTACCGTGTTCATTGCCCGGAAAGTCCTTTGAATGGAAAGATATTATTTATTTATTGATTGATTTTATTGTCAATAGTTTGGGTTGTGTTTTCATGGGTGTTGATGAAATAAAACGACGTGTTAAAACGTTCGAAACATCATTTTTCCAGTTACGTCTGGACCGGTTTCGCACAGTTGAAAACCTTCATCAAGTTATGGACGACAAAACCATTTAAGGACACCAGAGGTGAAGAAAAAGTAAGTGCATCGGTTGGCAGACACAGTGGGGAAAGAGGGAGGGGAAGGCAAGGAAAGGGGTGTGTGTGTAAGGGAACTCTCTAGACGAAAGAGTAAGGTCTTAAACTGGTACCAGTGCTGCTATTCTCAGAACCATGCTCTTACAACAGTGTGCTCAAGCCCTGACAGACTGGATCCTTCTGTCTCCATCAAAATGGTATTTAGTGTAAACAGTTCTGCCAAATCTGTGACAAGAGCGGCTGCATCTAATGGCAAGAGAGAGAGAGAGAGAGAGGAGAGAGAGAGAGAGAGAGAGAGGAGAGTGACGAACGTGTCATCAGTGACAAACCTGTCATCATTTAGCTGCACGGCAAAGAAACCACACACACACACACACACACACACACACACCACCACCACCACCACCAACAACAACAACTGCTATGCCTGGCAGGATTGTCTAGAACAAGCCACTCTCAGAGAAAAACTGCTACAAATGCAGACAGAATTCATTTTCTAACTGGATGCTGCTGCTCTTTGTGGTGACGTAACCGCCTTCCCCGAGGAGATCAGCCCTGAGTGTCACGCCGAGATATATGCCGTGACTGAACGTGATAGATATTACAATACAATACAATGCAATGCAATACAATACAATGCAATGCAATACAACACAATACAATGCAATGCAATACAACACAACACAACACAACACACTGCAATAACACACAACACAACGCAATACAATATAGCTCAATGCACCACAATACAGCTCAACGAATGCTATACAGCATTATACAATACAAACGACACAATAAATACAGCACACACAACAGCTCAACGCAATGCTAACAGCACTAACAATACAACACGACACAATACAATACAGCACACCACAACACAGCTCAACGCAATGCTATACAGCACTATACAATACAACACGACGCAATACAATACAGCACAGCACAACACAATACAATACAGCACACCACAATACAGCTCAACGCATTGCTATACAGCACTATACAATACAACACGACGCAATACAATACAACACAACAAAAGCACAACACAATACAATACAGCACAACACAATACAATAGAGCACAGCACAATACAGAACAACATAATACAACACAATACAATACAGCACAGCACAATACAGAACGACACAATACAACACAACACAATACAATAAAATACCACACACTAATAACACAACACAGCACCATACATTACAGCACAACAAAAGCACGATACAGTACCACAGGACACCACACAACGTTACAATGAACACAGATGCTCATCGAAAAGTCAGCAGGATGACTTCGACACATTACCCACACATCTAGTGACAGCTTCTTCAAAAACAACCTGGCTTGACTTCTACCGTAACTCCTCAAGGAGTCTCTGCACATTGCGCTATGTTCTTCATGTAGTGTGTTGTGGACGAAGCCCATCCCTCTGCAGATCGCATGCTGCATGCCGGGTATGCTCGTGCTAACCTGACCAGACTACTCTTCTACAGAATGATGGCCTATGTTTTGAAATAGGGTGCGCAAGGAGGAAAGGTGGCAGGACGGTTTAGATGTTCGCCTGCCTAACAAATAAACCGTGAGGTGCTGGGTTCCATTCCCAGCCTTGCCCTTTCTTTCCAACTATCCCAAGGAAAATATGTTGGTTTATCCACGTTGCACGCTCACAATTATTGTCAGATTTTGGAGAGGGGGTGGGGGGTGGGGGGTTGTTTTGCGATTTGCAGTCTGTGTGTATTGGCTGCCTATCTGGCGAAGGAAAAGGAGAAGGTCAGTTTCCACAGGAAGTTTTCAGACCCAGACAGGAATTTTTATTTGTTGAGCCTGTCCACTTAACGACAACAACCCTTTTACGACACAACAAGCATCTGATCCCATGGGATAAAGCCTGCCCCCCCCCCCCCCCCCCCACCCCCTTTTCCACCTCATCGGATAGTTTCTTCCTCTCACAGCTCTCCCCCCCCCCTTCCCTCCCTGCTAACATGTGGCACTGAACTGTGTGTAGCTGGAAGACCAGCAGTAGTTATGCTGACCTGCTTTGCTCGCTGACCCGTTTCCTTCAGTCAGCAGCCAGTATGTTATGAAAGAGAATGAAAAGTAATGTAGGCCTACTACCTAGCGGGCAGGTGTAGTGTGTGTGTGTGTGTGTGTGTGTGTGTGTGTGTGTGTGTGTGTGTGTGTGTGTGTGTTGTTGTTGTTGTTGTTGTTGTTTCTTAAGTCCTTCGGATGAGACTATAAACCGAGGCCCCCGTGTGCGGACGCATTCAGAACACCTTGCGCACACGTTAAATCCTGTTCCGCTTTTCGAAAGAGTAGGCCATTGTGTGCCGGTGGGAACAGATGACAAAATTTATAAAACCGCATACACACGGGGACTGAATGTAAAAAAGCACATGAGTGCTTATTCCATTATCCTCGATTAAAAAAAAAGTCATCTGAGTGCTTTGATTTGTTGCTTTACAAGATTCAGCGCTATATAAATTCCATACATTATTATAATTATTTTCTGGTTTTGGTCTTGTTTGCTTTTGTGTTTTTATCATGATTATAAACCCTGACTACGGCGGGTACTGGATGTATAAAAACAACAACAAACAAACCCGACACCAGTGTTTATTCATTATCCTCAAAATAGAGAACTTGATTTGAATTGATTTGTGTCATCAGTATCACCGGCAATAGTTGGCTTACTCTCCTTCAGCAAGGCGGACGGGGGTTTAACACGAGCACAATAAATTCTGCATGCAGCCGCCCACAGGATCTCTGGTTTACTTACAGTCTCATCCGAAAGACTTTCAGGGGAGTGGAGTTGGTGCCAACGTTGGTGAACTCAAGGGGGGCATCAATTTCTTTTGGTGACGTGGCAGTGGAGGGAGACTCGACCCTGCCTTGCTAGTTACTGAAAGGTACAGGTAAGACACTCTAACCACTAGGCTCTCCCGCCCCATGTACCGCATTTTCTTTCTTGCGCAGATTGGAAGAACTGGGATAGTCTGCTGTTGTTGTTGCTGCTGCTGCTGTTGGTGATAGTGGATGTGATGATGGTGGAGGTGATGATGGTGATGGTGGAGATGGTGATGGTGATGGTGGAGGTAATGATGGTGATGGTGGAGATGATGACGGCGATGGTGGAGGTGATGATGGTGAAGGTGGAAGTGATGATGGTGAAGGTGGAGATGATAACGGCGATGGTGGAGGTGATGATGGCGATGGTGGAAGTGATGATGGCGATGGTGGAAGTGATGATGGTAATGGTGGAGATGATGACGGCCGTGGCGGTAGTAGTAGTAGTAGTTGTTGTGGTACTACTTTAGCTGCTAGCCGCCTTTGTTGTTGTTGTTCTTTGCTTTTGTTGCCGTTTTTTTCCCCTCGCTATTTGCTGTTATTGCTGTTGCACGTTGCTATTGTTGTCGGTGTTGTTGCTCTTGTCATCATCGTCGTTGTTGTTTGTCGATATTTTTCTGTCAGTTCTTTTAGGAAGGGGGGGGGGGGGGTAGGGGGAGGGGGGGGGGGGGGTGCGGGGGATTGCTGCTGCCTAGTTCCTTTGAAGGGCAAACCAGTACGTGTGAGCAGAAGAGGTACAACGGCTACGTAACAGCAGACTACGTAACGACAACAACAAGAAACAACAGACGGATACATAACGATGCCCAGACGCACTCATCTGGACAGAGATAAACGACGCTCGTCGCCCCTCGCGAAAAAAACAACACCGCCCAACTGCCAGCCCGACAAATTCGATAAGTCTCGGTCGGATGAGCAGACGACTATTTTCACGTGGAAACAATCACGTTCCCTGCTGATTCCAGACGGGTCTGAGTCTGTAGCCGTGAGCAGTGCCAGACACTCACGTGCTTGGTTGAGTTAAGTGCACGAGCAGGGGAGCTAACTAGCTGCGTGGCCATACTCCACCGATGGTCTTTCGTTGTGCAGAGTACTAAGAGAGAGACAATGACAATGACAAATTCTTTTATTTCGAGGATAATGAATAAGCACTCATGTGCTTTTTTACATCCAGTCCCCGCCCGTAGGGATACATCTTAATAATAACCCAACACTTATACACAGTAGAGAGAGAGAGAGAGAGAGAGAGAGAGAAAAGAGAGAGAGAGAGAGAGAGAGAGAGAGAGAGAGAGAGAGAGAGAGTGTGTGTGGTGTGTGTGAACGTGTGTGTGAACGTGTGTGTGAACGTGTGTGTGAATAGGTAATTCTGATTTGAAATTGTTTTAGAATGTTAAAAAGAATCGTATTAAATACATTTTTCATGTTCTTGATGTTAAGAATATACAAAGATAATAAATCTACATTGTAGTTTGTTGATGTGTGTTCTAGTCCTATGTAAATAAAGTATCTACCACACAGAGTATCTGTCACTATTGAACTCTGTAACCTCCCATCATGGGATGATTCAAGTATTTTTAACTTGACTTGACTTGACTTGACAAGAATTCTCTTCATTCACAACGTCTAAAATCAAACAGAAATTCCTGTGCTTTATTCTGAACTCTCCTCCTGCCATAGACGTCATTTTATAGTTGCTTTTGCTTTTTAAAAAAAAAAATCTTTTTTTTTTTTTTTTTTTTAGCTCATTGCATTTATGGGGTGGAAAATGGAAAGTTAGCAAAACATGCAAAGCTCATTTAAAACACACTGACTGCTTTACTGCACAATGAAATGAAATGATGGCATTGACGATAATGACGACGACGACGACGACGATGATGATGATGGTGGTGATGATGGTGATGGTGGTGATAGTGATGATATTGGTGATTATGATGATTGTTGTTTTGACGTTGATGGTAATGGTGATAACTATGACGATAATAATGATGATGACGATGATAATGATGACGGTGATGGTGATGATGATGATGATGATGATGATGATAGTGGTGATTATTATTATGTGCGGTGTTGACATCGATGGTGATGGTGATAACGATGATGATAATAATGATAATGATGATAATAATGATGGTGATAATAATGGTGATAATGAAGAAGAAGAAGATGAAGAAGAAGAGAAGCAGGAGGAATGAGCGCGACAATGACGGTGACAAAAAGAAGAGAAAAAAAGACGAAAGAAGAGGAAGAGAAAGAGGAGGACTGAGACGACGATAACGACAACGACAATGATAACAATATGAACGCCACCACCACCACCAACAACATCACGACTACGATGACGACGACGGTGGCAACGTCGATTATAACAACGACAGTGATGATGATGACAATGATGATGATGATACGACGATGACAAAGACGAAGACAACGACGACAATGATGATAATAATAATAATAATACCCTGGTGAAAATGATGATAAAGAAGAAAAAGTTAGGATGACTTGACCTAAGACACATGAAAGGCTTCTGGAACCAGAAAATAGGAAGAATACTCTTCTGAGAAAAAAACACTTAAATGTCTGTCTGTCTGTCTGCCTGTCTGTATGTGTCTCTCTGATTCTGTCTCATCCCCCCCCCCCCCCCCCACACACACACACACACATTTTCCTCGAAATAAAAGAATTTAAAAAAAAGAATAAACACACACACTAACACACACACTAACATACACACACTAATACATACACACACACACACTAACACACACACTAACACACACACTAACACACACAACACACACAAACACACATAACACAACACACACAACACACACACACACACACAAACACACACCCATACCCCCCCCCCCCCCCCCCCACACACACACAAGCACACACATGCACACCCACCCCCAACCCCACCAACCCCACACCCACCCCCCACACACAGATAGAAAGGGGTGGGGGGAGGGGGGGAAGGAGGGAGAACACAAGTATCTTCTCCTCCCACACTAAGAGTTCAAACGGGCAAGAGGCCGGAACCTCCTGGATATTTAAATAGAATTTCAAAGACAAAAAAAAAAAGGTAGCCTGCCCGGGTGAAACAGCTTTACTTCAGAACCCAGTTCCTTTAGCTTCGTTTTTGTCCTATTCTCCACCCCTCCACCCCCCCCCCTCCTCCTCCACCATCCCACCTCACCCCTCACCCCACACCAACCCACCCAATCTCTCTCTCTCTCTCTCTCTCCTCTCTCTCTCTCTCTCTCTCCTCTCTCTCTCTTTTCTCCACCCCTTAACATCCCAGTAATATTTTTAACTGGAAGCTTCAAACACTGACAGAGAAGGGACACAAATCACACAAGAGCCTTTAAAGCAGGTTGGCTTGACTTCATTAACTTGCTCTCTCTCTCTCTCTCTCTCTCTCTCCTCTCTCTCTCTCTCTCTCTCTCTCTCTCTCTCTCTCTCTCTCTCAATTTCATGACGAATCGTTGAGTGGGTGGGGTTGGGGGCTGGGGTGGGCGGAGGGGCACTTCACTGAATTGTTGTTTGGTTTTTTTTTGTGTTGAAAGTCAGTGTGCTATTATCATGGGTAAGTTGAACCTGGCCCTAGAGCCCATCCTTCTCCCGGGTAGCAGGGTGCATGCTGGGCATTTTATTTGTTTGATGGTTGTTGTTTTTTGTTTTGGTGTGATATCACCCATCCCCCTGGCAAGCCATATTTAGCCTCTTGTTCTTCCACGAAAATGGC
>CM054136.1:30393707-30396207 GCA_028751875.1 Rapana venosa
CATTCTCACACCATCACCATCACCCGACACACACAAACTGTGGACAGACGTGAAATAAAACCACATACTCTTCCTTTTAGTCTTCCTCCTCCTCCTCCTACTACTGCCTCTACTACTCCTATTACTCCTCCTTCTCCTCCTCCTCCTCCTACTACTCCTTCTACTAGTACAGTATTACTCTCTCTCTCTCTTCTCCCCACCCTCTCTCTCCCCCTCCTCTCTCTCCCACTCTCTCTCGCCCCCATCTATCTCGTCCTCCCTCTCCCTTTTTTTTCTCTGCCTCCCCCCCCCCCCCCCCCCTCCCCTCCCGGCCCTCTCTAGCATCCTCTACTCCTGACTTTCAGGCAATTTTCCCCCTACTTACCTGTAGCCATTATCACCGGTACTATAATTTTCCCCTCTGCATCCCTTCCCCCCCCCCCCCCCCCCCCCCCCCAAGTCATTTAACTTTCCCCGTGGGGATGCCCGGGTGCTGTCAGTATAACTGGCATCCCCACCTTCTGGAAATTCTGTGCTAGGAGTTCCCTCTTTTCTATCCCTATCTTCGTTTCTGCTTTGTTCCTTTTCTTCCTGTTGTCACTTTCTTCTTGTCGATTTTCTGCTGTCTTTGGCCATGCTCCTGCCTTTCTTTTTTCTCTCCCTAAAAATAATAATAATAATGATAATGATAATAATAATAATGTATGGAATTTATATAGCGCTGAATCTTGTAAAGCAACAAATCAAATCAAAGCGAATTTAAAAGAGAACAATTCTCTCTCACGCCGAAGTCGGATGCGCTGGGCCTGACTTGTCAGGCGCTGAAAAACGGCAGCGCCATACATTTTCGCTCATTTGACAGAGGACAATAGTTGCTACATGAGCGTTCGACGAAGAGGAAGAATTCAATTTACCCCCACCCCCTCTCCTGGCTATTTCCTGCTATTTCTCCCCCTCTCCCCCTTCTCCCTGGGGTCATCCCTCCTCCCCTTCACTTCATTCCCCTTCCCGACTTTTTTTTAAAACTGTGAAAACCCCCCACGTTAAAACCCATTCCACTTTTTGGAAGAGTAGGCCATTGCGTGCCGGTGGGAAGAGGTGACACAATTTAAAAAACTGCATACACACGGGGGCTGGATGTACAAAAAGCACATGATCGCTTATTCCATTATTGTCGAAATAAATGATTAAATAAATAAATACATGGAATCACTGTGAGAATGTTGATTTTGATGAGAGAATTTTCCCCATTGTTTTTAAGAGGAGGTGAGTTATATATATATTTTTCAAAGGTGGTTGTACCTATTATTATAATTTTCTCCCATATTTTTATCAAAGATTTTTTGTTGTTGTTGTCGCGGATTGCGTTAATGAAAAAAAAAATCTCAATGCCTTTATATAATGAAAAACTTTCGTCCCCAAGATTATTTCTGATGACATGGGGCGGGGGTGGGGTGGAGGTAGGGGGGCGGATTGTCTAAAGAACGATTTTTTTCCCCACTGGATTGTTCTTATATGAAAGGGGTTTTTTCCCCGCACTTGCTTATCATATACCATTTTTGCTTGATTTGTTTGTTTTAATGGTTTTTTTCCCTCAGAATCCTTTCACAAAGAGTCGATTCAAATCAAGTCAGGTCAAATCAAGTCAAGTCAAATCAAGTCAAGTCAAAAACACTTTAATCAGAATGCTCAGCTCCAGGCTTGGGCTATGAACGACACATTCCAGTACGTCTTCCAGTCTCTCGTTGTGTCTGTCTTTGTGTCTGTATTTCTGTCTGCATATACTATTGTTTTTCTCTCCACGTGTCTGTCTTTTCTCTATAATTATCTGTCCGTCGTTCGTCTTCCTGTGTTCTTTCTTCTCCTCTTTATTCCTGACACCTCTTTCATTTTTTCTTCGCAGTCTTCTTCTGTGTGTCTGTCTGTCTATATGTTTTTCTGTCTGTCTGTCCGTCTGTCTGACATTCAAGAGGCACTTGCTTTTTTAGGTGCACACCCTATTCAAGTTATGACCTTCAGAAACACGCTTGAGAGAGAGAGAGAGAGAGAGAGAGGAGAGAGAGAGAGAGAGAGAGAGAGAGAGAGAGAGAGAGAGAGAGAGAGAGAGAAGAGAGGAGAGAGAGAGAGAGAGAGAGAGAGAGAGAGAGAGAGAGAGAGAGGAGAGAGAGAGAGAGAGAGAGAGAGAGAGAAGGAGAGAGAGAGCGAGCGTAATGGAAACCGGTTTGAGGTGGAAGGAACAAATAAACAAGCAAACAACAATTTGCAGGAGCATCCTTCAAGAAGACACCAAACAATTTGCACACGCAGGAGAAACCGTAAACGAACTCAGAGAAAAAACGAAAAGAAAGGAAGAAAGAAAAAAGGAAGGGAAAAAGCTAGTTTCAAGATTTCGAAGTGCGTCCCATTAAAACGGATAGAGGAAGAAAATGCTCAAGCCTTAAAGAAATAGTCTGTTTCTTAACGTGGCATAGCATGGCTACAGAGAGAGAGAGAGGAGAGAGAGAGAGAGGAGAGAGAGAGA
>CM054136.1:30401207-30403707 GCA_028751875.1 Rapana venosa
AGACAGAGAGAGACAGAGACAGAGAGAGAGACAGAGACAGAGACGGGTAAAAGAGAAGAAGAATACAAATAATGTAAAGAAGAAAGAATGGGAAGAATGCGAAGAAGAAGAAGAATATGAAGAATGCGAAGAAGAATGCGAAGAAGAAGAAGAATCCGAAGAAGAAAAAGAAGAAGAAGAAGAATGCGAAGAAGAAGAAAAAGAAAAAAAGAAGAAGAGAGAAAGAAAGAAAGAAAGAGAGAGAGAGAGAGAGAGAGAGAGAGAGAGAGAGGGGAGAGAGACAGACAGACAAGACAGACAGATAGACACAGACACACACACACACAGACGCACATAGACAAAAGACACACAAACACACAGACTGACAAAAATACTGACAGAATGCTGTTGTACAATCTGCATACTAACACAATCATATTTTGACAACACTATAACGAATCACATGGCCATATTGCCGTATTGGGTAGAATGCATAGAGCCTGGTCCTCTTCTCCAGCCCTTGTCACTCTGCAGGAGGTCTGTCTGCTGGCCTCAGCCCACACATTCCCACTTCAGGGCAGCTCATTAAAGGGTTCATGAAAAATAGTTCAGATTTGCTTGAAAAAAAAGTCAGGAGAAAAGGCTGGGTAGGCAGAAAACAAGCAAGAGAGAGAGAGAGAGAGAGAGAGGAGAGGGAGAGAGAGAGAGAGAGAGAGAGAGAGGAGAGAGAGAGAGGAGAGAGAGAGAGAGAACTCAAACTCAAGACTCAAATTATTTAATTGCATAGATAGGGCATATCCATTGCAATGGGAGAATACAACATATAATCATGGCATATATGATTGTCCTGACAAGGATTCCTTATCACAGAAGTATTTTGTCTTTTTTTTATAGTCAAAAAGCATATAAAAACAGATATACTTAGAACCCAATCAGCAGTACATTTTATCATTAGGGCAATGAGGATACATCTCCAGAAAAATGCTTTTTTTCAACAGTTGGACACAAAGCCGCCTGGTCTTCTTTACAGAAACCACGCGCCGAACTGTCCGTGTTTTTCTTTGATAACTCGAGAGCTGCCAACATTTCTTTGCCAAAATCTTGTGGCTGTGCAGTTGGCTGTTGTGATTCATGAAGTCTGCTGTCCTGTGTGTCCGTGTGTTGGGTGTTGTCTTCACAGTGTGAAACAGCCGTGTTGCCACTTTTGTCAGCATGGAGTGTGTCATTCTGGCACATGATAGTTGCAACACTGTCACACGCGCACAGTTCACCAGAATCGGTCATATCTAAGTCATTGTTTGTTAGTCTATATGTTATTGTCACATGGTTTCATATCCATGGGCTGGTTATCATATCTTGTGTCAGTCAGGGGTTGGGTAAGGGAGGGAGGAGATTGGCCACTGTACACGAACATGTCTGTGCCAACTGGGTTATCACAGCTGTTGACAGTGTATATCAAACTGGGTGAGGGTGGAAAGAATAAATTTGAAGGTGATGAATCGTTTTGACTTGCATTTCTTTCTTGTTCTATTCCGTGCTCCTTCGCTCTTCTCCTGTCCCTGTTCACCTGGGCCACAGATTTTCTCCTGTACACAACACTGTGATCTTCAGTGACAGGAGGCTGGTTGGCAGTTGTTGTTATTGTCGTCAGCCTGAGCACTACAGTTGTTTGATTACCTCTGCCGTTTATTCTAAATGAAGACAGTGCATCTTCTTGCAGAGCTGCATTCAGTATAGCTTCTAAAGTAGACTGGAGTCCTTGGAGGGGCATTATGCACCCAAAACTTTGAAAAACTTGATAGTTTAACTGATTGCTGTGGAGAGATATGTCTTGCTGGTTTCCAAGCAAGGGAAGCGAGCGAGCGAGAGAGAGTTTCTAGCGCTGAAGTTCCAGAAAGTGGGGATGCTATTCATACTGAAATTTCAATCTCACAGTGATTCCCAGGTGGAATGAGTGAGTCAGAGTGTACATTCTGGGTGATCCCCAAGACTGTTAAGTTGGGGAACACACAACAACAATAACAACATACTGACATCCCCCCTCCACTCCCCCTCAATCCCCTAGTGGCGAACGAATCATATGAAAGCATGTACTTAATTATATCAACGATGAATAACTTAGTAATGGCATAAAGAGATGAAAGATGAGAAAATAAATAGATTATTAATTATAAAATAAAAATTGAGGCGAAAGTGGGGGGGGGAACAGAGAGAGTGAGAGAGGAGAGAGAGAGAGAGGAGGGGAGGAGAGAGGGAGAGAGGATGAGAGAGAGGAGGAGGGGAGGAGAGAGAGAGAGAGAGGTGAGAGGGGGAGAATGAGAGTGGGAGAAGAGAGAGAGAGGAGAGACGAATGACAGACAGACAGACAGAAGGGAAGATAGAGTGATTGACAAAATCTTTGTTTCTTTGTTGTCTGTCTACCTATCTCTGTTTCTCTCTCTCTCTCTCTCTCTCTCTCTCTCTCTCACACACACACACCACACACACACACACACACACAACACACACACACACACACACA
>CM054136.1:30413707-30451207 GCA_028751875.1 Rapana venosa
AAACACACATACATCACACACACACAAACACACATACATCACACACACAAACACACATACATCACACACACAAACACACATACATCACACACACATCACACACACAAACACACACATACATCACACACACATCACACACAAAACACACATACATCACACACACAACAAACACACATACATCACACACACACATACATCACACACACACACACACACACACAACACACACACACACACACACACACACACACGCACACACACACACACACACACACACACATACATCACACACACACACACACTCATAATTCACCTTGAGGGTTAAAGACACAGGGGAGGCAGATAGAAAGAGAAGGTTCCTAATTATTTCCTCTGTCTGTTAGGAGAGAATGAAGTGTGTGTGTGTGTGTGTGTGTGTGTGTGTGTGGTGTGTGTGTGTGTGTGTGTGTGTGTGTGTGTGTGTGTGTGTAATACACACAGCTACAGACAAAAGGGGTAGGGGAGAGTGTGTATAGAGGAAAGGGGGAAGGGGGAGGGGGGAGACATAGTGCTAGAGAGTGGGCGTATAGAGCGGTGTTGTAACAGTTTATTGTATTGTATTGTTTTGTATTGCGTTGTATTGAGTTGCATTGTGTTGCGTTGTATTGCATTGCATTGTAGTGTAGTGTAGTGTAGTGTAGTGTAGTGTAGTGTAGTGTAGTGTAGTGTAGTGTAGTGTAGTGTAGTGTAGTGTAGGGTAGTGTAGTGCAGTGCCGTGTCGTGACGTGTAGAGTAGTGTACTGTAGTGTAGTGTAGTGTAGTGTAGTGTAGGGTAGTGTAGTGTAGTGTATGTGTAGTGTAGTGTAGGGTAGTGTAGTGTAGTGTAGTGTAGTGTAGTGTAGTGTAGTGCAGTGTCGTGTCGTGTCGTGTCGTGTAGTGTAGTGTAGTGTAGTGTAGTGTCGTGTAGTGTAGTGCAGTGTAGTGTGTAGTGTAGTGTAGTGTAGTGTAGGGTAGGGTAGGGTAGGGTAGTGCCGTGTCGTGTCGTGTCGTGTAGTGTAGTGTAGGGTAGTGTAGTGTAGTATAGTGTCGTGTAGTGTAGTGCATTGTATTGTATTGTATTGTATTGTATTGTATTGTATTGTATTATACACTACTTTCAGTCATAGTAGATTTCTCTGCGTTAAATTCTGGCTGCTTTCCCAAGGAAGAGCACATGCATCGCCACAAGAGCAGCGCTACCCATTTCACTGTCTGCATGTTTATTTGTTTCCTTCTTCTTCTGAGAAACACAAACGGTTCCAGCCAAAGAATGGAACATGTGCAGAGAAGGCCGAAGACACCGGGAATTATATCTGCAGCCAACAACAAACAAACAAACAAACAAACTCCCAGACCCACAAAAAACCTAACAACAACAAAATAACAACAACCCCAACCCCCCAAAAGGCTGACAGAAAACTGGCTTCAGTTTGTATAATGTCTTCCGTTTTTAGCTCATAAATTATTGACAGTGGTTTTTGTCTTATAAAGCACTGTCAGTCTGTCTTTGTGCTTCATAAAGCACTGTCAGTCTTTTTGTCACATAAAGCACTGTCAGTCTTTTTGCCTCTTAAAGCACTGTGAGTCTCTCTGTCTCATAAAGCACTGCCAGTCTTTTTGCCACATAAAGCACTGTCAGTCTGTCTGTCTCATAAAGCACTGTCAGTCTTTTTGTCACATAAAGTACTGTCAGTCTTTTTGCCTCTTAAAGCACTGTGAGTCTCTCTGTCTCATAAAGCACTGCCAGTCTGTCTGTCTCATAAAGCACTGTCAGTCTCTATGTCTTATAAAGCACTGTCAGTCTTTCTGTCACATAAAGCAGTGTCAATCTTATTGCCTTATAAAGCACTGTCAGTCTTTTTGCCACATAAAGTACTGTCAGTCTTTTTGCCTCTTAAAGCACTGTGAGTCTCTCTGTCTCATAAAGCACTGTCAGTCTGTCTGTCTCATAAAGCACTGTCAGTCTGTCTGTCTCATAAAGCACTGTCAGTCTGTCTGTCTCATAAAGCACTGTCAGTCTCTCTGTCTCATAAAGCACTGCCAGTCTGTCTGTCTCATAAAGCACTGTCAGTCTCTTTGTCTCATAAAGCACTGTCAGTCTTTTTGTCACATAAAGCACTGTCAGTCTTTTTGTCACATAAAGCACTATCAGTCTGTCTTTTTGCCACATAAAGCACTGTCAGTCTCTCTGTCTCATAAAGCACTGTCAGTCTGTCTGTCTCATAAAGCACTGTCAGTCTTTTTGCCACATAAAGCACTGTCAGTCTTTTTGCCACATAAAGCACTGTCAGTCTTTATGCCTCACAAAGCACTGTCAGTCTCTTTGTCTCATAAAGCACTGTCTGTATTTTTTGCCACATAAAGCACTGTCACTCTGTTCGCTTCACAAAGCACTGTCAGTCTGTCTGTCACATAAAGCACTGTCAGTCTCTCTGTCTCATAAAGCACTGCCAGTCTGTCTGTCTCATAAAGCACTGTCAGTCTGTCTGTCTCATAAAGCACTGTCAGTCTGTCTGTCTCATAAAGCACTGCCAGTCTGTCTGTCTCATAAAGCACTGTCAGTCTCTCTGTCTCATAAAGCACTGTCAGTCTGTCTGTCTCATAAAGCACTGCCAGTCTGTCTGTCTCATAAAGCACTGCCAGTCTGTCTGTCTCATAAAGCACTGTCAGTCTGTCTGTCTCATAAAGCACTGTCAGTCTGTCTGTCTCATAAAGCACTGCCAGTCTGTCTGTCTCATAAAGCACTGTCAGTCTCTCTGTCTCATAAAGCACTGCCAGTCTGTCTGTCTCATAAAGCACTGTCAGTCTGTCTGTCTCATAAAGCACTGTCAGTCTGTCTGTCTCATAAAGCACTATCAGTCTGTCTGTCTCATAAAGCACTGTCAGTCTGTCTGTCTCATAAAGCACTGTCAGTCTGTCTGTCTCATAAAGCACTGCCAGTCTGTCTGTCTCATAAAGCACTGTCAGTCTTTTTGCCTCATAAAGCACTGCCAGTCTGTCTGTCTCATAAAGCACTGTCAGTCTGTCTGTCTCATAAAGCACTGTCAGTCTCTCTGTCTCATAAAGCACTGCCAGTCTGTCTGTCTCATAAAGCACTGTCAGTTGTTTGTGCCTCAAAAAGCACTATCAGTCTGTCTGTCACATAAAGCACTGTCAGTCTGTCTGTCTCATAAAGCACTGTCAGTTGTTTGTGCCTCAAAAAGCACTATCAGTCTGTCTGTCACATAAAGCACTGTCAGTCTGTCTGTCTCATAATGTTGTTAGTCTTTGTCTTGATACATAAAGCATTGTCAGAGTTTAGTTTTGGGGTGACATATGTCTACAACACTACAGAGTCAGGCGCACGTTCCCACCTGTTAGCTCTGCGAAGTTGGAGCTAGTGGAACGAAACAAGGTTGTTTCTCATCCTTACCTTTCACCAACACACTTATAGATTTGCTAGAAATTTCCTCTTTTCTATCACTCTCTTTGCTTCTGCCTTGTTCCTTTTCTTCCAGTCACCTCCTTCTTGTCCATTTTCTGCCTCCTTGGTCAATTCTCAGTAGATTTATCATTAATCATGAACAATCTCAGCTCTTACTGGTCACGTTTCATTACGCTATTCCCAGGTTTGTTTTTTCTCTTCGAGTTCTTTTTCCTCGAACGCTCAGACAGCAACTTGTATTGTCTGTTATATGAGCGAAAATGCGACACGCTGCCTTTGTGCACCTGACAAGTCACAACCAGCGCATCCGACTTCAAGCATAAGAGAGAACTGTTAACTTTTAAGACTTTCTGGGGAAAAAGAGCAGAAGAATGGACCAAGGAGGTGGAAAATAGACAAGAAGGAGGTGACAGGAAGAAAAGAAACAAGGCTGAAACGCAGAAAGTGATAGAAAAGAGGAAATTTCTAGCACAGACTTTCCAGAAGGTGGGGGATGCTATTTATACTGACAGGCCCATGGTATCCCTAAGGGGGATTGTCTTTGAGTGACAACTGTTACTGGTTAGTATTTGGCTACACGGGAGGGTGGGATCATTAGTGGAAGTCACACTTTTGGTTAGACTGAACAGCGAACACAGACTGAAACTACAAAACCACTTACTTTTCTCGGCGAAGCAAGCTGGAGTCCGAAGCTGTTCCCTTGAATGTGAGGAAGACGGGGACCGAGCAGTCGATCAGAAGTGTGTCCTTTGCCTTCTGGAGTTCGGAGTTCAGACGTTTTTCACTGGATTTCTTGTCGATTGTTGTTAGCTCATCACATTTTTACAGTGTCGAATCTTCTTCACAAATTGTTGTCTACTTGGTTTGTGGGTATCCTTTCCTCCTTTGTTTATTTTTTATATTTAACTCGTATATATCAACAAGTTGGAGCCTTGAAGCAGTAATAAAAATTGAAATCGAGCATTTATTTATTCGAAAATTTATCTTGTACTGAAGATTACAAACTCTTTTTTATTTTTTACTGGAATTGTTATCAATTGTAAGCTGGGCACATTTCTGTATTGTGGAGTCTTCTTCTCCACAGTCCACCTTGTCTCTGATTTGTTTCTGTGGTGACCACTGTCTTCTTCACTGTCTGTTGTTTCTGATTCACATACACCAACAAGCTGCGATTAAGAAGTAGTCCCTTTAGTTGTATGAACAGACAACAACAGTTTCTACAGATTAAAACATGTCTTCTGAAGTCTGTATCTAAGTGTTCAGGCTGTTTTCACTTGGTTGAACATATTTTCACGTTGTCCAGTTACCTTTGTTGCCAAGTCTTTTTTTCTACCTGGTGTGGCTATCACCTTCTTCTTTGTTTTTTCCTCTTGTTTTTGACCTGCCCGGTCCAATTATTTCGGGTCCAGTCTTTTTTTGAGGACGATCAAAGCAAACGATCCAACAAGAAGTTTGTTCTTTTATGTACTATATTCAAGAGCTTGCATCATTATATTTTCACAGGACTTCTTGTCAGTTCCAAACACATGTTCACATAGTCTGATTTCTCCTTGCGGGGTCAAAACCCACACCCTTTTATGAGTAAAATCGCAACAAAATGATTCATGAAGAGGTTAATTTTGTGTCTCTTTAAAGCGTAAGCTTCGTTTATTCTTCCTCCCATAGGAGAACTCTTCTGTCAAGTGTTAGCTCAACATATTTTCACAATCGTCTGTCTTCTTCAAAGTCAAGCATGGAGGTTGAGGGGTTTTTTCTTTCTTTTATTGTCTCCCCTTGGTGTTTGTGTGGGAGTGGTGTTGTCTTCTTTGTTTATTTTTAACTCACACCATTTGCAAGTCAGCTGGGTCTCTGGGGCGCTGGATGCAAGGGGAGCAATAACTCACATTCCGGGAGCTTTTCTTTGTCGCTTGCTCTCGGCAGCCAACATTCCTGACTACAGGCTGCAGTCCAGGTACAGGAGGGAGGAGGGGGAGGGTACGCCCAACTTGGTGCCACTCTCTGCCTGCCTGCCTGCCTGCCTTCCAACTTGGCCCACTGACATCAATGCGCTGAAAAGTTGTTTATGTTTGCTTGGGAGATTACAGGGTATTGTTTTCACCGTATAAACACACACGCACACATACGCGCACGCACACACACGCACACACACACACACACACACACACACACACACACACACACACACACACACACACACACCACACACACACACACACACACACACACGCACGCAGGCACACACACTCCACTACAAAACATTATTTACAAGTGCGCGCACACATCTGGCACATGCATTCTCTCATAAATGCGCGCACACACACATAACACACACAAGAGAGAGAGACAGAGACAGAGAGAGACAGAGAGACAGAGAGAGGCAGAAAGAGACAGAGAGATAGAGAGACAGAGTCAGAGATAGACAGACAGAAACAGGGACACAAACACACAGACAGACACAGAGACAGGGACACAGATACACAGACATAACAGAGACAGAGAAACGCACAGACAGGCAGACAGAGAGACAAACAGAGTGTCTGCCTGTCTATCTGTTTGTGCGTCTGTCTGTGTGTGTAATCTGTCTGTTTCGTTCCTAATAAAGACAGTTCTAATTCGAGGTTTTGGACACCGGGCTCTCAAACCAGGGAGCCTGATGTCTGAAGATGACACTAGCTAGCACTGCATTGGTGTGTGTGTGTGTGTGTGTGTGTGTGTGTGTGTGTGTGTGTGTGTGTGTGTGTGTGTGTGTGTGTGTGTGTGTGTGTGTGTGTGTGTACGCGGTGCGTGTGTGTGCGCGCACCTGGGTTTGTGTATGATAATTTTTTTAAGCTATCTTGGAATGCTTATAGCAATCTGAAATGTGTTTTTCTTGTGTCTTGTGAGATAATTATGGGTATCAATGTGCCTGTCAGTATTGTAATTGCCCTTCATGGGATGATTAAAGTGTTTTTGACTTGACTTGACTTGACTCTTGCAGCCACCAACAGCCCAAAGCAGGGCAGTGACTGTGACGGAAGCCCCCAAAAAACCCCGCCGCCCTACACCCACCCCAAGTCTGCTGTTTCTTCTTCTTCTTGTAACTCAAGTCTGCAGAACAAAAAACACGTTGACACAGAGCTAGCTAGGGTGTCGAGGCAGTTAGTTACCACGGGGAAGAATGTCTGGCATGTTGAAGCAGGCAGGCCCGAGGGGCGCGTGCCACGATGACCCCGTAAATAGTGCCTGCATGCATGCCTCCACACCGCTCAGCCCTGTACTGCTGCAGTGTCTCTCACAGTCAGGTAGGCACTGGCAGCGTGGTTTCCAGACTTTTGACAGCTTCATTCGCCGCCACCTGCTCTTTTTCTCCAGTTTTCTTTAAAAACATTTCTTTTATGACTGACTGTATCAGCTGGTCTGAATAGTCTTATGTCTATACGCCCCGAAGCGACTGTCGCCCTAACCATTCCCTACCCCCCCCCCCCCCTCCCCCACCCCACCCACACACACAGCCACCGTCACCACCTATGCGCATCTCTTCAGGTCTCGATTATGCCCCCAACACACCTCACGTTCTGATAGGTTTTATGTGTTTTCCTTGGGCCTGTGTTCAGTTTAATCAAGATCGATGCCTACCCTACCAATGATCTAGCTTACCTTCAGACCTTGGCTTCCCTCTATCCTCCAAGACATATAGGTATATAACCATGTTCCCAGGGACTATCTTAGTTTCTCTGATTTTCTTAAAATGTCCATTCAAGTTCATGTTGTCCAGGTTTGTCACCTCTCAGGTGTATGGCCCTGCCCAATGAATATATAGGCCTAGGTTCCCCTCCAGTCTGTGCTATGTTTCCCTCCAGTCTATGCTATGTTTCCCTCCAGTCTATGCTATGTTTCCCTCCAGTCTATGCTATGCTATGTTCCCCTCCAGTCTATGCTATGTTCCCCTCCAGTCTATGCTATGTTCTCCTCCACTCTGTGCTATGCTATGTTCCCCTCCAGTCTATGCTATGTTCCCCTCCAGTCTATGCTATGTTTCCCTCCAGTCTATGCTATGTTCCCCTCCAGTCTATGCTATGCTATGTTCCCCTCCAGTCTATGCTATGCTATGTTCCCCTCCAGTCTATGCTATGCTATGTTCCCCTCCAGACTATGCTATGTTCCCCTCCAGTCTATGCTATGCTATGTTCCCTCCAGTCTATGCTATGCTATGTTCCCCTCCAGACTATGCTATGTTCCCCTCCAGTCTATGCTATGCTATGTTCCCCTCCAGTCTATGCTATGCTATGTTCCCCTCCAGTCTATGCTAGGTTCCCCTCCAGTCTATGCTATGTTCACCTCCAGTCTATGCTATGTTCCACTCCAGTCTATGCTATGTTCCCCTCCAGTCTATGCTATGCTATGTTCCCCTCCAGTCTATGCTATGCTATGTTCCCCTCCAGTCTATGCTATGTTCCCCTCCAGTCTATGCTATGCTATGTTCCCCTCCAGTCTATGCTATGTTCCCCTCCAGTCTATGCTATGTTATGTTCCCCTCCAGTCTATGCTATGTTCCCCTCCAGTCTATGCTATGTTCCCCTCCAGTTGCTATGTTCCCCTCCAGTCTATGCTATGTTCCCCTCCAGTCTATGCTATGTTATGTTCCCCTCCAGTCTATGCTATGTTCCCCTCCAGTCTATGCTATGTTCCCCTCCAGTCTATGCTATGTTCCCCTCCAGTCTATGCTATGTTCCCCTTCAGTCTATGCTATGCTATTTCCCCCTCCAGTCTATGCTATGCTATGTTCCCCTCCAGTCTATGCTATGCTATGTTCCCCTCCAGTCTATGCTATGTTCCCCTCCAGTCTATGCTATGCTATGTTCCCCTCCAGTCTATGCTATGTTCCCCTCCAGTCTGTGCTATGCTATGTTCCCCTCCAGTCTATGCTATGTTCCCCTCCAGTCTATGCTATGCTATGTTCCCCTCCAGTCTATGCTATGCTATGTTCCCCTCCAGTCTATGCTATGTTCCCCTCCAGTCTATGCTATGCTATGTTCCCCTCCAGTCTATGCTATGTTCCCCTCCAGTCTATGCTATGTTCCCCTCCAGTCTATGCTATGCTATGTTCCCCTCCAGTCTATGCTATGTTCCCCTCCAGTCTATGCTATGCTATGTTCCCCTCCAGTCTATGCTATATTCCCCTCCAGTCTATGCTATGTTCCCCTCCAGTCTATGCTATGTTCATCTCCAGTCTATGCTATGTTCCCCTCCAGTCTATGCTATGTTCCCCTCCAGTCTATTTTCTTACCAGTTGTTTGGTTTTTTTCCCAGGTCTACATTCCTCAGTGTCTATGGTTCCTCCCCGATGTCGATGACTCAATATAATATTCTTGTCTAATATCCCCGTTGTGAAAAGACGTTTGATGAAAAAAGTTAATCTATTCTTTGTTCCCCAGTTAGGTTTCCTCCTGATCTATGTTCCCATCAGGAGCAAGCGAGCCAACGAAGAGAGAGAGAGAGAGAGAGAGAGAGAGAGAGAGAGACAGAGACAGAGATACAGAGAGAGAGAGAGGGGGGGGGAGAAGATATAGACAGAGAGAGCGACAGAGAGAGACAGAGACAGAGATACAGAGAGAGAGGGGGGGGTAGATATAGACAAGAGAGCGACACAGAGAGAGACAGAAAGAAGAGAGAGAGAGAGAGAGAGAGAGAGAGAGAGAAGAGAGAGAGAGAGATGGAAGAGAAGAGAGATTGGAAGAACATATACCTCGAGAAACATAAGCCTCAGAGAAACATAAGCCTTGGAGAAACATAAGCTTTGGAAAAACATAAGACTTGGAGAAGCATAAAGACTTGGAGAAACATAAGACTTGGAAAAACATAAGACTTGGAGAAGCATAAAGACTTGGAGAAACATAAGCTTTGGAGAAACATAAGCTTTGGAGAAACATAAGACTTGGAGAAACATAAGACTTGGAGAAACATAAGACTTGGAGATGGATAGGACTTGGAGAAAAACAGGCTTAGGAGAAACATAGGTGTTGGATTGAAACAGGCCTTGCAGAAACACAAGCCTGGGGGAAACATAGCCAACGTTTCAACATAGATCTGGCAAAAATGTACACTGAAAACCCCCCAACCCAAACCCAAACCCCTGCACATGCGAAACACAGACCACGAAAAAAACCTAATCCTTAGGGAAACAAAACGTAAGGGAAAGATGAAAATGGGGAAACAGAACTTAATAGATATTGTAGACTTCTGAGAAGGATCAATAACAACAAAAACCCACGACAAAAACCCAGTTCAAAGTATAAATATGGAGATACAGAGACCCAACACAGGCAGAAAACCATACACTGAAACATCAACATGATAGTGGTTAAGACCGTCAGACTTCAATCCCATGGGTCCATGAAGTCGTGGGTTCGAATCTCGTCGGCGTCTGGTGAATTAAGGGTGGGGATTATTATGTTTTATTATCTCCAAGGTTAACCAAGTGCAGACCTGCAAGTGCCTTAATTCCCTTTGTGTGTATACACATGCAGAAGATCAATTATGCACGTTAAAAATCACGTGATTCGTGTCAATGTTCGGTGGTTTACGGAAATACGAACAGAAGTATCATACAACCCAGAAGTCGGAATGCGGCTACCTGAATGGTAGGCAAAAACGGTTGCATACGCAAAATCTCACCATTAGTGAACCTGAGAGCTCTAGCCGAGGAGCGAAAAACATAATTAATGGACATGTGACATCTTTTTCTTTGTTCCTCAGCTAGAGCTCAAAAGTTCACCAAAGTGAGATTTTGTGCATGCAACCGTTTTTGCCCACATTTAAGATAGCCGCACTCCGACTTTGGGACCTCAGAGAGCATAAGCCAACAGAACACAGACACGAAGAAATATAAACCTGCTTGGAAAAACGTAGACTTGGAGGTAACACTTACTAACCTGGCGAAAAATAGATCAAAAGGACATAGAAACCTACCTGGCGGAAAATAGACCTGGAGGGAATAATATAAACCTGCCTGCAGGCAGTAAAACCAGGAAGGAACGAAAACATTACCTGAGGGAAAACAGACAAGAATGGAAAATAAACCTTCCTGGGGGAAAAATAGCCTGTAGAGGAGAAGACATATGTGAAGGGAATATATAGAAAGAACTGAAGGCGGGAACTGGAGACACAAGGGCATGAGCCCAGCCAGTGTGCACGTGGCCGTGTAGGCACAGTGTCTGCAGACCATTCAAACCCACGTATACCATCACAGTGTAGACCACTCAAACCCACGTCTACCAGCACAGTGTAGACCATTCAAACCCACATATACCATCACAGTGTAGGCCATTCAAACCCACGTATACCATCACAGTGTAGACCATTCAAATCCACGTATACCATCACAGTGTAGACCATTCAAACCCACGTATACCATCACAGTGTAGACCATTCAAACCCACGTATACCATCACAGTGTAAACCATTCAAACCCACGTATACCATCACAGTGTAGACCATTCAAACCCACGTATACCATCACAGTGTAGACCATTCAAACCCAGTATACCATCACAGTGTAAACCATTCAAACTCACGTATACCATCACAGTGTAGACCATTCAAACCCACATATACCACCACAGTGTAGACCACTCAAACTCACGTATACCATCACAGTGTAGACCATTCAAACCCACATGTACCTTCACAGTGTCTGCAGGCCATTCAATCCCACGTATACCATCACAGTGTAGACCATTCAAACCCAGTATACCATCACAGTGTCTGCAGGCCATTCAAACCTACATATACCATCACAGTGTCTGTAGACCATTCAAACCCACGATTACCAAAGCAGCAAGTGTACTTTAACCCAGAGAGATACAGACACCAAAGCAGCAAGTGTACTTTAACGCAGAGAGATACTGACACCAAAGCAACAAGTGTACCTTAACCCAGAGAGATACAGACACCAAAGCAACAAGTGTACTTTAACCCAGAGAGATACAGACACCGAAGCAACAAGTGTACCTTAACCCAGAGAGATACTGACACCAAAGCAACAAGTGTACTTTAACGCAGAGATATACTGACACCAAAGCAACAAGTGTACTTTAACCCAGAGAGATACTGACACCAAAGCAACAAGTGTACTTTAACCCAGAGAGATACAGACACCAAAGCAACTAGTGTACTTTAACCCAGAGAGATACAGACACCAAAGCAACAAGTGTACCTTAACCCAGAGAGATACTGACACCAAAGCAACAAGTGTACTTTAACCCAGAGAGATACTGACACCAAAGCAACAAGTGTACCTTAACCCAGAGAGATACAGACACCAAAGCAACAAGTGTACTTTAACCCAGAGACAATGATACCAAAGCATCAAGTGTACTTTAACCAGAGATATACTGACACCAAAGCAACAAGTATAGCAAGGTGAGGGAGGTGGACTGGGCAAGTCATTTTGAGTGTCCCCATTGAGGTATGGGAATATTACAGTACACGTGTAAACTGCTCCTTACCAGCTAAACGTCATCTGCTATGTATATATATATATATACACCAGCTAAAATGTACAGCTCAACAAAGTGGCCACGCTTTTGACTGCACCCTGCCTTGTCGCATGCCTTCCCAACCCAACACAAATCTGACGTTTCTTGACATGGCTTGACTTTCCCTTACATGATCACTGACCCCCACACTATGTCCTCTTGCATGTGTGTATACTACACAAAGGAAACAAAGGCATCGCAAAGTATGCATACTGGTTGATTTGGAAGGTTGTAAACAAAAAATCCTCATCCTTGATACATCAACTGCCAATGAGATTTGAACACAATAGCTTATAGCTTTAAGATGATGAGAATTACAAGCCTCATGGCCTTCCTCACAAGACTCATGTATTGGAAAGGACAAAATGACATCGTGTAGATTACCTTTCAGTGGACACCAGAAAGAAGACGAAAGGGCGGGATGGACAAGAACTCATGACATTGAAGATAGAGGCTTGACCTCCCCTCCCCCTTAACTCCATCAGGATTTCGTTGGGGAGCACTGTCCTGAATTTGTGTTCTGAGAAAGTTGAACCTGACGTAGCCCGACTCTCTCAGGTCTTCAGGGTGCATGCTGGGTATGGATTTCAGGGATTCATGAGGTTGAAATCAAACGCTTTTAACAATAATAAATGGAATTTATATAGCGCAATACCTTGTAAAAAGAAATCAAAGCGCTTGCATTAAACATATATTATTACACATACAACCAATAAAAATTAACAATGTTAACAAATTCAAATGTACATACACATACGCGCGCACGCAGGCACGGACGCACGCACGCGCACGCACGCACGCACGCACACACATACACACACACACACACACACACACACACACACACACACACACACACACACACACACACAAAACACACACACACTTAGAGGTTGTAAACTTTGGCAGGGTGATGGGGATTTCGGCTGTTGAAGGCAAGCAATCAAAGGCTCTTAACCCCTTATTTACTTTTCTATAAAACAGATGCATTATCGAATCTCTAGACCACTGAATCAACTGAGAAATAAGAAAGTACGGGCTCTTATTGTTAGCCTTTTAGGGTTTGCTAGTGTCCTTCCTGGATTAAAATAATTATGTTCTGGTTAGTCCTACACATTTCGTTTACTGTCAGGGCATCTCAATAATTGATTATCAGATGGATAGTTTGCAAAACATACAGCCAGCCAGGTAGCCAGATAGACAGACAAATAGATAGATGAATAGACAAGCAGACTGACAGACAGATGGATGATTAGACATACAGACAGACAGACAAGACAGATAGATAGATAGATTAATGAATTGATGGATAGATTGATAGAGAAACACAGACAGACAGGCAGATATACAGCTGGATGGACAGAAAGATAGACAAATAGACAGACTGACATAATATATATATGTATATATATATATATATATATATATATATATATAAGGAGAGAGAAAGAGAGAGGAGGAGGAGGAGGAGAGAGAGAGAGAGAGAGAGAGAGAGAGAGAGAGAGAGAGAGAGAGAGAGAGAGAGAGAGAGAATGCGTGTGAGTACTTGTGTATGTATGTGTAGGCATAATTTTGCTTGTGTGCAATGCATGCCCTCTTTCCTTTCAGTCAGGACTGGGTCTTTCATCATAATCTCTATCATAACCACAACAAACACAATCAAAAACAATAAGAGCAGGACTAACCAGACAACGCTGCCAAGAAACACCAGCTGATTCGCTGATTCAAATCTCTTTTTTTCCCGCCACTAGGGCATAGCTTTGTCACTTTCCGCTGTCTTCAGCTGTAACGGCTTTCTGTCTAAATGAAGTCTTCCCACCTCGGTGTAACTGAATTTTGGCACTGGAGGGGTTTGTTTCGTGATGGATGACAGAACTGCACGAACACAAGGTCCAGATCTACAGGACACACACATCCAGCGATACTGATCCAATATGTTGAGAAGGATGGCTATTTTTTTAATGTTGGTTTCTTTGTGTTGTTTTGGGGCTTTTTGTTTTATTGTTTTCCCCCCCTCAAAATTCGCGTACCTTGTTTGAAAACAGTCAAACCCGACTGAAGTAACCGACACAAATCTGTCACAGTTTACAAAATGAGATCATAAGTAGCTACCACACTTGACACTACTCTGACAACGGAGAGAGAGAGCGAGAGAAACAGTAACGGACTGAGACGTCGAGAGATGATGATGACGATGAAAATGAGCAGGTGCGATTTTGATTGACGGACAAACAAAATTGTCAAAATCACCCAAAGATGTAGAATAATAAGTTGCTGGCCACACAGGCACACTCACTCACACCCAGACATCTATCTATCTGTACACAGAACTGTTGTTCTACAGATACACTGTGACCGGCAGAACAGCGGTGGAGGCGAACAGACTGGCATGACGACTTCTTTTATATTGTTGGAACAGAACACGGCAGACGGCAGTGAGGGAGGAGGAGGAGGAGGAGGAGAAGGGGGAGGAGGAGATGCCGAAGAAGGAGGAGGAGGAGGAGGGGTATGAGGGTTGTTCAAGGTTTGGATGCTTTGGCTGTGAGAGGGAAATGGGCGGCTGGTAGGGGTGGTGGGGTGGGGGTTAGGGAGGGTGGTTTGTGAGAGGAGGAGGAGGAGGAGGAGGATGGGGGTGATGTGATTATGGTAGTGTTTGTCTTTTTCCCTTAAAACAAATGGGGAAAGTAGGCTGAGGGTGAAGGATGGACCCGCACCACTGTGCTGCTTAGTGCGCGTTCTGGCTGGGTGTCTGTCTGTCTGTCTGTTTATCTGCCTGCCTACCTGTCCCTCTGTCCGTCCGTCTGTCTGTCCGTCTGTCTGCCTGCCTGTCTGTCTGTTTATCTTCCTGTCTACCTGTCTGTCTGTCTGCCTGTCTACCTGTCTCCGTTCCTGCTTACCTGTATGCCTGTCTGCCTACCTGTCTCTCTTCCTTACCTGTCTATCTATTTCATTATGTCTCCCTGCCTGAAGAGGAGGGAGGGGGTTCGGGATAGCCTAGTGGTTAGAACATTGCGCTCGCAATCTGACGACCCGGGTTCGATTCCCGTTCGAGGGGATATTTTCCCCTGGAGTTAAAATTAGTGCCGACTTCACTCTCCCCAAAAGTCCTTCGGATGAGACTATAAACCGAGGCCCCGTGTGCGAACATCTTGCGCACACGTTAAATCCTGTTCGGCTTTTCGTAAGAGTAGGCCATTGTGTGCCGGTGGGAACAGATGACAAAATTTACAAAACCGCATACCACGGGGACTGGATGTGAAAAAGCACATAAGTGCTTATTCCATTATCCTCGATTTAAAAGAATTTTTTTTAAATGTACCTACCTACCTACCATGTTTGTCTGTCTCTCTGTCTGCCTGCCTGTCTGTCTGTCTGTCTCTGTCTCTCTGTCTTTCTCTGTCTGTCTGTCTGTCTGTCTCTCCTGCTTTCAGTTCTCAGTAAGTGTACGTAGGCTTTGCGTAATGGGGTGCGCGCACGCGTGCGCGCGCGCGTGTGTGCTTCCATGCATGCGTGCGTGCGGGCGTGCGTTCGTGCATACCCGTGTGTGTGTGTGTGTGTGTGTGTGCGCGCGCGCGCGCGCGCGCACGCGCATGTGTGCCCATGACTCACATACGCGCAGATACAAATGCCAGTATGTACCTGTGCTTGAGTGGAATTAGTGTTAAAACGGTTTGTTGTCAAGCCCCTTTAAAACTAACGGCAGTAAATCAAAATAGCGAGAGAGAGAAAAATAACAACAACCAACCAAACACAAAACAAAAAACAAACCAAAAAATCCCCAGTCCCCCCTGAAGTTAACATCGGAACTGACTCCCTTTCCCTTCGAAATTCTTCACAATCAGACAACGAACTGACTGAGGTCCCTGTTGTGAACGCTTACAGAACATCTTGTGCACACATCAAACCTCATCGGTAGAAGTGTAGAGGAGTAGGTTAGCTCTATATCCGGTGATGTGGATGATAGGGACATACCCACATGCAGCCTGCTAGCTACCTGGGAGAGAGAGAGAGAGGGGGAGGGGGGGGGGGGGGGGGGGGGGGGGGGGGGGGGGGGGGGTCATAGAGAGGGGGAAGAGAGAAGAAGAGAGTGTGGGGAGTAAAGACGAATACGAATACGACAATTTTTATTGAGGGTAAATGGATAAACTTACAGTTTCTTTACACCATGCCCTCAACTCCACCTACGCATTCCTTTTCCCCCAAAGGAGAGAGAGAGAGAGAGAGAGAGAGAGAGAGAGAGAGAGAGAGAGAGAGAGAGAGAGAGAGAGAGAGAGAGAGAGAGCGAGAGCTAGAGGGAGAGAGAGGGGGAGAGAGAGGGGGAGAGGGAGAGAGAGTGGGGGGGGGGGGTGGGGAGAGGCAGAGAGAGGGAGAGAGAGAGTGGGGGAAGAGAGAGTGGGGGAAGAGAGAGAGGGGAGGGGGAGAGAGGGAGAGATAGAGAGAGAGAGAGGGAGAGAGAGTTGGAGAGAGAGAGAGGGAGAGGGAGAGAGGGGAAGATAGAGAGAGGAGGGGAGAGAGGGGGAGAGAGAGAGGGAAAGAGAGGGAGAGAGAGAGGGGGGTGGGAGAGAGAGGGGGAGAGAGAGGGAAATAAGGGGAAGAAAGAGAAGGGAGAGAGAGAGAAGAGGGGGAAAGAGAGGAGAAGAGAGAGAGAGAGAGAGAGAGAGAGAGGAGAGGGACGGAGAGAGAGAGAGAGAGAGGCCCGTCTAGGTTTTCCCATAAAACTTCAATGCTGCGCTTCAAAAACTCCTCAAGAAGCTTAGAGAGAAGTCATTTCCACTCTTCACATATTGATCATGTCAGTCACCCACCCCCCTCCCGCCCCGTGGGGATGCCGCGGGGGTATGTCAGTTTAAATAGCATCCCTGAACATTCTGTGCTAGGAATTCCCTCTTTTCTATCCCTCTCTTTGTTTCTGCCTTGTTTCTTTTCTTCCTGTCACCACCTTCTTGTCCATTTTCTGCCTTCTTGGTCCATTCTCCTGCCTTTTTTTCCCCCTAGAAAGACTTAAAAGATAACAGCTCTCTCCCATCCCCAAGTTGGATGCTCTGGGCCCTGACTTGTCGGGCGCTTAAACTGCAGCGCTACGTATTTTCGCGCATATGACACACCCGAATACGTGCTGTCTGAGCGTTCGATGAAGAAGAAGCTATCAGTTGCAAACAATTTTTTTGTCTTGTTGGGAGCACACACAAAAAAGGATACCCCCAACATTTCTACTCTACATAACTGTCAACATAAAGGGTCACATTTCCTACTAGAAAAAAAAGTTATATATATATATATAAACTTTTCTTCAATAGGAAATGTTATCTCTCTCTCTATATATATATCTATATAATTGTATATAAATATATATATATATTATTATATATATGATTATGAAGTCCAACTATGCCATATGATGAAAGCAAAATGTCAAAATATAATTCTCCTCAAAAAGTAACTCATTATTTATTTTATTTTTAAAATTTATTTAATAATTAATTTATATCGAGGATAATGAATAACACTCAAGTGACTTTTTTTGCAAATCCATCCCCGTTGTGAAGCGGTTTTTAAATTTTCATCTGTTTCCACCCCCGGCACACAATGGCCTATTCTTCCGAAAAGCGAACAGGATTTACTGGCGCAAGATGTTCCATGCTTTCCCAACACGGGGCCTCGGCTCATAGTCTCATCCGAAGGACTTTGACATTCAGTAAACCACTGTCTAGGGCCCCGCATACCAAAACACTGACACGATTCATCAAGCTTCAAATCCGAGAAATAGAAACAAACTAAACAGCCTATACTTCTGTTTCTCAATCCCTTTATGGCTGGTGAACAATCTCCATAGCATTTTTTAGTTAGAGAGTTCTATTCCCTTACAAGGGATTGGTTCACCCACACTTCAGCTTGCTCATGACACACAGCCAGAACATTTCACTCAGTATCCCCCCCCCCCCCCCCCCCCCCCTCCCCCCCACTCCCTCATCTCCTCTCTTTCTGGCAACAGACTCTGAGGTCACCAATGGTGGCCTCCTCTCTCTCGTCTCTCTCCCCTCCTCTCTCATCTCCTCTCTCTCTCCTCTCTCTCTCTCTCTCTCTTTTCCCTCTCTCATCTCTCCTCTCTCTCTCTCTCTCTCCAGCCCTCTCCCCCTCCCCCCCCCCTCTCTCTCTCTCTTTCTTCCGATGAGACTATAAACCGAGGCCCCTGTGCGTACGCACGCTAACATCTTGCGCACACGTTTAAATCCTGTTCCTCTTTTCGTAAGAGTAGGCCATTGTTTTGCCGGTGAGAACAGATGACAGCTTTACAAAACCGCATACACACGGGGACTGGATGTTAAAAAGCACTTTAATGCTTATTCCCATTATCCTCGATAGAAAAATAAAATAATAAATAAATAAATCTCGCCTCTCTCCCTACTCTCGCTCCCCTTCATCTCTCTCTCCCTCTCTCTCTCTCTTCTCTCTCTCTCACTCACTCTCTCTCCTCTCTCCTCTCTCTCCTCTCTCTCTCTCCTCTCTCTCTCTCTCTCCTCTCTCCCCTCTCTCTCTCTCCCTCTCTCGCTCTCTCCTTTCCTGGGCAATATGGGTTTTGAGGTTCACTAATGGTGACATTGTTCCTATACGACCATTTGTCCACAATTAAGGTAGCCGTATTTTGAACAGTACTACGACTAAAGGATAACACTACAAATCAAGGTCCCGTGTGCAAACGCACGCAGAATATCTTGCGCATACATTAAAACCTGTTTCGCTTTTCAAAAGAGTAGGCCACTGCATCCAGGTGGGAGCGGATGACAAAATTTACAAAACCGCATTCATACAGGGACTGGATGTTAAAAAAACCCCACCCACATGCGTACTTATTCTATTATCCTGGAAATAAAAGAATAAAAATAAAGAAGAAGAAGAAAAAAACAGAAAAAGGAGCTGAGATTGATGTGGTCAAGTAAAGATGTGCCTTTGAGGACATCAGTTTCAGCTCCTTTTTCTTTTGGCTTAAATAATAGAGGCATGATCATCAATACTTCATGCCACCATTTCCTTCCTCCTTCCACTGAACGTCTTTTCACTCTGAGTGATATCAAAGGAAGGAAGGAAGAGAGACAGAGAGGGAAGAATAAAGGAGAAAAACAGATGCGTGTGTGTAACTGGATGGAAGTTTGTGTTTTGTCACTTACAGTGTGTGTGTGTGTGCGCGTGCGTGTGTATGTGCGCGTGTGTGTATGTGCGTGCGTGTGTGTGTGTGTGTGCGCGTGCGTGCGTGCGTGTGTGGGTGAGGGCGTGTTGCATGCAACCTAGTGGGGAGTCTTTCAACGTAGACATTGGTCTATCATAATTCATAATGATCTTGTCATCATCCTTTTGAAAAATCTAGAAATTTCCATTTTCCCGTCTCCCTCCTTTTCTGTGTTTTCTTCTCTTCCTGCACACTGTTTCTTGCCTCCTTGCCCTCTCTTCCACCCTCTTCCTCTCTTTCCTTTCCATTTTTTCCCTGGGGGCTATCCACCCAGGTGAGTCATTGAAAATATTTCATCTTTTTGTTCTTTATTTCATTCCCTGAAGATAGGTAGGAGCAGGTATTTTAGTTTCTCAGGCTGCATTCATGGACAAGTCTTCACCTTCATCTTCACCTAGCCCGTAGTCCCGTGGACCGTGGGGGCACCACTGAAGATTTTACAACCAGCTTCCTCCACTCCCTGTGGTCCTCTGCTTTCTGAAGCAAATCGTTCCACTCAAGGCCAGTCCACTCTCTGATGTTGTCTTCCCATCGTTTTCTCTGCCTGCCTCTTCGTCTCCCTCCTTGCACTCCCTGTAAGGCAGTCTTGGCCAGTCCAGATGTTCGTGTGATGATGGACAAGTCAAACTTGGCGAATCCCATCCCTCTTCATGTCACCCATTCTATCCAGAGAGCAGAGAGCAGGTTAAATTTTAGCCAGAGAAAATTAATGCACCTGTTATGATTCAAAGAAATTCAGACCAAAGGTATGAGAAGTATGCGTGGTTTACATTTTGTTCCATTGACATACATAAAACACTCCCACCCCCACCCCCCACCTGCACAAAAAAGCACGTCAGCAGAAAAAGATTGCCAGGTATTTGATTGAATGCCTTCGTGGTAATGCTTCAGCACACCAGTCTGTGATATAGATATGATTTACCAGTCACACAAAATTACCCCCGGTCGTTTTGTGGGTTGGCTCGTCTGCAGTATTAAAGGGAATGATTTTTGCTGTGAACAGTTGGCATCTTATACTCTCTCTCTCTCTCTTCTCTCTCTCTCTCTCTCTCTCCTCTCTCTCTCTCTCTCTCCTCCTCTCTCTCTCTCTCTCCTCTCCTTCTCTCTCTCTCTCCCCCTCTCTCTCTGCAAAGCTACAGAGTCAGACAGTAACATTATCCTCCTGTTCCCTTCCTTCTCCCTCCCTCCTTTCCTTCTTGATTCTGAACTGATGCTCTCTCTGTCTCTGTCTCTTCTCTGTCTCTCTGCCATCTATATCTCCCTTTTGTCTCTGTCTCTCAAACTCTCCATGTCTCTTCATCTCATTTTGTCTCTTTCTGTGTCTCTGTTTCTGTCTGTCTGTCTGTGTCTCAGTTCCTCTCAGCCTCTGTCTTTCTGTCTGTCTGTCTTTCTGCCTCTCTCTCTGTTTGTTGGTGTCTAACTGCCTCTGTGTCTCTGCTTCTCTCTGTCTCACTTGATAGCAATGATCCATTTTGCATTCAAAAGCAAACATACAAACAAACAAAACCCACTTTACATTGTGAGCTTTGCACTTAGCTTTCAAACACTACAAAAGTCGGCTAGGTGGTGGGCTTGAGTTTTCCCTGAGCTTCTTCAGGATTGTTGGGGCACTGAACTCAATTTTTCAGGCAGTGTATTGGTGGGAAGGCTGGAACTTTCAGAGCCTTTCCCTCTCCAGGCAGTCAGACGCATGCTGGGTATGTTCTTATCATCCGTGCCACTGGCCATAGCTAGCCAACAACTCTTCTACGAGAGATGAATGGGATTTTGATATGTGTGAAAGATGTGCATGCGTTTGCACCTGGGATTAGGGTTTAAAATATCATCCTTGAACTCTTGAGAGAGCACAGTCAGTTCCGATGTTAACTCCAGGTGGGAAAAATCCTTTCCAAGAGACACCTTAGTAGAGGTGTGTGTGTGTGTGTGTGTGTGTGTGTGTGTGTGTGTGTGTGTGTGTGTGTGGTGTGTGTGTGTGTGTGTGTGTGTGTGTGTGTGGTGTGTTTTGCTTAGATACACCTCTGAGGTTCACCCAATAGCAACATTTTGTGTAAGCGACTGATTTTTTTCCCCACAATTAAGATAGCTGCATTCCTTTTTTATTTTAAATTTTTTTAAATATTCTTTTATATCGAGGATAATAGAATAAGCACTTATGTGCTTTTTTACTTCCAGTCCCCGTGTGTATGCGGTTTTGTAAATTCTGTCATCTGTTCCCACCGGCGCACAATGGCCTACTCTTACGAAAAGCGGAACAGGATTTAACGTGTGCGCAAGATGTTCTGCGTGCGTTCGCACACGGGGCCTCGGTTTATAGTCTCATCCGACTTCAGGGAGAGTGGAGATTTAACTCCACACCTTTAGTCATTTTCAGATCATGCATACCACGTTCCAACAACCGGGCTGTCGCCCCCCCCCCCACCCCCCCCCCCCAACACCCCCAACACACACACACCACACACACACACACACACACACACACACACACACACACACACACACACACACACCCACACCACACCACACACACCACACAACACTCATCCCACCTCCCACCCTCACCCCACCTTTCCCTTTCACCACATCCAGATCAAAATACATAATCAAACTATGATTTCTGACGGTTCAGATAAACGCCCTGGAACTAAGTACGTACGATTTTGCATCATTCCCCATGACATACCATCCCCCCCTCCCCCCCCCTCCCCCCCTCCCCTCCCCCCCCCCCCCCCCCCCCCCCCCCCCCCCACCCCCCCACCTCTCAAGAGCATGTCAGCAGAAAAATTGCCAGGCATTCGGTGAATGCCTTTCTGGTAATGCCTCAGCACACCAGTCTGTGATATAGAAATGATTTACCAGTCACACAAAATTACCCCCTCCCGGTCGTTTTGTGGGTTGGCTCGGCTGCAGTATTAAAGGGAATGATTTTATTGTGAACAGTTGGCATCTTTACTTTGGCATAATACCCTGCTGCTACACTCCATCAGGTAGGCAGCAAGTAACTTTATCCTCCCGTTCATCCCCCAACCCCACCACCCACTCCACCCTCACCACCCACTCCCCATCCCACCCCCACCCCCTCTTCTCCTTTCTGAACTTATTCTTGATTCTGAACTGATGCTCTGTCTGTCTGTGTATGTCTTTCTCTGTGTGTCTGTGTCTTTCTTTCCTAGCTTGTCTGTCTGTCTGTCTGTGTATGTCTTACTCTGCGTGTCTGTTTCTTTCCTTGCCTGTCTTTCTGTGTCTGTGTCTTTATCTGTATATCTGTGTCAGTCTTTCTGTGTGTGTGTGTGTGTGTGTGTGTGTGTGTGTGTGTGTGTGTGTGTGTGTGTGTGTGTGTGTGTGTGTGTGTGTGTGTCTGTCTGTCTGTCTGTCTGTGTCTGTGTCTTTATCTGTGTGTCTGTGTCTGTCTTTCTCTGTGTCTGTGTATGTCTTTCTCTGTGTGTGTGTGTGTGTGTGTGTGTGTGTGTGTGTGTGTGTGTGTGTGTGTTGTGTGTGTGTGTGTGTGTGTGTGTGTGTGTGTGTGTGTGTGCGTCTCTACCTTTCTCTGTCTCTCAGTCTCTGCATGTCCCTGTTTGTCTTTGTCTCTCTGTCTCTGTATCTGTCTGTCTGTCTGTCTGTTCTCTCTCTCTCTCTCTCTTCCTTTCTCTCTCTCTCTTCTCTCTCTCTCTCTCTCTCTCTCTCTCTCTCTCTCTCTCTCTCTCTCTCTCTCTCTCTCTCTCTCTTGGCTGTACAGCAGAAGACAAAGTAAACAATTGATCAGTTGTGTGGTCTAAAATAAACAAACAAATAAAAACAAATTGACATAACATTTTTTGGGGGGAGTAGGGGGAATTGGAATCGCTTTTTTAAAACCATGAAAACAGGCAAGGAGGTGGGGTCGACTTTTGACTTCTCTCTGTAAAAACAGGCAAGGAGGTGGGCATGACTTTTCACTTCTCTCTGTAAAAACAGGCAAGGAGGCGGGGTCGACTTTTGACTTCTCTCTGTAAAAACAGGCAGGGAGGCGGGGTTGACTTTTGACTTCTCTCTGTAAAAACAGGCAAGGAGGTGGTGTTGACTTTTGACTTCTCTCTGTAAAAACAGGCAAGGAGGTGGTGTTGACTTTTGACTTCTCTCTGTAAAAACAGGCAAGGAGGCGGGGTTGACTTTTGACTTCTCTCTGTAAAAACAGGCAAGGAGGTGGTGTTGACTTTTGACTTCTCTCTGTAAAAACAGGTAAGGAGGTGGGGTTGACTTTTGACTTCTCTCTGTAAAAACAGGCAAGGAGGCGGGGTTGACTTTTGACTTCTCTCTGTAAAAACAGGCAGGGAGGCGGGGTTGACTTTTGACTTCTCTCTGTAAAAACAGGCAAGAAGGTGAGGTTGACTTTTGACTTCTCCTTCAAGTCCTTGAAAAGTTGTTTGAGCACTACGCTGCATTCTTCAGGCAGTGTGCGGTGGGCAGTTTGACCATGTTAGATCCTTTCCCTCTCCAGACAGCTGGCTGCATGCTGGGCATGTTCATGCCACCCGTGACACTGGCCATAGTTGACCTACTTTTCTGTGCTTACATTCAAATCATTCGCGAGTATGGAACCGTGCACAAATAAGCTTGACAAATTACACACACACACACACACACACACACACACACACACACACACACACACACACACACACACACACACACACTCAGTAACACGCTAAGGCAAGGTGATAGAGATGGAGGAGACCGATTGAAAGTAGGGACAGATGTGAGATGTAATGATGGAGGAAGATCCTAGGTAGGACATGAGTGTGTCTTTAGGTTGGATTTGAAAGTGTTAAATGAATGATTTTAGCGAAGGGAGAGAGGGAGGTCATTCCAGATAGATGAACCAAAAGAACAAAGGCTGATCCTGGATTGTTTGAACCTGGGTGTGTGTAAGCTCTTGATATCTTCAGCAGAGCGTAGGGAACGAGAAGGAGTGTATAGGTGAAGACAGTCACAGAGATAAGAAGGAGCAGTCTTGTGCAGACATTTGTAACAGAGGGTACCGATCTGGTAATTCACTCTTTGTGCGACAGACAACCAGGGAAGAGATGGCACGAGAGGAGTGATGTAGCCAAATCCATGGGCAAACAGTAAACAAGTGGCTATAGAAACATCCCCACTACAACACTCCAGGCTACCATCTCGTGACACGACTGGGGGAAGGTCTGCTGTGTATTCATGTTCAGGACAGGCCACCAACCATCTGAAATACCATAATAATTATGATGTACATGTACACGGAATGCTACATAGGCCACACAGAGCACAGTCCTAGCAAGACTGGCTGGCAACCAGACAAGGCAACATGACTGTGCTGGAGTCCTGCCCACCTACCTATTATCTCTCATAGTGAACACACTTTAAATCGGGGACTAGAATAATTGCTTCTTTCCGTGATTGTATTAATACCTCAACGTGGTGTTTTCTGGAAAGTGACCCGTCCTTTAAGTGATTGTATTAATTCAACGTGGAGTTTTCTGAAAGTGACCTGTCATTTAAGTGATCGAATTATGTCAACGTACCTGTCCTTTAAGTGATTGTTTTATGTCAACGTGAAGTTTTCTGGAAAGTGACCTGTTCTTTCCGTGATTGTTTTATGTCAACGTGGAGTTTTCTGGAAAAGGACCAACTTGTGCTCTGTGTGTGTGTGTGTGTGTGTGTGTGTGTGTGTGTGTGTGTGTGTGTGTGTGTGTGTGTGTGTGTGTGTCTTTCTTGGTGCAATAAAGTGACTATGTCTATAGTTTCAAACACATAACTTGGATATGACAACATTTTGTCAGTCTTGTTTCTTTTCTTTTTTTAATCGATGTGAATATTTTAAGACAAACAGAAAAATCCCTCACAAAAGTGTATACAAACAACCAAAAGACTGAGACAGATATAATAAAAAAGGGATGTTATAAAGAATAAAAGAAAAGAAGAAAGAAAGGAAGAAAAAGGAAGATGGCAGAAAGAAAAGGGAAGAAAAAAGAAAATAAATGAACAAAAACAGAAAAAGAAATTACAAAAAGGAAAATGGGTCACACGGTCACACGGTCTTACACACACACACACACACACACACACACACACACACACACACACACACACACACACACACACACACACACAGAGGCAATACATGGAAAGGAAAAGCAAGAAATACGTATAAATTAAATCAACATGCAAAGTGGCGGGGTTGAGGGAAAGAAGAAGAAAAAGAAGACTTGCGAAGTTGCGAAGAAGAATTGCAAAGAAGAAGAAGAAAGAAGAAGAAGAAGAAGAAGAAGAAGAAGAAGAAGAAGAAGAAGAAGATTCGGAGAAGAAGAATTCGGAGAAGAATTGCAAAGAAGAAGGAGTAGAAGAAGATGATGATGAAGAAGAAGCGGATGAAGAATAATTACGAAGAAGAAGAATTAAGAAGAAGAAGAAGAAGAAGAAGAAGATGATGATGATGATGATGATGACGATGATGATGAGGATGAAGAAGAATAATTACGAAGAAGAAAAATAATTGCGAAGAAGAAGAAAAATTGCGAAGAAGAATTGCAAAGAAGAAGAATTGCGAAGAATTGCAAAGAATAAGAAGAATAATAATAAGAAGAAGAGTTGGCCACAAGAAGAATTGCGAAGAACAACAAGAACTAGAAGAACAAAAACAAGATCAAGAACAATAAGGTCAAAAACAAGAAGAACAAAAAAGACAAAAAAACAAAAAAAACAAGATGGAAATGTGTAATGACGAAGAAAAGCACACAGCGATGCGAGGAACAAAATGTTGCCTTCAGTTACTGAGATGATGTTTATTCCTTGTTTTCTTGTTTATCTGTTTATCTATTTGTGATTAAAATTCCACAGATCTGGAGAGAACATTGCCATAAGCCTTCTTTAAAAGATACTCCTGACATTTGGCGGGAGCAAAATAAAAATTGATTAAGTTAACATTGTTATTCGTTGTATGTGTAACATTGAATAGGCTGAATGCAAGCGCATTCATTTGATTTTACAAGATATACCGCTATATAAATTCCATTTCTTCTTCTTCTTCTTCTTTTTCTTCTTCTTCTTCTTCTTCTTCTTCTTCTTCTTTTTCTTCTTCTTCTTCTTCTTCTTCTTCTTCTTCTTATTATTATCGAAGTAAAAACACTGGTGACTTTGCACCTACAAACTACGACGATTGTTATTATTAAGAGAAAGCAAGGGCAGGTAACCTACCTCAGCAAAAAAGCCACAGACTTTTGTAAGCAGGAGAGGTGACGACCTCTCCAATGTCTGGACTTCCTCTGACCCTTCCCCCAACCCTCCCTGTCTCACTTCTGCCTCTTCTCCCCCCCCCCCCCCACACCCCCCACACCCCCTACCCCTACCCCACCCCTACCCCACCCCATCAACATCTCTCTCTTCCTCAACCACCATCCCTCCCTCTGTCATTGCCAATACCGAGGACAGTTTAGTCCTTTCTGCCTCATCCACAACCGTCTGTCTCTGTAGCTCTTGCTTCTGCCTGTCTCTGTCTCTCCATCTGTCCTTTTCTCATTCTCTGTCTTTGCTTGCCTCTCACGCTCATTTTCTATCAGTGTGTCTTTCTCTGCCTGTCTGTCTGTCTGTCTGTCTGTCTGTCTGTCTGTCTTCTCTCTCTCTCTCTCTTCTCTCTCTCTCTCTCTCTCTCTCTCTCTCTCTCTCTCTCTCTCTCTCTATATATATATATATATATATATATATATATATATATATATATATATATATATATATATATATATATATATCTTTCTCCCCCTCCTTGAATACCCCCCAAACATCTCTCTCTCTCTCTCTCTCTCTCTCTCTCTCTCTCTCTCTCTTCCCCTGCCCGTTCATCTAAGACTGTGCCCACCTATAGGTCAAGCCATCTTCTTCTCCCCATGTACTACCTGCTAATGTATTGCTGAAGGTCTGCCTAGTTCTGGCAAGGGAATGGTGTCATTAGGCGGTTGTCTTGTCACTAAATGAATTAAGACGGTTCGTCTGCGCGCGCAAACGTAAACCCAGTCCCCCCAAAAAGTAACTGGAAATTTGTGTTTTAACAGTTGAACACATCCCTTTACATCAACACAGATGAAAACATGACCTCAATAACTGACACAGCTTTTAGTCTGGGCTAACAATAACGGCGATAAAAAAAAAGAAGATATCAAATAAATACAACCTCAGTCGAGATTGCCAACGTAAAATAAGAACCGCCTTACCAAATACTACAGTACGCGGTACATTACATGAAGTTTCTTCAAGAAGATTCCAAATCAGAGAGGGGAGGGGTGAAGTGAGGGGGTGGGGGTGGGGGGGGAGAGAGAAGTTCTTTAGTGGAGCCTGGCCATTGCACGACAACATCCGCTTAAGGACATGACAGAGAGGTCTAGTACTGCTGTGACCCTTTGACCCCAATTCCAGTCTCCACCCCCCCCCCCCCCCCCCCCCCCCTCCTCCTGTTTCTTCCACAGTGGCCTTGAAGCTGAGAAATAAGTATTGAGAAAAGTGGAGTGGACTTGGGGTCTGAACAGATGGCTGGAGTATGTGTGCCTGCTATTCCTCTGGGGTTTGGAGGTGTCTTTTCCGTTTTGTGTTGATTTGTTTTGGTTTGGTTTGGGGGGCTTTTCTTGTAGCTAGCTAGCTAGCTAGCTGTTTTTTTGCTTGATTTTGTTTCTCTTTCTGTTTCAGTCTTCCTCTCTCTCTCTCTGTGTCTCTGTCTGTCTGTCTCTCTCCTTCTGTTTTCTGTCTGTATGTCTCTTGTTTCCTGTGTGTGTTATTTATTATTATTATTATTATTATTTTATATCGAGGATAATGGAATAAGCACTTATGGGCTTTTTTACATCCAGTCCCCATCTGTATGCGGTTTTTGTAAATTCTGCCATCTGTTCCCACCGGCACACAGTGGCCTACTCTTACGAACAGCGGAACAGGATTTAACGTGTGCACAAGATGTTCTGCGTGCGTTCGCACACTGAACCCCGGTTTGTAGTCTCAATGGAAGGACTTGTGTGAGTGTGTGTGTGTGTGTGTGTGTGTGTTTCTGTCTTTCTCTCTCTGTCTCTTCTCTCTCTCTCTCTCTCTCTCTCTCTCTCTCTCTCTCTCTCTCTCACGTGACGTGAAGGAAAGCAACAGTTTGTGTTTTTGCTCGAGCTCGGGCAAAACTTGTCCTTTTTCTGCCAAAATGCCGGTAACTGGACTTCAAACTACAGTGGAAGGAGACTGCCTTAAACGTCCTTCTGACCAACAGCCTGGTATTATCCAGCTGGAAGATAACTGGTAAAAGCCGAAATACAGCGGTGTGGTGGTATAAATGAAAAAAAAGAAAAGATAAAACCAAATGAGGACATCAGCCAAGGTGGAGAGCTCATGCCGTGAAGAGCTTGCAGTTGGCCTTGCACTCATGCCCACTTGGCCGAGAGAGTGGGGATGTACTGTGGGCAAGGCATCTCCACTATAATCCAATTTCTGCCCAGTTTCCGAAACAGCAGCTGCCTCCTCTGCTGTTTTGGAGGTCATCGTCGAAAACGACGGACTAACATACATACATACATAACATACATGCCCTGGGGTCCCTGTATGCGGTGTGTAGTCAGTATGCATTTTCGCTTTTGAAGGCAGATTTCTCCACGTGAAAGTCGGGTTTCTCTCCGTCGGAGAAGAGAGAGCGCGTAGCTACAAGAGCAGCGCCACCTATTATTCTTATTTTCCTTTCCTGTCTGCAACCTGTCTGCATCCTTCGGATGAGACTATAAACCGAGGCCCCGTGTTCGAACGCATGCAGAACATCTTGCTCACACGTTAAATCCTGTTTCGTTTTTCGAAAGAGTAGGCCATTGTGTGCCGGTGGAAACAAATGACAAAATTTACAAAACCGAATACACACGGGGACTGGATGTAGAAAAGCACATGAGTGCTCATTCCATTATCTCGCTTTCTCTTTCTTTCTTTTACTCTTTCCTACTTAATTAATCATGTTTTTCCCCTCTGCCTACCCCCTCCCTCCCTCATTCATCCCCCCACCCCACCCCCTGATCTGTCATGTAAGACTCTAGCCACCGATACGCCAAACTGTTTTCTGCCCCCCCCCCCCCCCCCCCCCCCCCCCCCCCCCCCCCCCCCCACCGCATACCCCCCAACCGCCCTAGTACCCCACTCACCCCTACCCACCCTCTAATGCTGTTGAAGGTCTGTCTGTGCATTCTGGCACGAAGTCTCCAACCACTGCTGTTGACCCTTTGACCCAATTTTGCCCGCCCCCCCCCCCCCCCCCCCCCCTCTCACCTCTACCCCCCCCCCCCCCAAGCACGCACGCACACAAACACCCACACACACACACAAACACACAAACACACACACAAACACACACACACAAACACACACACACAAACACACACAAACACACACACAAACACACAACACACACACACACGCACACACACACACACACAAACACACACACACACACACGCACACACAACACACACACACACACACACACACACACGTTTCTTCCACAGTGGCCTTGAAGGTGAGGAATCAGTATTGAGCAAAGTGAGGTGGACTGACTAGGTAGTATAGTATAGGGTCTGCGAAGGCCACTGCATCCCTGGCTGGCCTGTACTGACGTGACGTGACGTGACGTGACGTGACGTGACGTTCTTCTCTGCTTTGGGACTGGGGGAAGGGGATAGCAGGGTTGTTGTTTTCTTTTTCTTGTCTTGTTTCTCTTGTCTTTTTGTTGTTGGTGTTTGGTGGTGTTGCTTGCTTGTTGCTCTTTGTGTGTGTGTGTGTGTGTGTGTGTGTGTGTGTGTGTGCGTGCGCGTGCGTGCGTGCGTGCGTGCGTGTGTGTGTGTGTGATTTATCTGTCTGTCTCTGTCTGACTCTTAACTTTGAGTCGATCTTTCCCCCCCCCCCCCCCCCCCCCCCCCCCCTTCACTACAGCCTCTCTCTCTCTCTCTCTCTCTCTCTCTCCTCCCATCAGCCAGTCTGTCTCTCTTTGCCTTATGTCTCCTTTTGTCATGGTCTCTGCTTCTGCATTTGTCTTAATATATATCTTTCTATCTCTGTCTCTGTCTCTTGTTTGTCTGTCTGTCTCTGTCTGTCTGTCTGTCTGTCTCTGTATCTGTCTGTCTGTCTGTCTGTCTGTCTGTCTGTCTCTGTATCTGTCTGTCTGTCTGTCTGTCTGTCTGTCTGTCTCTCTCTCTCATCTCTCTCTCTCTCTCTCTGTTGTCTTAGTTTTGTTCCAGCTCTTGTTTGTTGTCTTCCTGCATTCGTATCCATCATTAGTCTCTCACGTTTTCTTTGTTTCAGCTTTCTGTTTTGGTATTAGCTTTCATTTGTTGGTTGTGTTTTGTTTTGTTTGTTGTTGGTTTGTTTGTTGGTCTTGTTCCATTGTTTCTGTTCCATGTTTGCATTTCTATCTGCATTGTCTGCTTCTGCAGAGAGTTAGTGAGGATGTTGATCGACTGACGGTGTATAAACTATATGCTGTGTGTGTGTGTGTGTGTGTGTGTGTGTGTGTGTGTTGTGTGTGTGTGTGTGTGTGTGTGTTGTGTATCAAGTCAAGTCAAGTCAAACTTTTATTTTCAGATGGTACATTGAATAAGCAGTGCATTTGGGGTTTTTTCATCAAGCCATGTGTGTGTGTGTGTGTGTGTATACGTCTCTGTATGCATGTCAGTGTGTCTGTCTGTGTCTGTATCTATGTGGTGCAGGATACGTGCGTGCATGCAATGTATCTGTCCGTCAGTTTGTCTGCAGTCTGTCTGCCTGTCTGCCTGCCTGCCTGCCTGCCTGTCTGTGAATATTGTAGGCCATTCCATCATCCTGTTTTGGTGAACATGATCATGTGACAAGTCTATCTCTCTTGCAAGCATTTATCTACGTTTGTACCAAACTCATGAGCAAAGGTAGACAACCATCTTAGTTGATACGGATCCTAAAGAAAGGTTGAAAGCTCGACTCATATTTTTTTTTTTCTCGTATCACTTGAAATATTGTGGAGATACTTGATCTGCCACAGACTCTTTGCAATTTCTCGGCTATAAAAGCACGGTGAGAACAGTGAGGGTGTGGCCTAAAAAAAGAGGCTTAATAAAGTCTACATTTTACCTCGTGGGCACAGTATATTCAACAGACAGCTGCGACAGGACTCTGATGGCATGGGAGGTAATCTAATTACCGCCCCGTCACACACTACAGTCATGGGGGCTCGGTATGGAACGTTTATTCACCGAATGCATACCTCCATCTATGTTGGCTGTATGAGAAAGCTTTGAGTTTACAGCCTCATTCTTGTATATCACTTTCAGCCACGGCAGATTTCTCTGCGTCAAATTTGGGCTGTTGTCTGTCCCCAGGGAGAGCACGTCGCCACAGAGCAGCGCCACCCATTACTATTTCTTTTCCTGTCTGCGTGTGCATTTGTTTCTCTATCAGAGTGGCTTATTTTCCTCACAGAATTTTGCCAGCGACAACTGTCTTGTTACCGTGCTGTTCTTTTACTTTCGTTAAATGTGTGTTGCACGCGGGACCGCGCTTTATCATCCCAATTGAAAGACTAGCACCCAGACCACCACTCAAGGTGTAGTGGATAGGGGGGGGGGGGGGGGGAGTTTCACACACAAACGGGGATCGTACTTAGACTTTTCGCTTTCTAGACAGACTGGTGCCTTTACCTCTACTCCGCCGAGGCACCAGATCTGAGAGGAGATGAGTCCGGAGCGGAGTTAACTCCCGGCGGAAAAGTTCCTACAACAGGCACTTCAGGGAAGACTCAAACTAGGCCCTCAGTTACTGTCAATACCCGGGGTGACGGGGAGGGAAGGTAAAAACGGTCGCATAGGCAAAAATCACACTGTGGGTGAGCCCAGGGAGCTCTAGCCGAGGACAGAAAACCTAGACACTTTCAGAGCGCGAGTAGTGTTCTAACCACCCGGCTATTTCGGCCCGCATGACTCTGCATCATAGCTGCCATACCCTGCATTTACATTGTGAGCCTTTTGCTTCTAGGTACTGTGCGAAGGAGAGGAGATGGGAGCTGCCCTCAACATGCTGGCCCCTTGAGAAGCTGAGGTCTTTGATGCTTCACTCCCCTAGGTTACGGGACACCTTTACCTTTACCTTTTACTGTGCTCCGATTGATATTTGAAAATAACAAAACAATAATTTCTGGTGGTTTTTTTTCGTTCCTCGGCTACAGCTCCCAGGTTCTACCAATCGCGAGAGTTTTGCGTAAGCGACCGTTTTTGCCCACAGTGAAGGTAGCCGCATTAGGCCGATAAATAAAGTTAATGAACATGCTTTTGACAGGAACATGTTTGGTATGGCGTGGCAAACCTACGCTTTGTCCGAATTCAGCCCTCTGAAGAAGAAATGATTTATATGCTTTTGTTTTTGTCTTTTAAACAGCTGCCCACGAGGCTTAACCGGGTTCTTTAGGCTTTCATTAGGCTGCAGACATTGAGTTTGGCAGTGCCAAGCCTGCCCCTAAGTCCTGAATAATCCTGCACAGACAGACAGACAGACAGACAGAGAGAGAGAGAGAGAGAGAGAGAGAGAAGAGAGAGAGAGAGAGAGAGAGATCATACACTGGCACACGCACATGCGCACGCACGTGTGCCTGCCCTTTTATCCCACTTTCATTCCGATTTTTTTTTTAAACTGCTAACAAATTGTTTTCCGGTTAAGCTGACTGTGTGACTCCGTCTGTTTTCAATACTTGTTCTTTCCTTCAACCTTCTCTGTTTTAATGCTAGCTGGTTTGCGCATGCATACAGATAAAAACATCTCACCCCCCACCCTCACCCTATCTACCTTTCGTAAAAGGGTAGAGCAGGTAGGACCAGCAGCATGCAGAAGACAATGAACTGTACCCAGGGTGTGCTCTTCTTCTCCTTGCAGAAGATAATTATCTCCCATGCCACTGTCAACTGGGCTGAGACACACTGCCTGAAAAAAGCAGTGCAGCAACCCAAAGCATCGCCACGTGTTCAGGGTGCAGTTGAGTCATCTATCTATCTATCTATTATCACTAAAATAGTAAACTCATCTCTTCAGTCAGGAAATTTTCCATCAGCTCTTAAAACAGCAATAGTCACACCTCTACTGAAAAAGCACGACCTCGATCCCAACATTCTGAAGAATTACAGGCCTGTCTCAAACTTACCCTTTGTCTCTAAAGTACTAGAAAAAGTTGTTCTCAAACAGCTCAACAGTCACCTTCATTCCAATGATCTTCTTCCCACTTTTCAGTCTGCCTATCGCCCCAACCACAGCACCGAAACCACCCTAGTCCATACTTTAGATACACTTCTACTTGCTTCTGATGCAGGAAAAATCTCCATCCTCACTCTTCTTGACTTATCTGCAGCCTTTGATACCATAGATCACTCAATTCTTCTTTCTCGCCTCCAAAATACGTTTGGTATTACTGGCACAGCCCTCACCTGGTTTACTTCATACCTCACAGACCGGTTCCAGAAAGTTATTGTAAACAAAATTCAATCAAAACCTGTCAAAATGGAATGTGGAGTCCCGCAGGGATCAGTCCTGGGCCCTGTTCTCTTTACTCTCTACACTGCTCCACTCTCACATATAATAAACAACCACCCTATTGATCATCATTTCTATGCCGATGATACTCAGCTTCAGTGCAGCGATACTGTTGAAAACTTGCCTTCCCTCCTGACAAATATGTCCTACTGCCTTCAAGACATTCAAAACTGGATGACTCAGAACAAGTTACAACTTAATGCCGATAAAACCGAAGCCATGCTCATAGGGACCCAACATAAACTTTCCTCTGTCACAAAAACTTCAATAGAATTCGGCAATACGTCAGTTCCTTTGTCCAACTCTGTGAAGTATTTAGGAGTAGTTCTTGACAACACACTCTCTATGAAAAAATTCATCACCCAGACCTGCCAGTCTTGCTACTATCAATTACGGCGCATAAGCGCGATTCGCAAGTATCTGTCCACTGATGCAACTTCCAAGCTTGTCACATCTCTCATTCTTTCACGTTTAGACTACTGTAATTCTCTTTTGGCTGGCCTACCAGCATCATCTATCCACTCTCTTCAACGCATACAAAACTCTGCAGCTCGACTGGTCCTAAGAAAGAAAAAATCTGAACACATCACTCCTCTTCTGCGATCTCTTCACTGGTTGCCTGTCTCACAAAGACTGGAGTATAAAATCAATACCCTCTGTTTCAAATGTCTCCACAAATCTGCACCCCCTTATCTCTGTAACTGTCTTCACCTGTACACTCCATCCCGTTCCCTTCGTTCAGCCGCAGATACTTTGTGCTTTCGAACACCCAGATTCAAACAAACCACTGTTGGCCGTCGCTCCTTCTCTGTTTCTGGTCCATCCATCTGGAATGACCTCCCTCTTTCACTTCGTCAAAAGCCTTCACTTGATTCCTTCAAATCCAGCCTCAAAACACACTTATTTCCTACCTGAGACTTTCCCCCCATATATCTGTCCCTAATTTTCAACAGCATCTTTCACCTTCTAAGTGTTGTTCCGTGTGTGTGTGTGTGTGTGTGTTTGTGTGTGTGTGTGTGTGTGTGTGTGTGTGTGTGTGTGTGTGTGTGTGTGTGTGTGTGTGTGTGTGTGTGTGTGCGTGCGTGTGCGTGCGTAGTGCGCGCGCATGGATTTGAAATCTGTTGCTCATTATGTTTAAGGAGAGTTGCATACCTGTAAATGATTGAGTGCAAGCGCTTCGATTTGTTTGGTTTTTTTACAAGATTCAGCGCTACATAAATTCCATATATTATTATTATTATTATTATCTATCTATCTATCTATCTATCTATCTATCTATCTATCTATCTATCTATCTATCTATCTATCTAAGGGGGGACGGGATAGCCTAATGGTCAGAACATTGCGCTCGCAATCTGACGACCCAGGTTCGATTCCCGTTCAAGGAGATTATTTTCCCCTGGAGCTAACCTCAGTGCAGACTCCACTCTCCCCAAAGTCCTTCGGATGAGACTATAAACCGAGGCCCCGTGTGCGAACGCACGCAGAACATCTTGCGCACACGTTCAATCCTGTTCCGCTTTTCGTAAGAGTAGGCCATTGTATGCCGGTGGGAACAGATGACAGAATTTACAAAAACTGCATACACACGGGGACTGGATATAAAAAGCACATTAGTGCTTATTCCATTATCCTCGATATAAAAGAATAAAATAAAATAAATAAAAATAAATATCTATCTATCTATCTATCTGTCTGTCTATCTATATGTCTGTCTATCTATCTATCTATCTATCTATCTATCTATCTATCTATCTATCTATCTATCTGTCTATCTATCTACATATCTATCTATCTATCTGTCTATCTTTCTATCTCTCTCTATCTATCTATCTATCTATCTATCTATCTATCTATCTATCTATCTATCTATCTATCTATCTATCTATCTATCTGTCTATCTATCTATGCATCTATCTATCTATGCATCTATCTATCTATCTATCTATCTATCTGACCATTCATGGCAGACACTGTTGTTCTCCTACTAGATAGATATACTGCCGGGCTATTCAGGGTCGCTGGTGCGAATCTTTCTCCTCCACTCAGATCTCTTTTCCGTGTCTCTTGGTTGTAGGACACCTCGCTCTCTCATGACATCATTATCTTCCTCCACACACACATGTTCCACCTGATCCTAGGTATTCCTCTCCCTCTTGTTCCAATTCTTCATGGTCATCCTTTTCTTGCCGACATACTGGTCGGTTCTCCTCCAAATGTCCACACCATGGTAGCCTTCCTTCTGGTCATTGACCACCGAGGTCCGCTACGTTCACTCAGGACAGTCCAGTCTCTCCTCGCTTCTTCCTTCTTTCCCCTAATTTACCAGTCCTCCCTTTTGGGCCGTCCAGCATTTTTTATCTTCCCACTTCTAATTGTGGTGTTATTCCAAGGAAGCAGATAAGTATTGACATACTTTTCCTTTCATCTAGCGCTTGCCCTTTGCCCTATCGTTACTTATCACAACTAATAATTTCAAATAAACGTTGATCGAGAGACAGAGAGAGATGGGGGAAGAGGGGAGGGTGAATGGAGAGAGAAGGCAGGGGGGTGGGGGAGAGAGAGAGAGAGAGAGACCGACGAAACCAGACGGAGACAGAGACAGGGGAGTTAATTGATTGTCAGACAGATTAACAAGTGCTGGGTGTTGTGGTAACCGAAAGGATAGGGGAAGGAGCCAAAAAGGGAGGAAGAGAAAGAAGAGGGGGGGGGGGGGGTGAGGGGGTGAGGGGGGGGGGGGGGGGGGGGGGGTGTTAGAAAAGTCCGGCACGCACACCGTCAAGAGGAGACAAACCAGACCTATTTCGGTAATTAACTCGTTCCAAACTGGTCTCCCCTTGCTTTTTGTGTGTTAACATTGTAATAATTGGCAGCCAAATTGTAATGATTGACCCTTCTCTCTATATCTCTCTCTTTGTCAGTTTTTGGTTCTATCTGTCTGTCTGTCTGTCTGTCTCTATTCTCTCTCTGCCCCCACTCTCTCCCCCTCTCCCCATGTGTGTCTCTCAGTTTTCGTCTCTGTCTGTCTGTCTGTCTGTCTGTCTGTCTGTCTCTCTCTCTCTCTCTCTCTCTCTCTTCTCTCTCTCTCTCTCTCTCTCTCTCTCTCTCTCTCTCTCTCTCTGCCCCCACTCTCTCCCCCTCTCCCCATGTGTGTCTCAATTTTTGTCTCTGTCTGTCTCTCTGTCTGTCTGTCTGTCTGTTCCCACTCTCTACCCCTCTCCCCATGTGTCTGTTTGTTTTTGTCTCTGTCTCTCTGTCTCTGTCTCTCTCTCTGTGTCTGTTTCTCTGTCTGTCTTCAAAACCTGCTATCGTTACATTAAACGTAATCGCTGTCACTAAACACAGATACGCTGCCAAGTTGTTTTTTTTCTTTGTTTTTTTGTTTAAGTATTTCACCAGGGTTTTTTTTTCTCTTTCTCTCTCTCTCTATCTCTCTCTCTCTTTCACTCACTCACTCTCTTGAAATTGAGATGCCCACAAACTGCAGCTGTTGAGAATATGCCTCACACACACACACACACACACACACCACACACACACACACACACACACACACACACACACACACACACACACAGAGACAGGCAGACAGAGAGACAGAGACAGAGACAGACAGACAGAGAGGGACAGAGGGAGAGATAGAGAGATGATGATGATGATGATGATGGTGATGATGATGATGGTGATGATGATGATGTGATGATGGTGATGATGGTGATGATGATGATGATGATGATGATGTGATGATGATGATGATGATTATG